>CM042155.1:81357546-81367546 GCA_023376005.1 Doryteuthis pealeii | reverse complement strand
CGATATCCGGATCAGTGATTAATATGCGAAGCTTCCCACTGAGGAGAAAATGCCGTTAGATATAAGCGGATTAAATGGAGATTCGGATGGTTTGTGAGATGGGGGTTAAGCGGCCGTACAGCTGCTTCTTTGAGGGGTGTTGTTTCCACGACTTATTCAAGATTGCATGCAGCATTCTTGTGCAGCTTTCATCTAGCTTATTCTCCAGGCGCCTCGTTAGGGTCTACGTGGTGTAGTACTGACACAAGTGAGACGAACATGACATGCTGAACACTGGTGGAGAAACAACGGCGAACTCATCAGCGACATTCTCCTGTTGAAACCAGCACATGGACATGCTAATATGGACCGCCCAACAAGAACATGCATTGCCCGGCTCTGAGCGGATACTGGGTACTGTGCAGAGGACCTCCCAGGGACAATGAACGATAGAGAAGGTTGGCGAGAGATTGTCATTGATATCCGTGCTAATTGCGCGACATGATGATAATGATGATGATGATGAAATTGAGATACGTGGTGTATATATTTAATAACTTCTCCACACGTGCAAGATGTGACACGAGGTAAATTTTTAGGCATTCTTTAACAGGTTTGAATTCAGAGTTTGCCTTCTCTTAGACTGGTTGCCTAGCCAAGGTTTAAAAAAAACAGTCTGCACTGCTAATTACCCATAGCTGGAGGCAGTGCAGGTGGATGCATACCTTTCCCAAGTGTATTAGCCCTATGTAAAATGGAGACAGCCTCGTCTAGGATTTGAACTCGGGTCGATGAATTCATTGCACAACGTTGAGGCACGTGGTGTAATGGCTCGAGTCTTAGGAAATATTCAAATCCAGGACGAGGCTGTTTGCATTTCACATAGCGCTAATACGCTTGGAAAAATGTGCATCCAACTACTCACGTAAATAGTAGGGCAGACTGGGATTAATAAATGAAGAACAACAGAGGAGAAATGCCGTTGGATATAAACGCATTAAATGGAGACACGTGGTGTAATGGTTAATGTCGTAGGAAATGGGCTCGTTGACTCGAGTTCAAATCCAGCACCTTTTAATCTTTTACAAATTTAGATATTTTTATTGCAAGTGGCTGAATAAAGGAAACATATTTCAAGCCTATTTCTCTGGATTTTTTAGATGAGGCTTGATAATTAGTATTATTTGGATTATTCGGACCATTCTCCTTATCTTTATTGTTATCTGTACAAGATTTCGGCCGATGTGCCCTCCGGCGTTCTTCAGGTATTTCTTGTCGGACTCGGGAGCCTTCTTTTTGAACACGGAAACCTTCTTGTCCAATTGGACACATAGCGTAGTGGATAAGGGCGTTGGGCTAAGAAAGTTCCAAGTGACAGTTATCTCTAGGCTGCAGGTTCAATCCTGGTCAAGGGCAACAGTAACATAGAATAATAATTAACACAGCTTAACACCTGTACCCCAGCTATGCTTAGCGAAATGAGAACAGGATACCCCCGTTGATTGAAGAAAATGTTGTGTTCAAAGTTCCGTGATGGCTCCCGATTACGACAAGAAGGTTCCCGAGTTCCAGAAGGCTCCCGAGTCCGACAAGAAATACCTGAAGGAGGCCGGAAGGCACCACCAAAAAGTTGTACAGATAACAATAAAGATGAGGACAATAGTCCGAATAATCCAAACAATTATATTTAAAGCTATCTTATCAATCTAGCATTAAAACCTGCGTGTGTTGTAGCAGCAAGATGACGTTACACATATTGCCAGTAATGGAGTTGTAGTGGTCGCGTAATGGTTATCGCTACCAGGTATTTATGAATAAAGGTAAATTAAACATAGTAGAGTGGCCTGTTGTCAGTATCAGCCGAACAGCAAGTGGTTTGGTTTGGTTTGTTTTGTTTTACGGCATATCAACCTCAGTGTGTCATTTAATGCCGATAAAGTTTAAATAAATCAATTCTTAATGGATAATACAATGTTTTTATAAATCGTTTTTCTATTTAACCCATAGATGGGGCCCTAACAGGTACTACCACTCCGAGTCAGAGTGGACCAGGGAACAATGGTGATGAATAAGTGCTCCATATTCCCCAAACCTCCAAAACTGGAACCTCACCATCAGATAGAGTTTAACGTCATTCCCAGGACATGTAGACCCACAGCCACCGCCTTCTAGCACCCATATGATAAAAAGGGTTTGAGGCTTGCCATAAGGGCAATAGGGTTGTGAAAATCATATAGGTGCTAAGGCTTAACGTGAGCAGCCGATTGATCAGAGGAGGCCTCTCCGACCACCCGTCTAGCCCAAGATAGGGCCAAAGTGGAGTATTGCATGTCATGAACTGCTCATCCACCTGGGCTCTATCTTAAGTATCACGGGTCGCCACCCACGGCAAACAGGTGGCTCCATTGGGGGAGGTTACCCCTCTGCAGAGGTACAGTCAGTGCATTCTAACGCCCCAGCCGACAGGGCGGGAACAGCGAGTGTGTCTGTCCCCTTTTTGCTAGCGCTAGACCAGACACACATCCCATTACCCAATCTGTGGTACTCATTCACTGAGTTGGCGGGGACTGGTATCAAACCCGAAACCTTGCTATTCCTGGACATGCGCTCTACCGACTCAGCTAAACCAAACTCTCACACTTTAATCGCTCCCCCCAAGGCCGTTGAAAGGTGTTTATATGGATTAGTTTCATTGGAAAAGAAGGAAATTCCTATACATAAATAAATATTTATTTTGTAATATAGATCATTGTATGTTTCTTTTGTTTTTTTAAGATGTTTTCGTTATTATTTTTCGTGTATATATATATATATATATATATTATATATATATATATATATATATGGCTGGATTCACGTGGGGGTTCGATATATCGATGTACCTACGTAAATTGCCATTGTAGAGAATTTTCCAAGGTTGAGAAATGTAAATGGCATTCTATTTTTTTTCCATATTGACAGCTAACTTAATTATAATATCGAGTATTTCAGAAACCCACTATGCACAAAAGTATTAAAACAGTCAGAATGAAAAGGACAACTGAAAATTGGTTAGAAGGTTGGTTGGGTTGGTTGGTTGGTTGGTTATTACGGCATATTACGATTTGTTGGGTTATTTTAAGCCGAAGACATTTTTAAAATTTATTCTTGATGGGTGTTTCCCTTCAGTAAATTTAAAGAGTCACATAAATCTAAATGTCATTGTCGAAATATCTCTTTTCCTTGCTCTTTACTCAGACTTTCCTCAATAGGTTGCTTGGTTAGACTATCTATCTTCTCTCTCTCTCTCTCTCTCTCTCTCTCTCTCTCTCTCTATATCTATATATATATATATATATATATATATTATATAATATATATATATATATATATTATTACAGTGTGTACAGAAATAATCTACCCGAGTTTCAACATAAGGATCTTCAGATCTTCATAAAGATCCTTATGGCAAAACTTGAGTAGATTATTTCTATACACACTGTGATAATAAACCCGCTCTACTAACGTATTGAGCACTTTATATTTATTATAACACTGACTTATCCAATTAATACTTGGATCAACCAAATATTGAGATTAACAAAAAATTTTACCGGTAAGTCATTCCCCTTTATTTAATATACTAGCAAATATATGCAAACCTCCGGTGCAAGTATTTAAGTTTAAATGTAATAAAATATTAGATTAAATCAAAGGCTAATGAACTGATTAAGAATTCAAAAAAAAGATGACGGAGTGGGTATAATCGGAAAATAGAACAACTGACTTAACTCTTTTCATTACTTTCGTTTTCAATGCTAATTTTCCTAAATTTAACTATTTACTTAAAATAGGAAGTAAAGAATAAAATTAAAGTTATTTTCTTCTTGTTAATGAATTATTTTAAGGATTATTCAAGAGATTTTTACTCATATTCATTAAGATAAAACCAAACAATTAGAAATCAATGATACTAACCATTAATATCAATATGCAAATTAGCACGTTACACACTAAACTGTATTTGTTGTATATATAATACAATTGCAATTAGTATTTAGGTAAGCCAACAGTATTAATAATGTCAACAGTTTTATTATTAATGAGTTTAATAGAAATAAGAATCATGTGAATGTGACGTAAATAACTAAGGGAACTGAGTAGTAATATATTTTCGGTTACAGACAAAAAAAACACACAATCCATATAATAAATTATATATATATATATATATATATATATATATATTGAGAGGAGAGAGAGAGAGAGAGAGAGAGATCAAAGAAAACACAAAAGAAGGCATACATAGACCAACACGACACAACCAATATAAAAGGAAACACAACGGACCAAACAAAAACGGTAGACACGTCATAACATATACATATATATATATATATATATATAATATATATATATATGAAGGAACATTCCATGTATTTTCTTACCATGCGCTTTGTCGTGATGAAGGTAGCAAGCATGCTGCTTGGAAACCAAAGGTAACAATTAAGTGTATTTGTACACTAATATATAATATATTAATATATATTATATACAACACACACACACACACAGATATATATATATATTATATATATATATTTAAAATTTACACACACACACATACGCAACCACACACCCTAAAAAATGCACAGTGCTTCTTTTCGATAACACACACACTTACAGTCCACCATACTCACACCGTAAAAGAGAATATTTGACGTCATATTTCAAACCCTCCTCCTTTTTTTTCAAACTTCAAATTTTATACCGGACCGATAAACAAGACTATCACTTGCTTCTCTCGTTATTCTGTGATAACAATTCTTATTACCTTCATATACCAAAAATGCCCTGCTGAAGATGATCTAATTAATAGATCGAAACACTGCATCGTCGACCAATAAACTCACCACTTAACTCATTTTAACCTGAGTTTTTTTTTATTTTCAATCTTTTCTTAATATACTACACACGACATAACCATATATATATAAATATATATAATATATATATATATATATCTTATTATAAATGGAGATTGTGGGTTTGTCTGTCTGTAACCGAAACTATATTACTATAAAAGTCACAATTCCCTTTGTTACGTCACATTCTCCATGATTTGAGTTTTATTTTAAACCTCAATTATTATAAAAATTGGTTTACATTATTAATGTTGTTGACCATATCTAAACAAACTATACATGCAATTGTATTTATATATTACAACAAAATAGCATTTTACAGTGTGAATGGAAGGCTATTTTGCATATTGATATTATAAATTTGATTTAACTAAATATATGCTAAGTATTATTGATTTCTAAAATTGTTTGGTTTTATCTTATTGTATATGAGCAAAAATCTCGGGGATAAATAATTAAAAGAAATCCATTAACAAGAAGAAATACTGTAATTTTATTCTTTACTTCCTATTTTAACTAAATAGTTAATAATTAGGAAAATTTTACCTATGAAAGACTGGGGAGTAACGGAAAATGATGGAAGAGTTTATTTCAGAGTTCTTTTCTAAATTTTCATCATACCCGCCTCTGTTCCAAATCTTCTTATCACATTCTTATTCAGTTTCATTAGCCTTCTAACTTAATGATATTTTATCATGTTAAAAATAAAAAAAACTTTTTTTCACTTCAGGATTCTCTGCAACACCTGTTTGTCATAAATGCGCTGAATGAGATTTTTATGTTTTACAAAAGAAAAAAAACAACCCCAAAACAGAAAAAAAACAAAAAGACCAAAAAAAAAAACATGTATTACATATTATCAATATGTTATCACAATGGCTATACGTAATAAATAATATATCACGTCAATTTCTCTCTCTCCCTCTGTTTGCCAAAACACAGAGAAAATATTTTCTTAAATTTTTCGGAGTTTTGGACTCCTATCTAATCTCTATTTCCTTCTTCGTCATCTCTCTCTCCTCTCTCTCTCTCTCTCTCCTCCTCTCTTCTCTCTCTTTCTTCTCCATATATATATATATATATATATATATATATATATATATATATATATTCAACATTCCCTCAGCTATGGGTTAAATAGTAGGCAGACTTGGCCCTCAGCCTTGGGTAGGTAACCAGTATAGGAGAGGGATAACTCTAAAATTCAAAATTCCTGAGGTCGGTCGTCCTATCGACTGTGCCAAAAAATTGTGGATGGTCCAATACAAGCCTTCACCACTATAAACAAATCACTGTTGGTGCCCATTGTGTGTATGAACCCTCATACGTCGAAAATCGACGGGAGAGTCCATGATATATATATATATATATATATAAGTCATCCACAGACACCGTGTTTCGACGTTTCACATCTCTTCAGTGTGGCTAGACACACCAACTACCTCTGATCAGGAGCGAAACCCGACTGAATTTTCCTCAGCCCGATTCGTTAATCTCTCGGCCATTTGACATATGCCGTTAAAGGGCGGTGTTTAAACTATTAAATACATACATTTGTTTATATATTTTACGATCACCAGAGAGATCCAGTCTATGAACAACAGACGATATCATAATATATATATATATATATATATATATATATATGATACATCCCTAAAAGTGTCCCTGGCAATGTATGTGATGTAATTAGGCGTTTCGGGTCTCACAACATCATAACACTTTCATCTCGGTGATCTAGCAAGAGTGATCAGCCACATGATGATTACTACACACCACATTTCACTCTGTTTCTTTCTCTCTTTCTATGTTCTCTTACTTTCTCTATCTACTCTGTCTCTGTCTCTGTCTCTCTCTCTCTCTGTCTGTCTGTCTGTCTCTCTCTCATCAATCTTCTATATATAATATATATATTATTATTATACACAGACACGTGTTTTCAATGTTTCACCTTTCAATCAGTGTGGCTATACCGTAACAGCTACCCCTGACCGGGTTCGAGACCCGAATGAACTTTTGTTCGCCAGACCTTTAACACCCGTTACGGCCAGAGGCAGCTGTCAAATATAGGTGAATAATTAATCGCTACATTTCAAGCGGAAAATAAATTCACTAGAGTTCTCAAACGTTTGTAAAACAAACGCGAGGGTTAGTTAGAAGCCAGAACGGGTGAATCTGCAATTAAGTCCCTATCAGAGAACTCAACCATTAATGGACTATATATATTTAATAATTTTATATATATATATATATATATAATATATGTGTGTGTGGTGTGTGTGGTGTGTGTGTGTGTGTTGTGGTAAAGAAAGTATCCGAGGTCTTTTGTACTTCTTGACATACATTGTATTCTGAAAAATTAATGTTCCATTCATTGGTTCATTTTCTATAATTGGTAAACACAGCTGCAAACTCGGCACTTTATTTTAACACACACATTTGTATTTTGAAGAAATTAACGTTTCATTTATCGGTTCTTTTTTATATCTGGTAAATACAGCTTTCCAACTGGATACCGTTATCAACACCACACACCAACACACACACACACACAACACACACGAACACACCACACACACACACACACACACATATATATATTATATATATATTATAATATATATATAATATATAATATGTATAGCGAGTTGATCCTCTCAACAGGAAAACTTGCGAAACGAATATCTAAATATAATATGGTTTGCTTCTCTGTCTAAATACGATAAAACTGGCTGAGTTAGTTACAGAACCGATATGATGAATGAACCTCGTGTTACGACCCCGTGACTCTGAGTTTTATACTAATGGCCTCATCAGATGATGGGTGTTTGAGTGTAGCTATGCTGAATATGGCGAGTTTTAAAAGAAACTGCCGGGCAGCGTTTAAATGCTTTTTCAACATCACTTATGGAAGGAATCATATTTATTAATAGCAAAAAAAGAATTAGAAGCGAGACATTCCCACTGACATTGGCAGAAAAGGAATTAACATACTTAGAAAAGTAATTCGAAACAGCAAGGCTTCAAATATAGAATATATATGTGAGCGATATGTTTTGTATAAATAAAGAAATACATATAAGTGTGTTGATAACTCTCCTCAACAAAAAGATAGAGAAGATCCACTTCGCTATTCAAAGGTGTAGTACAGTAATGTTAAGAATAAAAGCCGACCTGTTTATAAAACCGATGTTTTAAACCGACCCGTGCTAATAAACTTCCGTGCTGAGTTTGCACATAAGGCCAAATTCGGGGTTGTAGTAAAGTAGTCGTTTTTAGTAGTAATAGTCATCGTTAGTTCAGAAACAAAAATACACTATGCGGTTTTAGATAGCGATAAAGTGATAGCAAGACTTCTATGATTCATTACTTTCGAAATATAAAGAAAGCCATAATGTTCAGTATTGTTACAGAGGGCCAAGTTCGAGTTGTAGTAGTAGTCGTTTAGTAGTAATAGTTCATCGTTAGTCAGAACAACATACACTCAGCGGTTTTTAGATAGGGATAAAAGTATTACTTTTCCAAAATATAAAGAAAAGCCATAATGTTTCAGCACGTCTGTTGTTACAAACAGCCAGTTCGAGTTGTAGTTAGTAGTCGTTTTAGTGTAATAAGTCTCGTTAGTTAGAACAACATTAACACTGGCGGTTTATGATAAGTGATAAAGTGAAGCAAGCCCTTCTATGATTCATTACTTTCCAAAATATTGAAGAAAAGCCATAATGTTTCAGTTATTGTTAATGGAAGGCCAAGTTCGAGTTGTAGTGGTAGTCGTTTAGTAGTAATAGTCATCGTTAGTTCAGAAACAAACATCACTGGCGGTTTTTAAGAATAGGGGTTAAGTGATAGCAAGCCCTTCTATGATTCATATACTTTTCTTCCAAAAATATAAGAAAGAGCCATAATGTTCAGTTTTGTTACAGAAGGCCAAGTTCGAGTTGTAGTAGTAGTCGTTTTAGTAGTAATAGTCATCGTTAGTTCAGAAACAACATACACTGGCGGTTTTAGATAGGGATAAAGTGATAGCAAGCCCTTCTATGATTCATTACTTTCCAAAATATAAAGAAAAGCCATCAATGTTCAGATTATTGTTACAGAAGGCCAAGTTCGAGTTCTAGTAGTAGTCGTTTAGTTAAGTATAATAGTCATCGTTAGTTTTCAGAAACAACATACACTTGCGGTTTTAGATAGGGATAAAGTGATAGCAAGCCCCCTTCTATGATTCAATTACTTTCCAAAAAATATAAAGAAAGCCATAATGTTCAGTTATTGTTACAGAAGGCCAAGTTCGAGTTGGGTAGTAGTAGTCGTTTAGTAGTAATAGTCATCGTTAGTTCAGAAAGACAACAAACACACTCAAGGCTTATGGTCACAAAGGACTGTTTATTCCTTTCAAGCTCGTTGGGTTATTATTGTTATTATTATCATTATTCAACTATTATTATTATTGTTAATATGATTATTATTATATTAATTATAAGTAGTTACAGGCATTTTAGAACATCAGTGCAAGTTTATTAGAGTTTAGGATATTATATCTAATATGTAGGGCTTTGTTTACATGTTTGTTTTTTCTAAAATGGGTAGTGTTGTCACTGAGTATATTTACGAAGTTGGTTACTAGAACAGGAATGTGTTTTTTAAATGTTGGGCTATTGAGCTAGCGTCGGAAAGGTGCATAAGACGCCTGGTAAGGTTTGTGTTAACACCGATCAATAAATTGTTATCGGAGATTAACATTCTCCTCCCTGAATGAAAGACTTTGTAGACAAGAATATTATATATATATATATATATTATATATATATATATATATATATATATTATATATCAAGGAGCATTTACCATGGCCCTAACCGGGCAAAAACCCAAGATAATTAGTAAATCTCACTTTTTAGATTTTCGAACCATTTGAAACTTACATATTTCACAATTCACACCCTTCTGTTAAAAAAAAACTATTATTATTTTTTTAAATTTCTTTCAATTCCTGAGGTCGGTCGTCCTATCGAGCGTGCCAAAAAATTGTGGATGGTCCAATACAAGCCTTCCACCACATAAACAAATCACATTTTTGTGCCCATTGTGTTGTATGAACCCTCATACGTCGAAAATCG
>CM042155.1:81337546-81345046 GCA_023376005.1 Doryteuthis pealeii | reverse complement strand
AAAAAAAAGCGTCCTTGGTCAACAGAAGTGATTATCCTTCTGATCGGTAAAAGAAAATATTGGACACTGGTTGGAGTCTAAATATTCTTGTAATACGAAAGCCAATTATGACTATTTGGAAATAATGGATACTGATAAAAGTTTCGTATCTATTATTAAATAGTCATTACTTGTATGCGACTGTTGTTTGAGGGATGGAGATGAAGCTACGGACTACTGTAAATCATTATAGCACTGTAACTTTTATCTACAACAATTACACAATTACTGCCAGGACGAAGTGACTCGGAATCTAGTCTGTCTATCCCTTCCCTATCATTAGGACAAGGCGACATCAAATATAGTTTAATGATTGAATTATATTATCTTGCTGTGTTATATACCCCTCACTGTTGTATATAACACTGTGGTATTATAGAGGCGCGTGGTCTAATGGTTATATTCGTAGGAAATGGACTCGTCAACCCGTGTTCAATTCCCGGCATGAAGCTGTTTGCATTTGACATGGCGCTAATACCCTTGGGAAAGGTATGAATCCAATTCTCCCTCCAGCTATGGATAAATTGCAGGGCAGACTGGAACTTTTAACTATGGCTTGGTAACCGGTCTAGGAAAAAGAAAACTCTGAATTCAAACCTTTTAAACCCTTAAGAACCCTTAAACGCTTAAGAAATTGACTTTGTGTCACATTCCTGCTTATGGAAGTTGTCTATCATCCTGCTTGATATCTAGTTGTCTATCTACAATCTTTTTGGTATTATTTTCTATGATTTTTAGGAGGGTCCCCCAATAGTTTCTGGAAGTGGTCTTTCCATTTCTGGAGTCTATCTTTTTGGCTGGTTGCATTTAGCTTTGATCTAGATGTACTTTTCCTACCACTGATTTCATTTACTGTCTACCATGCTAATCGTGACTGTCTTCTACCGATTGTCTAATGTTATTTATCTGTGCTTATATGTATTCTATTTGTACTTTTTTGTATGTTTCGGTTAGGTCTATCTGGGCTTTCTTAAGGTTGTGTAGATTGGTGCTAGTCGGAGTGTTGATGTAATGCTTAGAGTCGTAAGAAACGGATTCGTCGCCCCGAGGTCAATTCCTGGATAGCACTATACCCTTGGAAATGGTATGATTTCTACTCTCCCTCCAGTTATGGGTAAATAGTAGGGCAGACTGGGATCTTTGACCATGGCTAGGTAACCAGTCTAGGAGAAGGAAAACTCTGAATTCAAACCTGTTAAACACCGCGTAAGAAATCGACCGTGTGTCACATTCTGCTCTTATGGAAGGGTTGGTATATATATATTGTATATTTACCAACCCCTCCGCACGAGCAGGATACGACACAAGGTCAATTTCTTAAGCGGAGTTTAACAGGTTTGAATTCAAAGTTTTCCTTCTCCTAGACTGGTTACCTAGCCACGGTTAAAGAGTCCAGTCTGCCCTGCTATTTACCCATAGCTGGGGGGGGGAGAATTGGATTCATGCCTTTCCCAAGGGTATTAGCGCCATGTGAAATTCCAATAGCTTCGTCCAGGAATTGAACTCGCGTTGACGAGTCCATTTCCCACGACTCTAACCATTAGACCATGCGCCTCCTTCTCGAATCGGGCATATAAATGGCGTGAGCAGAGGGTTCTATTTCAGCGACTGGTCATCTTCTTTTTGTGTTGATTTCTTACTCTGGTCGATACGGTTTATATTATTCTCGGCTGCGGTTGTCTGTGATCATTTCTTTGTTATTCATAATGAATGCAAAACTTGATGTATTTGTCAAACGTGTTTATTCCCCGAAGCCCAAAAAGGTCCCAACGCGGGGCGAGAAGATGGCTTACTTGTGAACATACCCCACGTCCGGTCCCTTCGACTAACCGCCAAATTCAAACTAACTCTTAGTTACCACCTAGGTCAGTGAAAGGTTAATTGTTGTCAATAATTTTTTATAACAGCTATGATGATAACTTACCATTTACAATACCGTCATTTAAATTACTACACTGTAGTCATAATTCGTAGGCAACCCTCGAATTATATAACAGCTGGAGATCTAGTTATAGCACTTTACTAACATAAAGAGGAAATGTATTTGTATTTAAATCAAGATTAAATTCTCTAAACTATGTGCATTGAATAACCTCGGACTGGTTGATATGCCGTTAAAATCAATCAATTTTGAATTATTTACATGAATTCTAATAATAGTGGAATTATGTTCTCTTCATCGGCATATAGTTATTTACTAAGTTTAGGTTAGATTTGGCCCAAGGCCAGAAGTATGGGGGCGACTAATGAGAATCGAACTCACGAACAATCGTCAGCATGTTGACATGCCGAAGACATTTTTTCGTATTCATTCTTCATAGGTACTCATTTTTTTAACTCAATTATTTAAACATATTTTTTAAACTCATTTTTTATATCTAAAACATACATAAGACCCTACCAGACACTGCCATTCCGGATCAGTGGACCTGGGAGCAATGATGATGAATGATTACTCCACATTCCCCAGAGCTCAATGATTAGAACTTCACCATCAGAGTTTAACGTCATACCATGGACAATACAATCCTCAGCCAACGCCTTCTAGCACATATACGATAAAAAGGATTAGGGTTTGCAATAGAGTCAAGACAATCATATAGGTACTAGGGCTTGAGGTGACCATATTTCTCCCATATATATATATATATATATAATATATATATATATATATATATAATATATATGAGGAAGAATGAATAAAGAAAAGAAAGAACAGAATGGATAATAAAAGATGAATTTAATCAATATCACTTACACATGTGTTTCATTCAAAATAAAATTTCACTCTGATGAAGGTCGAATCTTCTCTGTGTGCGGAATATTTTCACACAGATGAACTGACCGAAACACATGTGTAAGTGATATTGATTAAATTCATCTTTTATTATCCATTCTGTTCTTTCTTTTCATTATTCATTCTTCCTCATATTGTCGGATTCATTTCCAATTTCCATTTTACACACACACACACACACACACACACACACACACACATATATATATATATATATATATAATTGATAAATCCTAGCAGCAAGGCAACAGCTACAGAACTTAGCTTTCAGAATTCTATGAAGAGGAGATCTTTATCCCGAAATATTATGAATAAATCAAAGGTAAACAAGGAACATCATGGTTGCCTCATTTTTCTCAACACCTGCATTTTGCTAGCCTTCAAAACCAACCATCAAACCAATATATATATATATATATATATAATCAAATATTAAATATTATGGATTTAATATCTCTTTACAGTTTCATGCGTACTTGTATCGGCAAAATCTTCAGATTTAAAAATTAGAATTTTAAAAAAATGAAGCCACCGTTTTTTTTTAATCTGAACATTTTGAGCGTCTGATGATGGTAAGTACGCACGAAACTTTAGTTACGGGATATTACATCCATAATATTTAATATTTGATTTTATTATATATATATATATATATATATATATATATATATATATTTATCTTATTATAATGGAGATTGTGTGTTTTACTGTCTGTAACCGAAACTATATTACTACTCAAGTTACAATTCCCTTAGTTATTGACATCAGATCCTCCATGATTTTATTTTAATTTTAACCTCAATTATTAATAAAATTGTTTTACATCATTAAGACTGTTGACCATATCTACATACTAATAACATACAATTATATTTATATATACAACAAACTAGCGGTTTACAGTGTGAACGGAAAGGCTAATTTGCATATTGATATAAAAATGTGATTTTAATAAATATGTGCTTAGTATTTTGATTTCTAACTGTTTGGTTTTATTTTAATGAATATAAGCAAAAAATCTCTTCAATGAATCTTAAATGAAATCCATTAACAAGAAAAATAACTGTCATTTTATTCTTTACTTCCTCTTTTAACTAAATACTTAAATTAGAAAAAATAACAATGAAAGACAAGAGTGATGGAAGAGTAAGTTTCAGTAGTTCTATTTCTTTATTATACCCCCTCTGTTTCAAATCTTTTTATCTGCATTCTTATTTAGTTTCATTAGCCTTTCTAATTTAATAAGATATTTTATTACATTAAAACTTAAATACTTGCATCCGGAGGGTGCATATATTTGTTAGTATATATATATATATATATATATATATATATATATATATATATATATATATATATATATATTAAGAAATTTGAAAAAACAAGTGTTCCAAAATTAGATGAATTTAAATTGAATGGTGAAGTTTCAGTTTTGCAGCTCTGGGTTATACGGAGTAACCCTTCATTGCCATTACTCCCTGGTCCAATTTGAACCGGAGTGGTAATACCTGTTTTATCCATGGGTTAAATAGAAAAATATATATTTGTGTGTTTATTGGTATCCATACTATTAACATACTTGTGAGGCTATTTAGTGAGAGAGAGTGAGAAAGAGCGAAGAGCGAGAGAGCGAGAGAGAGAGAGAGAGAGAGAGAGAGAGAGAGAGAGAGAGAGAGAGAGCTGTTCTGTTGCAATGGTTCTTCTTAATTTATTATGACCAGCTTGAATATAATAATTTTTGTTGTTAGTATATATAGATGAATAGAGGGTGAAAAATAAGTGATTAATTAGGATCGGATGGTAAAGGACATTCGTATTTTGTATAATACACATGTTTTTCTCTTCGCTGCAAAGTCTACAGCTGCGTTGGCCACATTTGTAAGCCCGGGCTTTTTTTGATAATTTCCCATTTTATCATATTCACGTTATATAAACGCTAAGCAAGCCACCGGTTTTTTTTTTTTTTAATCTTAACATTTATCCGTCTGAAATTTTCAAGTACGCATGAAACTTTAGTTACGGGATAATAAATCCATAATATTTAATATTTGATTTTAAAACTGCTCTGCTATTTTAGCATTGAGCACCTTTATATGCTAATAGTTTTCATATTCATTCCCCATTCATTAAACATATATACATATATACATATATATACATATATTATATACATATATATATATACATACATATATATATATATTACATATATATATATATATATATATATATATATATATACATATATATAATATACATATATTATATACATATAATATACATATATATATATAATATATATATATATATATATATATATATAATATATATATATATATATATATATATATATATATATACATATATATATATATATATATATATATATATACTTCTTTGGTGGTACCAAGTTTCTTGGTACAAGGTGATTCTAGCTGGTCCTATTCTCTACCATTAGTTTGTTGTAGAGTTCAGGTTCCGTTTGAGAGCTCAATGTTTAATTATTGTGAACAGAGCAAAGTTATTTGGGAATAAAAGGCCTTAAATACCATGGGTATCGTTTATAGACCATTTCCACTCATGGGTATCTAGGACCCACGAGCTTCCTCAGACCACATGTATCTTTTATTCCTTTTATTAGAAATAAAAGATATATGTGGTCTGAAAAAGCTCGTGGGCCCCAGATACCCACGAGTGGTAATGGTCCATAACCACGATACCCATGGTATTTAAGGCCTTTTTATTCACACACACACACACACACTCACACACACACACACACACACACACATACATATATATAATATATATATATATATATATATATATATATATATATATATATAAATTTTTGGATGTTTGTTTATTTAGAAACGTGCTGAAAAGTATATATTAAATTTTTACTTGAAGGCACTTACAACGCATGTATCGCATTAAATTCGATATGCGATACATGCGTTGTAAGTGCCTTCAAGTAAAAATTTATATATACTTTTATTCAGCAACGTTTTAAATAAACAAACATCCAAAAATCTTATTCACTTCGCGAAGTGCATACGGTCTGTTTGTTTGTTATTATTCTCTCAATAACGCCCCTTACCTATTATGGTAGAGGCGTGTAGTAGTAGTATCATTTGACAAGCTTAATTTCGCTAGGATGGTCAGCTGTGTACTGTGGCCGAGGCGATTAAAAGTGTTTCACTAGTGTTTCACTGTGTCTGCTGAAGTCCCGGTTTCGATTTCTGTCGGAGGGAAAATCGTTAGTATATACCGCGATGAGACTTAATAAAGTCGAAACAGTCTGTACGGTATTCTACACATCGAGCCATCCTTTGTTGGGATTACACTTGTCAAGTTTTATTTCTATAAAGAAAAAAAGTATCGAATTTTATGCGATACATGCGTTGTAAGTGCCTTCAAGTAAAAATGTAATATATATATATATATATATATATATATATATATATATATATAATCACATCATGACATGCAAACAATCGACGCCCCTGCAAATGAAACATAGTGTTATATTTTGGAGTGAAAATTAAAAGAACTCTTTCTTATTTTCGTGGAAATACGGCAATTCACGATTGATAATTAAAATAAATACCGGATGAAATTCCAGCACGTAAAAAAGAAGAAAAAAAAGTTTATACACTTCATATCATTTTTTGAAAACCTTTTTATTACGATAGTCTTTATACTGACGTATCATTGCTATGGTGAATAAGAACACGGAAATTGAAAATGTACTATTTACTACACATCATGAATTGTGTGTGCCACACTAAATAATCGATTGATTTACAAGGAAATGGATGCATGAAATCATAACGAAAGAGAAATGTTAATACAACGGATATCACCAGTAGAAATTCAGAATTTCCGGTAAATTATGATGTGAAATATTTACTTCGCCAACAATAGAGCAATAACATTGACGGCATAATCAAAGCGACCTATATATATAAATAAATAAATAAATATATATATATATATATTATATATATATAATATATATATTAATATAATATACTAGCAAATATATGCACCCTCCGGGTGCAAGTATTTAAGTTTTAATATAATAAAATATCATATTAAATTAGAAAGGCTAATGAAACTGAATAAAATTCAGATAAAAATATTTGGAACAGAGGGGTATGATTCAAATAGAACAACTTTGAAACTAACTCTTCCATCATTTTCCCTTATTCCCGTCTTTCATTCGTAAATTTTCCTAATTTAACTATTTAGTTAAAATAGGAAGGAAGAAAATGATATTACAGTTATTTCTTCTTCTTAATGGATTTTCTTTAAGATTTATCCCTGAGATTTTTGCTCATATTCATTAATATAAAACCAAACAATTAGAAATCAATAATACTAGCATATATTTATTAAAATCAATTTTTTAAGATCAATATGCAATTAGCCTTCCCATTCACACTGTAAACCGCTATTTTGTTGTATATTTAAATACAGTTGTATGTTATTAGTAGGTAGATATGGTCAACAGTATTATAATGTAAAATAATTTTATTAATAACTGAGGTTTAAATTAATAAACATAAAATCATGGAGAATGTGATGTAAATAACAAAAGGAATTGTGACTTGTATAGTAATATAGTTTCGGTTACAGACAGACAAACCCACAATCTCCAT
>CM042155.1:81330046-81332546 GCA_023376005.1 Doryteuthis pealeii | reverse complement strand
GGGGAGGCCTAAAGTCGGTATCAGCCAGTCAGCGAGGGAGTCTATCCCCTTTTCAATAGCGCTAGACCAAGAAGATTGTTTTAGCATCTGAGGTGGAGCGCCAACCTACCATCAGCTCCTTACTTTACCGCACAAATCCCTGTGCTACTTATACGCTGAGTTGGGCGATGACCGGTATCGAACTAGGAACCCTGTGGTTTCTAGCCGAACGCTCTACCGATGAGCTAACCCGGCCACATGTGTAAGTAATTATTGATTAAAAGTGATATCGATAAAATCATTTTTATCCATCTACATTTCTTTTCTTTACGCATTTTTTCCTCACATTGTCGGATTTATTTCCCATTCTCACGTTTATATATACGCGAGAATGGGAAATGAATCCGACAATGTGAGGAAAAAAATGCGTAAAGAAAAGAAATGTAGATGGATTAAAATGAATTTTATCGATAAATCATTTTTTAATCGATATCACTTACATATGTGTTTCGGTCTGTTTTAATCAAAATGTATACGGATTTACGTTATTATTTAAATAAATGGTTTGAAATGATGATGATAATAATAATAGGAAAATGCATAAAATTTTGCCGACCTTCATCAGAGTAGTATTTTTATTTTTTGAGTTGGAGACAACTCCATCTGATTATTGTAATAAATAATAATAACGTAAATCCGTATACATTTTTTTCTTTACTCATTTTTTCCTCATATATATATATATATATATATATATATATATATATATATTATATAATTTAAGGTAGCATGGACATGGAATAAATGACGCCTGGTTACTGACAGATACTCGCCTGTGAGATCTTCCGTCAGAAGATCACATAGGAGAGAAACTTCAGTCGCTGTAATTTACACCCCAGCCGACAGGCCGGTTTAGATCAATGGTTCTCAACTGCAGTTCACATAGTCTTTCGAGATAAGATAAGATTTTGGGGTCCATGCAAGAAAAAATGGTAAGTTAACGCTCCGCAGTAGTAGTTTACTGCTAAATATAGTTATGAGTTATTTTACTACTGAATACTGCCCTGTAGACTGGGGCGTTAGAATACACCGACTGCACCTCTGCAGAGGGGTAAGACCCTTGATGGTTAAGGATGGAATCCAGATGGCTGAGCAGTTCATTACATGCAAGACTCCACTTAGATCCTTACTTAAGCGAGACGGGCGATCAGAGAAGCCACCTCTGATCTATCGGCTGGTCACATAAAGCCATAGCACCTATAGGATTGTCCCAACCCTATTCCCCTAATGGCAAGCTCCAACCTTTTTTACATATGGTTAGTAGAAATCGGTAGCTTAGGGTCTTCATGTCCTGGCTATGACGTTAAACTGATGGTGAGGTTCCAGTTCTGGAGGTCTGTGGAATGTGGAGCACACCCGTTTGCTCCGAGTTCCACTCTGACCAGGAGTGGTAGTACCTGTTCAGGGTCCCATGTATGGGTTAAATAGAAAAATGTTTTATAAAAAAATTGAGTATCCATTAAGAATGAATTCATTTCAAAACTATATTGGCATTAAATGACCCACTGAGGTTGATATGCCATAATACAACAATACAAACCAAACCAAGCAAGTGAATATTCATTTTCCATAGGATTTCCTTTGTTTTTAAATATTATGTACACTGAAGTAATTATAATTCTCTTATACATCAAATATCTTTTTTACAATTCCTGATAATATCCAATTACTAGCAGGACCTGTGGATATACCGAAGTATGACAGTTTAATTATTGTAACGTAGCGGGCTTTTTACCGCTACACTAAATCGTACAGTATACGTGATGTTGTGTTGTGGGGCACACCGCGTCTTCAAAACACACGGTACTATTAAGTCTCGTACAGTCGTGTATCAGGGGGTTGGCAACGCTCGTTCGTTTACAAGCGCACACATAATTCTAGCAGTCCTTTAAGTCCACGAAGGAACCCTTCCTCTTTACTGAATGAATTGTAATTGGTCAGGGGAAAGATATCACCTTACACACGCGCGAGCTCTTAGTCACAGTCAATTGACTACCTCCTCGGGGTATCTTTGGGCAGCGGAATCTCATTCATAAAAGAACTCGTAGTATTTCTTTGCGTAGTAAAATAAAGATGAGGACAGTACTTCTTGATTTTCATCAATTTATTTTCTTAATGCAAGTTATTGAGAGAGAGAGAGAGAGAGAGAGAGAGAGAGAGACAGAGACAGAGACAGAGAGAGAGAGAGAGAGTTGATTTCTGTAACACACGCCTTTCAGTCACCCGCTTATGACTAACTCGCCCAAACTGCCAACCCCGACTGTCCTCGGCAGATTCTGTAGCGTAACTTACTCCCTCGGTCCCCAGAACTCAACTCTCAAATCTAAGGTTCCCTCATTATATAGAAATAAGCTAATGAACTTTCTAGAATGTCCTCGAATCTATCGAAGGTTCTAATTGTTTTCTACTAAATTTGCGCGTGTCAATTAAGAGGTCAACGGGTCAACCATCATTTCTTCTG
>CM042155.1:81317546-81325046 GCA_023376005.1 Doryteuthis pealeii | reverse complement strand
ATATATATATTATTAATATATATATATATAATATATATTATATTATATATATATATTTTATATATATATATATATATTGGTGCTATATTCCCAAGTAAATAATGCTTAATGTTTTGACTTAGCATTTATATCTAATTCAAGAGTCGTGGAAATGAATTCAACGGCGCTCGGTTACTGACAGTTTCTCGGCTTATGCGATTTTCAAACTTGGTTTTTAACATGGTGAAACTGCTGCAGAAACAAGGACGGACTCATGGAATTCTCTTGTAGAAACCAGCTCAGACGCTCACCTGTGTGAGCCGTCTAGCAAAAAACCTACATTGATCAACATCGTGCGAATACTTGATGCTGCACAGAGGACCTTCCGATGAAATGACCGATTGGGACGATTGTCGACAGATCGTCATGAATAACAGTGCTACTTGAATGATATGATGATGCATAAAGAAACTCTTATTTGAAGTGTTATTTGTATCATCACTCATATAAACTTCTTTTTGTAATTCTAGTCTTTGCAAGGTGCTTATCAATCATTGCTCTTTGAATTTTGCAAATCCTCATAAAAATAAGTTCGTAAAAAAAAAAAAAGGAGCTTACGACGTTGCATAGGTACCCAAGAAAATTTAAATGTCAAAAATATGATTTAAGGCTTTTTGTTGTATTTGTTTGTTTTATTTTTCGTTCTTTGTATCTTCCTTTCGGTGGGGAAATATATCATTAACTAAAAATAACTGTATTGAGTAAGGTGTTATTTCAAAAAATTATCATCTTTTAGAGAGTGGATGATTGATGCGGGGAAGAAAACTGTGTATGACACAATAATATGAAAATACATGGATTTAAAAGATTGATTATCTCAGGTTCGATATCAACAATCGATTTTTTTAACGTCATAACATCTAAAGCAGGGATTCTTAACCGTTTTTAACCTTGTCCCACACCTTTGGATATATATATATATATATATATTATATATATATATATATATATATATATATATATATATGAAAAATGAATGGAAAGTGAATCCGACAGTGTGAAATAATATTTAGAAAAACAAAACACATGATGTTAAATTCACTGACAGAATTCTGTTTCGACCCTTTATTGAAGTGGTCTTCCTCAAGAGCGAGTTGTGTATGATAGAGAGATCGGTGAAAGTGGACCGTTATGAGACGAAAAAGTGGTGCAGATGAAACGTTCAATGTTATAGCCGGATTTTTTTTTAAATTTAAATTTTTTTTTTTAATTTAGAAAAATGCGTATTCTGTTTGAAAATAAAATAAAATAAAAATAAATTTATTTTATTTATAAATCAGAAGCATTATAGTCCAAAAGAAACTCAAAGAGTTTGATGTAAATGTGTATAAAAATGTAAAAGAAAGTATCAGAAAGTTCAAAAATCCCAGCACTGTAGACCACGATATTCACCGGATAAGATGTAGAAATCCTGGTGTTTTTGTTTTCAAAAGACAATATGAAAAATGAATGGAAGTGAATCCGACAGGGTGAAATAAAATATTAGAAAAACACAAACACATGATGTTAAATTCGCTGACATATATATATATATATATATATATATATATATATATATATGGAAATACGATGAGGAAATTAATCCGACAATATGTTGAAGAAAATATTTTTTAAAAATATAATACAACACAGGATGTTATGATCAGGAAACAATTTTAGTGTCAATACTTAAGCATTTCGGTATTTTGTACCATCTTCAGGACACTGTTAGGTAATGTTTATGTGAAGAACAAAATGAAAGATGTTAAGTGTATAGGGTTTGTGTGAATCTGATGCTATTAACCGTTAATTTTTATATTGCGCGTTTGTTTACGACAGCAAATGACGTAATCAATGCATGTGCAAAATTAGAAGGTGAAGAACATATGACGCATGCTTTAACGTGAATAATAGCATCAGATTCACACATTCACTATACACTTAACATCTTTCATTTGTCCCTTCACATAAACATTACTTAACAGTGTCCTGAAATGGTACAAAATACCGAAATGCTTAAGTATTGACACTAAAAATTGTTTCCTGATCATAAACATCCTGTGTTTGTTATATTTTCAAAATATTTTCTTCATACACACACACACACACACACACACACACACACACACATATATATATATATATATATATATATATATATATATATTATATTATATATATATATTATATACTCTGGTAGACTATTGTGGAACCCCATACCCATTAGATTTTTAAATATCCTTATATGTTTTAATCTATATTAATACTCGTGTGTTCATTAATGTACGGCTATTATCATCTTGCAACACCCTTAGTTAAAAAATGAGACCGTCCAAATCGTTCAAGATGAAATGCAAAAATGTAAATCCTGATTATCTGGTGTTGCTTATACACAGAAATTCATTTTTCATTAGTGTCATCATCTCAACTAAATAATGAACCATTCCGTTTTCATTATGAAGAAAGAAAGGTGAGAAAAAGGACACGCAGCATAGAAAAATATAATAAGAAAGAAAAAAGAAAGAAAGAGAGTAGGGTGAAAATAGCCAGAGGAGTGAGTGAGGAAGCGATAACGATAATCTTCTTTCCGTCGAACATAATGAAAAGATGAAAAGAAGGATAGAAAGAAAGAAAAAAGGGCCGAGAACGAGTTAAATCAAGATTAATATACTTTTTACATACCGAACTATTTTTCAATAGATCTAAATTAAAAATATCACACGTTGTAATAATGTAGCATAATGGCTCGCCCACCCGGGAAACACCATATTTGTGGCCTTGTGTCAGACACAGAGAAACCTTAATAGGATGTAGCACGATTCTCAGACCTTACGGGAGTGGACAAGCAATGTAAAACTCGTTATCACCTGTGAGTCTATTTCGTAGTCAGTGAGTCTGGGATTTTGCTATTAAAATTTAGTTTAATCGGTTTGTCAGAAGAAATGATGTTGACCCGTTGACCTCTTAATTGACACGCGCAATTTAGTAGAACAATTAGAACCTTCGATAGATTCGAGGACATTCTAGAAAGTTTCATTAGCTATTTCGTATATAATGAGGGAACCTTAGATTTGAGAGTTGGTTCTTGGGGACCGAGGGAGTAAGTTACGCTACAGAATCTGCCGAGACAGTCGGGGTTGGCAGTTTGGGCGAGTTAGTCATAAGCGGGTGACTGAAAGGCGTGTGTTACAGAAATCAACTCTCTCTCTCTCTCTCTCTGTCTCTGTCTCTGTCTCTCTCTTCTCTCTCTCTCTCTCTCTCTCTCAATAACTTGCATTAAGAAAAATAATTGATGAAAATCAAGAAGTACTGTCCTCATCTTTTTTTACTACGCCAAAGAAATACTACGAGTTCTTTTATGAATGAGATTCCGCTGCCCAAAGATACCCCGAGGAGGTAGTCAATTGACTGTGACTAAGAGCTCGCGGCGTGTGTAAGGTGATATCTTTCCCTGACCAATACAATTCATTCAGTAAAGAGGAAGGGTTCCTTCGTGGACTTAAAGGACTGCTAGAATTATGTGTGCGCTTGTAAACGAACGAGCGTTGCCAACCCCCTGATACACGACTGTACGAGACTTAATAGTACCGTGGTTTTGAAGACGGCGGTGTGCCCCACAACACAACATCACGTATACTGTACGATTTTAGTGTAGCGGTAAAAAGCCCGCTACGTTACAATAATTAAACTGTCTACTTCGGTATATCCACAGGTCCTGCTAGAATTGGATATTATCAGGAATTGTAAAAAAGATATTTGATGTATAAGAGAATTATATTACTTCAGTGTACCATAATATTTAAAAACAAAGGAAAATCCTATGGAAAATGAATATTCACTTGCTTGGTTTGGTTTGTATTGTTTGTATTATGGCCATATCAACCTCAGTGGGTCATTTAATGCCAATATAGTTTTGAAATGAATTCATTCTTAATGGATACTCAATTTTTTTTATAAAACATTCTATTTAACCCATACATGGGACCTGAACAGGTACTACCACTCCTGGTCAGAGTGGAACTCGGAGCAAACGGGTGTGCTCCACATTCCACAGACCTCCAGAACTGGAACCTCACCATCAGTTTAACGTCATAGCCGGACATGAAGACCCTAAGCTACGATTTCTACTAACCATATGTAAAAAAAGGTTGGAGCTTGCCATTAGGGGAATAGGGTTGGGACAATCCTATAGGTGCTATGGCTTTATGTGACCAGCCGATAGATCAGAGGTGCTTTCTTGATCGCCCGTCTCGCTTAAGTAAGGAATCTAAGTGGAGTCTTGCATGTATGAACTGCTCAGCCATCTGGATTCCATCCTTAACCATCAAGGGTTCTTACCCCCTGCAGAGGTGCAGTCGGTGTATTCTAACGCCCCAGTCTACAGGCAGTATTCAGTAGTTAAAATAACTCAAACTATATTTAGCAGTAAACTACTACTGCGGAGCGTTTAAACTTACCATTTTTTCTTGCATGGACCCCAAAATCTTATCTTATCTCGAAAGACTATGTGAACTGCAGTTGAGAACCATTGATCTAAACCGGCCTGTCGGCTGGGGTGTAAATTACAGCGACTGAAGTTTCTCTCCTATGTGATCTTCTGACGGAAGATCTCACAGGCGAGTATCTGTCAGTAACCAGGCGTCATTTATTCCATGTTCCATGCTACCTAAATTATATATATATATATATATATATATATATATATATATATATATATGAGGAAAAAATGAGTAAAGAAAAAAATGTATACGGATTTACGTTATTATTATTATTACAATAATCAGATGGAGTTGTCTCCAACTCAAAAAATTAAAAATACTACTCTGATGAAGGTCGGCAAAATTTTATGCATTTTTCCTATTATTATTATCATCATCATTTCAACCCCATTTATTTAATAATAACGTAAATCCGTATACATTTTGATTAACAGACCGAAACACATATGTAAGTGATATCGATTAAAAGTGATATCGATAAAATTCATTTTAATCCATCTACATTTCTTTTCTTTACGCATTTTTTCCTCACATTGTCGGATTCATTTCCCATTCTCGCGTATATATAAACGTGAGAATGGGAAATAAATCCGACAATGTGAGGAAAAAATGCGTAAAGAAAAGAAATGTAGATGGATAAAAATGAATTTTATCGATATCACTTTTAATCAATATTACTTACACATGTGGCCGGGTTAGCTCACTCGGTAGAGCGTTCGGCTAGAAACCACAGGGTTCCTAGTTCGATACCGGTCATCGCCAACTCAGCGTATAAGTAGCACAGGGATTTGTGCGGTAAAGTAAGGAGCTGATGGTAGGTGTGGCGCTCCACCTCAGATGCTAAAACAATCTTCTTGGTCTAGCGCTATTGAAAAGGGGATAGACTCCCTCGCTGACTGGCTGATACCGACTTTAGGCCTCCCCGACGACGACTTTATATATATATATATATATTATATATGGAAAAATATGAAGACCTACGTGAACAATGCGTCAGAAACGGATGGATAACAAATGTATTTCCCATCGAAGTCGGATGCCGGGGATTTATTTCAAACTCAACATCGGCATTTTTGTCTAAACTTGGACTTTTTCCACCAGACAAAAGGAAATACATAAATAAGATCCACGAGGAAAGCTCTAACCGCATCAGCGTGGATATGGCAGTCCTATATTTGTGACATCAAACCGACAAAGTCTGGTGGTATCGTGAGATACTGCTGGGGGCGCTCTGTGTTAGTGGTATGATGCTTCGGCCCCCAAAACATGTCTGAACCCGATTCATCATCTGATGAAGCTTTGTTGTTGCAATGCTACTGTGTAAAATAGCAGTCATTATATGAAGATTTAATATACTATTATATATATATATTATATATTATATATATAAGAAAAAGAAAGAAGATTTAGATTTTTAGCTATATAGACTATTTCAGGGAACCTAGAGAAATTGTCTAGTAGCTCCCATCATCTGATGATGATGGGAGCTAGGATATATATATATATATATATATATATATATATATATATATATATATATAAAGCTTGAATTTTCTAAAGTTAAAATGTAAAGAGTGCCCGATACCTAATTAAAGAAAATAGTAAACTTAATCCTAATGAGTCAAATATACCTACTAATTGTTCCGCTAGTAGCGCGTCGGGGCAGATTCTTCCACTGGCGAGGCTACTAAGCAAAACTATTAGTAGATTATACTGACTCATTAGGTTTACATTACACTCACTCTCTCTCCCTCCCCTCTCTCTCTCTCTCTCTCTCTCTCTCTATATATATATATATTATATATATATAAATATATATATGACACTTAGTTTATTAAGAAATATTAACTGTTCCTCCATATATGCTCACATTCTCAGTATCATATCATCATCAATCTGGTTGTGAGTTCTTATATAAGAGGATGAGACAAAAGATGAAGATAGAGAGCGAGGCAAACAGAGAGTGTATGAGAATGAGTTGTTCTCCGGAGAGATAGACAGGATGGGTAAAACAGCGTGATAGAGAAAGAAAGAGAGAGGTGAATTGAGAGCGCATGCGCATATGTACTTACTAGAAGAATGGAGGCCTTACTTTTCACATGAGAGAAAATAGGTTAAGTCGGAATATAATCTATTACTTATACTTACTGTGGACTTGACCTTTTGCACGTGACAGATTTTCGAGGCACCCTTTCAGTACGAAATTGCGATAGTATCATGCTGCGGTGTGGCCAGGCTTTATCTAAAACGAAGATAGGAGTAAGCCTCTAATCACGCTAAAATGTACCGTTCAGGGAATCGATTAACCTAAGATACAAGAGGCAAGGAAGCGTGCACTGAAAACATACAATTTCAACATTTTATGAATGGTTAAACGAAATGATAGCGAGTAGAGGCTTCACCCGAGATTGCAATATGTGACGCGTTTCTAATCTTAACAATTTTGGGCGGGAGTTTTTCTACAAATATAAGTATGATCTCTGTCTATAAACTTCATCGTTAGTAAGAGTGATACACACAATCAACCCATCATACCACAAACACACAATTAATATATATATATATATATATATATATATTAATATATATATAAGTAAATTGTTAAATTTGCTTGAAGCATTGTTAAGTATGTTATAATATATTAATAATTTGAAGGCAATTACAATGCGTATAAAAAATAAAAACAAAAAGATGTTATTTTTGTCTTATCGATTCAAAGTAGAAACTTCATCTTCAGAGGTGAAATGTATTTCTGATATGCACCTGAAGATGAAGTTTATACTTCGAAATCGATAAGACAAAAATAGCATCTTTTTGTTTTTATTTTTATACGCATTGTAATTAACTTCAAATTATTAATATATATATATATATTATATATATGGAAATACATTTTCACATGCAATGATCAGCTTTCGTAAACAAACGCACATATAACAATTAACGGTCAATAACATTATATTCACACATTCACTATACACTT
>CM042155.1:81310046-81315046 GCA_023376005.1 Doryteuthis pealeii | reverse complement strand
TGTGGCAGGAAATAGTCAACGTATCACGTGAAATTACATCAGAGGAGATACAGAAATTGACATGGTCAATGGACCAGCGACTTTTCCAAATCATTTTAAAAAATGGATCAGATATCTCATATTAACTTCACTATCATTTTGAATTCTTTTACTTTTTTAAATTTCAATTTAATTTTATCTTAGTTACTGGTAAATCTATAAATGAAACAATAAAAGTATTATTTTACCGGGGTTCTTATTTACACCTCGCTAATAATTTGACACATGAATAATTTAAGTAAATTAGGCAAATGACCGTAACTTCGGTTCCTTTTTGTAGAACTTTACAATTTTTCAGTGTAGGTGTATTTACAAGTCATCATTTATTCTCTGATAATTTCGTTAAATTCCAATCAGAAGTTTTTGGATAGGAGGGAAAAATATCACTTCTTTAATAATTTGAAACGCAGTATATATCTTATTATAATGGAGATTGTGGGTTTGTCTGTCTGTAACCGAAACTATATTACTATACAAGTCACAATTCCTTTTGTTATTTACATCACATTCTCCATGATTTTATGTTTATTTAATTTAAACCTCAGTTATTAATAAAATTATTTTACATTATTAATACTGTTGACCATATCTACCTACTAATAACATACAACTGTATTTAAATATACAACAAAATAGCGGTTTACAGTGTGAATGGGAAGGCTAATTTGCATATTGATCTTAAAAAATTGATTTTAATAAATATATGCTTAGTATTATTGATTTCTAATTGTTTGGTTTTATATTAATGAATATGAGCAAAAATCTCAGGGATAAATCTTAAAAGAAATCCATTAGGAAGAAGAAATAACTGTAATATCATTCTTTCCTTCCTATTTTAACTAAATAGTTAAATTTAGGAAAATTTACGAATGAAAGACGGGAATAAGGGAAAATGATGGAAGAGTTAGTTTCAAAAGTTGTTTCTATTTTTGAATCATACCCCTCTGTTCCAAATATTTTTATCTGAATTTCTTATTCAGTTTCATTAGCCTTTTCTAATTTTAATATGATATTTTATTATATTAAAACTTAAATACTTGCACCCGGAGGGTGCATATATTTGCTAGTATATATATATATATATATATATATATATATATATATATATATAATATATATATATTTATTATTTATTTATATATTATAGGTCGCTTTGATTATGCCGTCAATGTTATTGCTCTATTTGTTTGCGAAGTAAATATTTCACATCATAATTTACCGGAAATTCTGAATTTCTACTGGTGATATCCGTTGTTATTAACATTTCTCTTTCGTTATGATTTCATGCATCCATTTCCTTGTAAATCAATCGATTTATTTGTGTGGCACACACAATTCATGATGTGTAGTAAATAGTACATTTTCATTTCGTGTTCTTATTCCACCATAGCCAATGATACCGTCAGTATAAAGACTATCGTAATAAAAAGGTTTTCAAAAAATGATATGAAGTGTATAACTTTTTTTTCTTCTTTTTACGTGCTGGAATTTTCATCCGGTATTTATTTAATTATCAATCGTGAATTGCCGTATTTTCCACGAAAATAAGAAAGAGTTCTTAATTTTCACTCCAAATATAACACTATGTTTTCATTTGCAGGGCGTCGATTGTTTGCATGTCATGATGTGATTATATATATATATATATATATATATATATATTTATATATATTACATTTTTTACTGAGGCACTTTACAACGCATGTAATCCGCATTAAAATTCGATACTTTTTTTCTATAGAAAATAAACTTTTGACAAGTGTAATCCCAAACAAAAGGATGGCTCTGGATGTGTAGAATACCGTACAGACTGTTTCGACTTTATTAAGTCTCATCAGCGGTATATAACTAACGATTTCCTCCGACAGAAATCCGAAACCGGGACTTCAGCAGACACAGTTGAAACATTAGTTGAAACACTTTATCGCCTCGTCCACAGTACCACAGCTGACCATCCTAGCCGAAATTTAAGCTTGTCAAATGATACTACTCACTACACGCCTCTACCATAATAGGTTAAGGGGGCTGTTATTTGAGAGAATAATAACAACAAACAGACCGTATGCACTTCGGCGAAAGTGAATAAGATTTTTGGATTTTGTTTATTTAGAAACGTTGTGAATAAAGTATATATTTATACTTGAAGGCACTTACACGCATGTATCGGCATATCGAATTTAATGCCGATACATTGCGTGTAAGTGCCTTCAAGTAAAATTGAGTTAATATATACTTTTTTCAGAACGCTTTCAAATAAACAAACATTCCAAAAAATCTTTATATATATATATATATATATATATATATATATATATATATATATATATATATATATGTATGTGTGTGTAGTGTGTGTGTGTGTGGGTGTGTGTGTGTGTTGTGTGAATAAAAAGGCCTTAAATACCATGGGTATCGTGGTTATGGACCATTACCCATCTTGGGTATCTGGGGCCCACGAGCTTTTTCAGACCACATATATCTTATTCATAATAAAAGGGAATAAAAGATACATGTGCCGTTCTGAGCGAAGCTCGTTGGGTACCTAGATACCTGAGTGGAAATGGTCTTATAAACGATTACCCATGGTATTTAAGGCCTTTTTATTTCCCCAAATAACTTTGCTCTGTTCACAATAATTAAACATTTGAGCTCTTCAAACGCGAACCTGAACTCTACAACAACTAATGGTAGAGAATAGGCCAGCCTAGAATCAAACCTTTGTACCAAGAAAACTTGGTACCACACCAAAGAATATATATATATATATATATATATATATATATATGTATATATATATATATAATATAATATATGTATTATATATGTATATATATATATGTATATAATATATATATATGTTATATATATATGTATATATATATATGTATTATGTATATATATGTATATACTATATATGTATATGTATATATATGTATATATATAAAACATATGTATATATATATATATATATATATGTATTATATATATATATATGTATGTTTATATATAATGTATATATCATAATGTATATATATGTATATATGTATATATGTTTTAATGAATGGGGAATGAATTATGAAAACTATTTAGCATATAAAGCGTGCTCAATGCTAAAATAGCAGAGCAGCTTTTTAAAATCAAATTATATAAATATTATGGATTTATTATCCGTAACTAAAAGTTTCATGCGTTACTTGAAAATCAGACGAATAAATGTTAAATTAAAAAAAAAAAAACAACCGGTTGGCTTGCTTTAGCGTTTACTATAACGTGAATATGAATAAAATGGGGAAATATCAAAAAAAGCCCGGGCTTACAATGTGGCCAAACGCAGAGCTGTAGACTTTTGCAGCGAAGAGAAAAAACATGTGTATCTATACAAAATTACGATGTCCTTTACCATCCGATCCTAATAATCACTTATTTTTTCACCCTCTATTCATCTATATTATACTAACAACAAAAATTATTATATTCAAGCTGGTCTAATAAATTAAGAAGAACCATTGCAACAGAACAGCTCTCTTCTCTCTCTCTCTCTCTCTCTCTCTCTCTCTCTCTCTCTCTCTTCGCTTCTCTCGCTCTCTCGCTTCTTTCCACTCTCTTCTCACTAAATAGCCTCAGAAAGTATGTTAATAGTATGGATACAATAAACACACAAATATATATTTCTATTTAACCCATGCGATAAAACAGGTATTACCACTCCGTTCAAATTGGGGACCCAGGGAGTAATGCAAAAATGAAGGTTACTGTATAACCCAGAGCTGCAAAACTGAAACTCACCCATTTCAATTTAAATTCCATCTAATTATTGGAACACTTGTTTTTCAAATTTCTTAATATATTATATATATATATATATATATATATATATATATATATATATATATAATATATTATTACTTAACAAATATATGCACCTCCGTATGCAAGTATTAAGTTTTTAATGTAAAACAATTTTTATTAATAATTGAGGTTAAAATAAGGATAAATTCATGGTGATGTGATGTCAATTACTAAGGGAATTCTGACTTGAGTAGTGATTAGTTTCGGTTACAGACAGAAAAAACACAAAATCTCCATTATAATAAGATTATTATTATCAGTTATTTTTATTAATAAAACTAACATCTTATTATTATTAATACTTTATTGATATTAACTGTTAACTTTATCTTTAACAACCATATATTGTATTCATAATATAATTATTATATTATTAATATTTATTTATTATTTATAAAGACACAAGAGAGGAAATGAGTTAAAGAAATATATTAACAAAGAACAGTAGTACAACCATATAAAAATGAGACGGTCAAACGCGAGAATGTCTTATCGGCTATCCGCTGAAATATTAACTAAGGTATTTCTTATCAGACTCGGGAACTTTCTTGGACTCGAGGACCTTCTTGATGAAATCGGAACCATCACGGACAATTGGACACATAGCATAATGGATAAAGGAGATGGTTAAGATAGTTCTAAGCGACAGTAATCTCTAAACTGCAGGTTCAATCCTGATCAGGGACAGCAGTAACATAGAATAATAATTAACACAAATTTAACACCTGTACCCCAGCTATGGTTAGGGGAATGAGAACAGGATACCCCCGTGGACTGAATAAAGGGTTAGGTTCAAAGTTCCGTGATGGCTCCCGATTACGACAAGAGGGTTCCCGAGTTCGAAAAGAAAGTTCCCGAGTCCGACAAGAAATACCCGGAGGGCAAATCGACCGAAAAGTTATACAGTTATATCTATCTATATATCTATCTCTTCCTTATGTCTATCTATCTATCTATCTATCTATCTCCTTATATCTATCTATCTATTCTATCTAATCTCTCCTATATCTATTCTATCTATCTCTCCTTATATCTATCTATTCTATCTCTCCTTACATCTATCTATCTATCTCCTTGTATCTATCTATCTGGTTGTATCTATTCTCTCTCTT
>CM042155.1:81296402-81309946 GCA_023376005.1 Doryteuthis pealeii | reverse complement strand
AGAAGAGATAATTTTAACCTATATTAATAAAATGTTTACATCATTAAGAACTGTGACATATCTAGCAGACTAAAAAACATAATTTAATATACAACAACTAGCGGTTACATGTGTGAACGGAAAGGCTAATTGCATATTGAATGATAAAAATTGATTTTAAAATAGTGCTAGTAGTATTGATTTTCTAACCGTTGGTTATTTAATGAATAAAGCAAAAATTCTCTCAATGACTTAAATGAAATCCATTAACAAGAAAAATAATGTCATTTTTCTTTACTCTCTTTTAACTAAAACTTAAATAGAAAAATAACAAGAAAGTACAAAGGATGACAGATAATTTCAGTAGTTCTATTTCTTTATTAACCCCCCTGTTCAAATCTTTTATCTGCATTCTTATTAGTTTCATTACCTTCTAATTTAATAAGAACTATTTATTACACTTAAAACTTAAATCTGCATCCGAGGGCATATATTGTAGTAAATATATATAATATATTATATATATATAATTATATAATATAATAATTAAGAAATTGATAAAACAATGTTCAAAATTAGATGAATTAATTGAATGGTGATTTCATTTGCAGCTCTGGTTAATGCGAGTAAACCTTCATTGCATTACTTCCTCCATTGAACCGGAGTTGGGTAATACCTGTTTATCCATGGGTAATAGAAAAATATATATTTGTGTGTTTGTATTGATCCAACATTAACATACTTCTGAGGCATTAGTAGAGAGAGTGAGAAAGAGCGAGGCGAGAGAGGAGAGAGAGAGAGAGATGAGAGAGAGAGAGAGAAGAGGAGAAGTAGGAAGCTGTCGTTGAATGGTTCTTCTTAATTTATTATGACCAGCTTGAATATAATATTTTGTGTTAGTAATATAATGAATAGAGTGAAAATAAGTGATTTAATTAGGACGGTGATGGTAAGGACATTCGTATTTTGTAAATACACATGTTTTTCTCTCGCTGCAAAGTCACAGCTGCCGTTGTCCAATTTGTAAGCCCGGTCTTTTTTATTTCCATTTTATGTCATATTCACGTAAATAAAGCTAAGCAATCCACCGGTTTGTTTTTTTTTAATCTTAACATTTATCCGTCGAAATTTTCAAAGTACATGAAACTTAGTTACGCGGATAATTATCATAATATAATATTGATTTTAAAACTCTCTGCTATTACATTGGCACCTTATGCTAATAGTTTTCATATTCATTCCCCATCATTAAACATAATATACATATTAACATATATATACATATTATATACATATATATTAACATACATATATAATATAATCCATATATATAACTATATATATATACATATATATATAACATATATATACATATAATATATAAGTCTGCGCTGTTTTTTTTTTTTTTTTTTTTCGGCTTTGGCTTTGTTGGCGGTTTGTCATAATAATAGAATATACAGTATATAAGTATGACAGAAGTAACACTATAATATATTATATACATATATAATATATACATATATACATATAGGATATAATATAATATATAACATATATAATATATATATAATATATATATATTAACTTCTTTGGTGTGGTACCAAGTTTCTTGGTACATAGTGATTCTAGCTGTCCCATTCTCTACATTAGTTGTGGAGTTCAGTTCGTTGAGAAGCCAATGTTAATTATGTGAACAGAGCAAGAGTTATTGGGGAAAAAAGGCTTAAATACAGTATCGGTTCATAGACCATTTCCATCATGGTATCTAGACCCTACACTCCTAGACACATGTATCTTTTATTCCTTTATTGAAATAAAAAGATATATGGGTCTGAAAAGCTCGTGGCCCCAAACCCACGAGTTGTAAGTCTAACCACGTACCATGTATAAGGCCTTTTTATTCACACACACCACACACACTCACACACAAACACACACAACACATACAATTATATATATAAATGATAAATACATAATATATATATATATAAAAAATAAGATTTTTGGATGTTGTTTATTTAGAAACGTTTGCTGAAAAGTATATATTAAATTTTTACTTGAAGGCACTTACAACGCATGTAATGATAAATTCGATTGCGATACATGCGTTGTAAGTGCCTTAAGTAAAAATTTTAATATATAACTTCTCAGCAACGTTCTAAATAAACAAACATCAAAAATCTTATTCACTTCGCCGAAGTGCATGCGGTCTGTTTGTGTTATTAATTCTCTCAATAACGCCCCTTTACTAATTATGTAAGAGCCGTGTAGTAGTACGTATGATTGACAAGCTTAATTTGCTAGGATGGTCAGCTGTGTACTGTGCCGAGGCGATAAAAGTGTTTCACTAGTGTTTCAACTGTGTCGCTGAGTCCCGGTTTGCGATTTCTGTCGGGAAAATGTAGTAATATGTAACGCTGATGAACTTAATAAGTCAAACAGCTGACGGTATTCTACACATCGAGCCATCTCTTGTTTGGATTACACTGTCAAGTTTAGTTTCTATAAGAAAAAAGTATTGAATTTTTGCGAACATTGGTTGTAGTGCCTCAAGTAAAAAGTGAATATATATATATAATATATATATATATACTATATATATTAATCACATCATGACAGCAAACAATCGACGCCTTTGCAATGAAACATAGTGTTATATTTGGAGTGAAAATTAAAAGAACTCTTTTATTTTCGTGGAATCGGCAATTCAGATTGATAATTAATAATAAATACGGATGAATCCAGCACGTAAAAAGAAGAAAAAAAGTTATACACTTCATACATTTTTGAAAACCTTTATACGAAAGTCTTATACTGAGTATCATTGCTAGGTAATAAGACAGCGAAAGAAAATGACTTTATACATCATAAAGGAATTGTGTGTGCACCACAAATATTCGATTGATTTAACAGTGAAATGATGCCAGAATCTATAGGAAAGGGAAATGTTTAAACATGACGGAATCACAGTAAAATCAGAAATTTCGAAATTATGATGGAAATATTTACTTCGCATAGAGCAATAACATTGACGCATAATAAAGCGACCGATATAATAAATAAATAAATAAATATATATATTATATATATAATATATATAAATATATGATATATATATATACTGAGCAAATAATGCAGCCTCCGGTGCAACGGTATTAAGTTTAATAAAAAAATATCATATAATTAGAAAGCTAATAAAACGAATAAAGAATTCAGGATAAAAAGGATTGAAAGAGAGGTATGATTCAAATAAACAACTTTGAAACTAACGTTCCTCATTTTCCTTATCCCGTCTTTCATTCGAATTTCCTAATTAACTATTTAGTTAAATAGGAAGGAAGAAGATATTAACAGTTATTCTTGCCTTGCTAATGGATTCTTTTGATTTATCCCAGAGATTGCATCATATTCATTAATATAAACAAAAGAAAATACAATTAGAAATCAATAATAAAGCATATATTTATTAAATAATTTTTAAAGATCAATAAGCAACATTGCCTTCCATTCACACTGTAAGGACCGTATTTTGTTGTATATTAATACAGTGATGTTATTAGTAGGTAGAATGGTCAACATATTATAATGTAAAATAATTTATTAATAACTGAGGTTTAATAAATAAACAATAAAATCATGGAGAATGTGATGTAAATAACAAAAAAGTGACTTTGTATAGTAATATATGTTGGTGTACAGACGACGAAACCCACAATCCCATTATAAAAGATATATACGGCGTTCAAATATTAAAGAAGTGATATTTTGCCTCCTATCCAAAAACTTCGATTGGAATTTTAAACGAAATTATCAGAGAATAATGAGACTTGTAAATCACCTACAGCTGATAATAATTGTAAATCTCTCAAAAATGAACCGAAGTTACGTCAATATTGCACTAATTTACTTAAATATCAATGTGAAATTATTACGAGGTGTAAAAGAACCCCGGAAAATAATACTTTTATTGTTTCATTTATAGATTACAGTAACTAAGATATAAAATTAAATTGAAATTAAAAAAAGTATATAAAAAGACATTCAAAAATGATATGAAGTAATATGAGATATCTGATCATTTTTAAATGAATTTGGAAAGTCGCTGGTCCATTGACCATGTAATTTCTTAATCCCTCTGATGTAATTTCACTATACGTTGACTTTTTCCTGCAAAGTCATCTTTGCTCTAAATGGGCCATCTCATAAACACGTGCGCTTTCAATGCTCACAAGTTTTCAATTGGGTTAAGGTTCTGGAAATTGTCGCCAGTCGTCTTCCGATTCACAGAAGCCTAATTTTTGCAGGCTAATTTCCGTAGTGTTTATGCGCTGACGCGAAGAACATTACTTGCATAAATATGCATGGTTTTCCTGAAGGTGATTCTCGGTCTTTTTTAGCCAAGCTTCTGGTGCTCTTGAGGAAGCTATATACAGCATCTGCTGGTATTTTTCGTCCGTCAGACACCTCTTACCATGAGTACCGCAAACAGTACTTCAAACCATAATACTCTCCCCTTTGGGCGTCTAAAGCGGATAAAGATCTCGTCATTTACGGACAACAACCTTTGCTCAGCATAGGGTCATCAGTGTTACAGTTACTCGTACAGCTACTTCATTCGTGACATAAGAACTCGGGAATACACCCTCGATCAAATTCATCGATTCCAGCTATATAAAAATAAGTTTTGAATTTTTTTACATTTTTATATCTTACACAAACTCTTTTGGGTTTTCCTGTGGATTTAAAGCTTCTGATCTTTTAAAATAAAATTAATTTATTTTAACAACAGTATATGATATTTTAATTCAATAATTCGGCTCGTAACATGAACGTTCACACAGGCGTTGTTTGTACTTCGTTGCTTTAACGGTTTATTTTATTTCGTTTTCCATCATATATATTTCGCTCGTGAAAGAAGCCGCCTAAAGTTTGAAACAGATTTCTGTCAGCGATTTAATCAACAATCATTGTTTTCCAAAAAAGTTTATATTCCACACACGATAATATATATATATATTATAAATATATTATTAATATAATATATTTATAAATTTTTTTCAACAGAGCAAATATCTGAGGATATTAAAAAAAAAAAAAAAAAAAAATTTTATATCCTCGATATTTAGCTCTGTTGAGTGAGGATCGAAACATGGTCAGCTGACAAACTCCCTTACCCCTTTAAATATAACAAAGAAAAAATACTTTAGTTCTATTTTTCCTCCTTAGAACGAATTTGTTAAAGGTCTTTTACAGAAGTATATATATGATATATATATAATTAATATATAATTATATTATAATATATATTATATATATATATATAAAATATATATATATATTATCAATAATAGACATGAAAATTTAATTTTATCTATGGAGGCATTGTGAATGGTGTACGTGGTAGAAAGAGTCAAGGCAAGGCAAGACGATTCCAAGTTTGTTAAATAGTAGGTGTAGTCGTGTCCTTTTTAAACCTTGTGTAAGGCAACAATTAGGAGAAGGAAAACTTGAATATTCAAACTTAAAATTGTTTAAGAATTGATTCTTGCAACATCTAAGCGAAGGGTTTTTATTAGCGAGGTATGATTACAAGCGGAAGGAACTAAACTTAATGTGTTCTTTAAATGTACAACGTTATCATCTGCAACACCTCTGAGTTAAAAATGAGACCGTCAAATCATCCAAGATGGAATTAAAGAAGTACCAGTAGGTTGCGTTTCCGACGAATTAGTTTTGAGTATCTGTCACAATGACCATGTCGTTTTTTATTATAAATATAATTAATGAGAAAGAAAGAAAAAAGAAGAAAGAAAGAAAAAGAGAAGAGAGACAGAGACAGAGAGAGACAGAGAGAAAGGGGATGGAAAGATAGAGAGAGGGATGAATCTGTTTCATCGACACATGAAAAGAGCAAAGAACGAAAAAAGAAAACGCGTATGAGAGAGTTTCAGATGTATTATACGTTTTATATATTGAACTATTTAATAACTCTTAAAATAAGCGATAAACGGTGTGATAAGTATTTAGTCAACTGGTATATCAAAACCCTGCTATATTATTATGATTATATCACACAACACATGTATATATATATATATATATAATTATATATATATATATTATATAAATATATATATATTATATATAATATAATATATATGTTAATATAATATTAATATAATATATAATATATATATAATATAATTATATATATACTAATAGCGAGTCTGGATATCCACAGTAGATGAATTAAATACACATCATAACACAAAAACAGCAATAACAGTATATTATATTATATATATAATATATAATATAATAATATAATATATGTGTTGTGTTGTGTGTGTGTGTGTTGTGTTTGTGTGTGTTTGGTGAAGAAAATATTTTTCAAGAGATATTACACACCATGGATGTTTGCGTTCAGAGGAAACAGTTTATGTGAATAGCTTAAGTTTTAGGTATTAAACCATCATCAGGACTATCACAATACATTTTTGTGAGGACAAACTGAAAAATGTTTAAGTGTATAGTGAATGTGTGAATATAATGTTATTGACCGTAAGTTGTATATGTGTTGTTTACAAACTGTATCATTGCATGTAAAAAGTATTTTCGATTATATATATATATAGTTATATATTAATAATTTGATAGTTAATTACAATGCGTATAAAATAAAAACAGAAAGATGCTAATTTTGTCTTATCGATCGAAGAAGCAACTTTCACTTCAGTGCATAAGAAATACATTTCACCTCTGAAGATGGAGTTTTCTCAGTTGAAATCGATAAGACAAAATAACATCTTTTGTTTATTTTTATACGCCATTGTAATTGCCCTTCAAATTATTAATATATTATAAATACTTTAACATGCTTCAAGCAAATTAACAATTACTATATATTATATATACTTATAATATATATAATATAATATATATAATTTTGTGTTTGTGTATGAATGGTTTTGTTGTTGTATCACTCTTACTAACGATGAAGTTTATAGGACAGAGATCAACTATATTTAGGAAAAACTCCCAGCCAAATTGTTAAATTAACGCGTCACATATTGGCAATCTCGGTGAAGTCCTCTACTCGTATCATTCGTCGTTTAACACATTCATAAAAATGTTGAATTGTAGTGTTTCATGCACGGCTTCCTTGCTTTGTTCTTTATGCTAATGATTCCTGAACGGTAATTTACGTGATAGAGGTACACTCCTTCTCTCGTTTTAGATGAAAGCTTGGCCACACCGCAGCAATGATACATCGATTTCGTACTGAAAGTGCCCGAATTTCACGCAAAAGGTCAAGTCCACAGTAAGTATAAGTAATAGATATATCGACTTAACCTATATTTCTCTCATGTAAAAGTAAGGCCCATTCTTTAGGTAAGACATATGCGCATGCTCTCAATTCACCTCTCCTTTCTTCTCTATACGCTGTTACCCGCCCAGGTATCTTTTTTTACTGCGTTGTTCTTGGTGTCCATCTCTCGCGAGAACACTCATTCTCATACACTTCTGTTTGCCTCGCTTCTCTATCTCATCTTTGTCTCATCCTCTATATAAGAACTCACAACCAGATTGATGATGAATATAACTGAGAATGTGAGCATATGGCAGGAGACAGTTAATATTTCTAATAAAACAAGTGTCAAATAATATAATATAATATCTATATTATATATATATAGAGAGAGAGAGAGAGAGAGAGAGAGAGGGGAGGAGAGAGAGTGAGTGTAATGTTAAACCTAATGAGTCAGATATATCTACTAAAGTTTTTTCTTAGTAGCTCGCCAGTGGAAGAATCTGCCCGGACGCGCTACTAAGCGGAACAATTAGTAGTAATATTTGACTCATTAGGATTAAGTTTACTATTTTCTTTAAATTAGGTATCGGGCACTGTTTACATTTTAACTTTAGAAAATTCAAGCTTTATATATATATATATAATATATATATATATTATAGATATATATAGTATAGCCTAGCTCCCATCATCATCAGATGATGGGAGCTACTAGACAATTTCTCTAGGTTCCCTGAAATAGTTATATAGCTAAAAACTAATCTTCTTTTCTTTTCCTTATATATCTATATATAATATATATATATATATTATCTCTTCATTATATGGACTGCTTTTACACAGTAGCATTGCAACCAACAAAGCCTTCATCAGATGATGAATCTGGGTTTCAGACATGTTTTGGGGGCCGAAGCATCATTACACTAACACAGAGCGCCCCAGCAGTATCTCACGATACCACCAGACTTTGTCGGTTTGATGTCACAATATAGGACTGCCATATCCACGCTGATGCGGTTAGAGCTTTCTCGTGGATCTTATTTATGTATTCCTTTTGTCTGTGGAAAAGTCCAAGTTTAGACAAAAATGCCGATGTTGAGTTGAAATAAATCCGCATCCGACTTCGATGGGAAATACATTTGTTATCCATCCGTTTCTGACGCATTGTTCACGTAGGTCTTCATATTTTCCATATATATATTATATATATATATATAAAGTCGTCGTCGGGAGCCTAAAGTCGGTATCAGCCAGTCAGCGAGGAGTCTATCCCTTTTCAATAGCGCTAGACAAGAAGATTGTTTTAGCATCTGAGGTGGAGCGCCACACCTACCATCAGCTCCTTACTTTACCGCACAAATCCCTGTGCACTTATACGCTGAGTTGGCGAGTGACCGGTATCGAACTAGGAACCCTGGTTTCTAGCCGAACGCTCTACCGAGTGAGCTAACCCGGCCACATTGTAAGTAATATTGATTAAAAAGTGATATCGATAAAATTCATTTTATCCATCTACATTTCTTTTCTTACGCATTTTTTCCTCACATGCGGATTTATTTCCCATTCTCACGGTTTATATATACGCGAGAATGGAAATGAATCCGACAATGTGAGGAAAAAATGCGTAAGAAAAGAAATGTAGATGGATTAAAATGAATTTATCGATATCACTTTAATCGATATCACTTACATATGTGTTTCGTCTGTTAATCAAAATGTATACGGATTTACGTTATTATAAATAAATGGGGTTGAAATGATGATGATAATAATAATAGGGAAAAATGCATAAAATTGGCCGACCTTCATCAGAGTAGTATTTTTATTTTTTGAGTTGGAGACAACTCCATCTGATTATTGTAATAATAATAATAACGTAAATCCTATACATTTTTTTTACTCATTTTTCTCATATATATATATATATATATATATATAATAAATATATATATATTTAAGTAGCATGGACATGGAATAAATGACGCCTGGTTACTGACAGATACTCGCCTGTGAGATCTTCCAGAAGATCACATAGAGAAAACTTCAGTCGCTGTAATTTACACCCCAGCCGACAGGCCGGTTTAGATCAATGGTTCTCAACTGCAGTTCACATAGTCTTTCGAGATAAGATAAGATTTTGGGGGTCCATGCAAGAAAAAATGGTAAGTTAACGCTCCGCAGTAGTAGTTTACTGCTAAATATAGTTATGAGTTTTTTACTACTGAATACTGCCCTGTAGACTGGGGCGTTAGAATACACCGACTGCACCTCTGCAGAGGGGTAAGACCCTTGATGGTTAAGGATGGAATCCAGATGGGAGCAGTTCATTACATGCAAGACTCCACTTAGATCCTTACTTAAGCGAGACGGGCGATCAGAGAAGCCACCTCTGATCTATCGGCTGGTCACATAAAGCCATAGCACCTATAGGATTGTCCCAACCCTATTCCCCCTAATGGCAAGCTCCAACCTTTTTTACATATGGTTAGTAGAAATCGGTAGCTTAGGGTCTTCATGTCCTGGCTATGACGTTAAACTGATGGTGAGGTTCCAGTTCTGGAGGCTGTGGAATGTGGAGCACACCCGTTTGCTCCGAGTTCCACTCTGACCAGAGTGGTAGTACCTGTTCAGGGTCCCATGTATGGGTTAAATAGAAAAATGTTTTATAAAAAAATTGAGTATCCATTAAGAATGAATTCATTTCAAAACTATATTGGCATTAAAAACCCACTGAGGTTGATATGCCATAATACAACAATACAAACCAAACCAAGCAAGTGAATATTCATTTTCCATAGGATTTCCTTGTTTTTAAATATTATGTACACTGAAGTAATTATAATTCTCTTATACATCAAATATCTTTTTTACAATTCCTGATAATATCCAATACTAGCAGGACCTGTGGATATACCGAAGTATGACAGTTTAATTATTGTAACGTAGCGGGCTTTTTACCGCTACACTAAATCGTACAGTAATACGTATGTTGTGTTGTGGGGCACACCGCGTCTTCAAAACACACACGGTACTATTAAGTCTCGTACAGTCGTGTATCAGGGGTTGGCAACGCTCGTTCGTTTACAAGCGCACACATAATTCTAGCAGTCCTTTAAGTCCACGAAGGAACCCTTCTCTTTACTGAATGAATTGTATTGGTCAGGGAAAGATATCACCTTACACACGCCGCGAGCTCTTAGTCACAGTCAATTGACTACCTCCTCGGGTATCTTTGGGCAGCGGAATCTCATTCATAAAAGAACTCGTAGTATTTCTTTGGCGTAGTAAAATAAAGATGAGGACAGTACTTCTTGATTTTCATCAATTTATTTTCTTAATGCAAGTTATTGAGAGAGAGAGAGAGAGAGAGAGAGAGAGAGAGACAGAGACAGAGACAGAGAGAGAGAGAGAGAGTTGATTTCTGTAACACACGCCTTTCAGTCACCCGCTTATGACTAACTCGCCCAAACTGCCAACCCCGACTGTCCTCGGCAGATTCTGTAGCGTAACTTACTCCCTCGGTCCCCAGAACTCAACTCTCAAAATCTAAGGTTCCCTCATTATATAGAAATAGCTAATGAACTTTCTAGAATGTCCTCGAATCTATCGAAGGTTCTAATTGTTCTACTAAATTGCGCGTGTCAATTAAGAGGTCAACGGGTCAACCATCATTTCTTCTGACAAACCGATTAAACTAAATTTTAATAGCAAAATCCCAGACTCACTGACTACGAATAGACTCACAGGTGATAACGAGTTTTACATTGCTTGTCCACTCCCGTAAGGTCTGAGAATCGTGCTACATCCTATTAAGGTTTCTCTGTGTCTGACACAAGGCCACAAATATGGTGTTCCCGGGTGGGGCGAGCCATTATGCTACATTATTACAACGTGTGATATTTTTAATTTAGATCTATTGAAAAATAGTTCGGTATGTAAAAAGTATATTAATCTTGATTTAACTCGTTCTCGGCCCTTTTTTCTTTCTTTCTATCCTTCTTTTCATCTTTTCATTATGTTCGACGGAAAGAGATTATCGTTATCGCTTCCACTCACTCACTCCTCTGGCTATTTTCACCCTACTCTCTTTCTTTCTTTTTTCTTTCTTATTATATTTTCTATGCTGCGTGTCCTTTTTCTCACCTTTCTTTCTTCATAATGAAAACGGAATGGTTCATTATTTAGTTGAGATGATGACACTAATGAAAAATGAAATTTCTGTGTATAAGCAACACCAGATAATCAGGATTTACATTTTGCATTTCATCTTGAACGATTTGGACGGTCTCATTTTTTAACTAAAGGGTGTTGCAAGATGATAATAGCCGTACAATTAATGAACACGAGTATTAATATAGATTAAAACATATAAGGATATTTAAAAATCTAATGGGTATGGGGTTCCACAATAGTCTACCAGAGTATATATATATATATATATAATATATATATATAAATATATATTATATATATATATATGTGTGTGTGTGTGTGTGTGTGTGTGTGTGTGTGTGTGTATGAAGAAAATATTTTGAAAAATATAACAAACACAGGATGTTATGATCAGGAAACAATTTTTAGTGTCAATACTTAAGCATTTCGGTATTTTGTACCATCTTCAGGACACTGTTAAGTAATGTTTATGTGAGGGACAAAATGAAAGATGTTAAGTGTATAGTGAATGTGTGAATCTGATGCTATTATTCACGTTAAAGCATGCGTCATATGTTCTTCACCTTCTATTTTTGCACATGCATTGATTACGTCATTTGCTGTTCGTAAACAAACGCGCATATAAAAATTAACGGTTAATAGCATCAGATTCACACAAACCCTATACACTTAACATCTTTCATTTTGTTCTTCACATAAACATTACCTAACAGTGTCCTGAAGATGGTACAAAATACCGAAATGCTTAAGTATTGACACTAAAAATTGTTTCCTGATCATAACATCCTGTGTTTGTTATATTTTTAAAATATTTTCTTCACATATTGTCGGATTAATTTCCTCATCGTATTTCCATATATATATATATATATATATATATATATATATATATGTCAGCGAATTTAACATCATGTGTTTGTTTTTTCTAAATATTTATTTCACCCTGTCGGATTCACTTCCATTCATTTTTCATATTGTCTTTTGAAAAAACAAAAACACCAGGATTTCTACATCTTATCCGGTGAATATCGTGGTCTACAGTGCTGGGATTTTTGAACTTTCTGATACTTTCTTTTACATTTTTATACACATTTACATCAAACTCTTTTGAGTTTTCTTTGTGGACTATAATGCTTCTGATTTAATAAAATAAAATAAATTTATTTTATTTTATTTTATTTTCAAAACAGAATACGCATTTTCTAAATTAAAAAAAAAAAATTTAAATTTAAAAAAATCCGGCTATAACATTGAACGTTTCATCTGCACCACTTTCGTCTCATAACGGTCCACTTTCACCGATCTCTCTATCATACACAACTCGCTCTTGAGGAAGACCACTTCAATAAAGGGTCGAAACAGAATTCTGTCAGTGAATTTAACATCATGTGTTTGTTTTTTCTAAATATTTATTTCACACTGTCGGATTCACTTCCATTCATTTTTCATATATATATAATATATATATATATATATATATATATATATATATATATATAATATCAAAGGTGTGGGGACAAGGTTAAAAACGGTTAAGAATCCCTGCTTTAGATGTTATGACGTTAAAAAAATCGATTGTTGATATCGAACCTGAGATAATCAATCTTTTAAATCCATGTACTTTTCATATTATTGTGTCATACACAGTTTCTTCCCGCATCAATCATCCACTCTCTAAAAGATGATATTTTTTGAATAACACCTACTCAATACAGTTATTTTTTAGTTAATGATATATTCCCCACCGAAAGGAAGATACAAGAACGAAAAATAAACAAACAAATACACAAAAAGCCTTAAATCATATTTTGACATTTAAATTTTCTTGGGTACCTATGCAACGTCGTAAGCTCCTTTTTTTTTTTTTAAACGAACTTATTTTTATGAGGATTTGCAAAATTCAAAGAGCAATGATTGATAAGCACCTTGCAAAGACTAGAATTACAAAAAAAGAAGGTTTATATGAGTGATGATACAAATACACTTCAAATAAGAGTTTCTTTATGCATCATCATATCATTCAAGTAGCACTGTTATTCATGACGATCTGTCGACAATCGTCCCAATCGGTCATTTTCAT
>CM042155.1:81281402-81291402 GCA_023376005.1 Doryteuthis pealeii | reverse complement strand
AAACGAGAATGCTAGACTGGCCAAGACACTGACAATTGTGCAAGAAAAACAATCTTTACTATACAAGAAAATGGTATCTTATTATAATGGAGATTGTGGGTTTGTCTGTCTGTAACCGAAACTATATTACTATACAAGTCACAATTCCTTTAGTTATTTACATCATATTCTCCATGATTTTATTTTTATTTAAACCTAAATTATTAATAAAATTGTTTTACATTACTTACACTGTTGGCCATATCTACATACTAATAACATGCAATTGTGTGTATATATACAACAAAATAGAGGTTTACAGTATGAATGGGAAGGCTAATTTGCATATTGATCTTAAAAAATTGATTTTAATAAATATATGCTTAGTATTATTGATTTCTAATTGTTTGGTTTTATCTAATTGAATATGAGCAAAAATCTCTTCAATAAATCTTAAAAGAAATCCCTTAACAAGAAGAAATAACTGTAATATTATTCTTTACTTCCTATTTTAACTAAACAGTTTAATTACGAAAATTTACCAATGAAAGACGGGAGTAAGGGAAAATGATGGAAGAGTTAGTTTCAAAGTTGTTCTATTTTTCAATCATACCCCCTCTGGTCAAAATCTTTTTATCTACATTCTTATTCAGTTTCATTAGCCTTTCTAATTTAATATCATATTTTATTATAACATTTAACTAAAATACTTGCACCCGAAGGGTGCATATATTTGCTAGTATACATAAACAAGAATCTTTTCTTAAGAAATAAGTAAGTAAGTAAAGTCTATGGGGCGGCCTAAAGTCGGTATCAGCCAGTCAGCGAGGGAGTCTATCCCCTTTTCAATAGCGCTAGACCAAGGAGATTGTTTTTTTGTTTTTTTAGCATCTGCGGTAGAGCGCCACACCTATCATCGGCTCCTTACTTTACCGCACAGATCCCTGTCCTACTCATTCGCTGAGTTGGCGAGGAGAGGTGTCGAACTAGGAACCTTGTGGTTTATAGCCGAACGCTCTACCAACTGAGCTCAGGAACTTGTAGATGAAAACAAAGCACCTCATCCCAGCCAGAAGACCAGACCTAATATTGATTAACAAGAGAAAGAGAGAGTGGCAATTATAGTAGATCACAGTGGGAAGACGAAAGATAGTCAAATAACTGAACCTTGCTAGAGAATTGAAAAAAAATGTGGAATAGGAGGGTGAAAGTAATACCTATTGTAGTCGGTGTACTTGGAACGAAATCAAAAAGTTTAGAACATAGATTAGAGGTACTGGAAACCAGAAAAAATAATTGAGACATGAAGACGACATTGTTAAGATCGGCTAGAATACTCAAATTGACAAAAGGACGAGAAAATTAATGATCATGTACAAGGCTCTACACCCTAGAAACGATTGAGATAGACTATATGTGTCACGAAAGGAAGGGGGAAGAAGTCTTGTTAACATAGACGACTGCGTAGAAGCCACAATACAACAACTCGAAGACTACTCAAGAAAGAGCAAAGACAGATTAATTAAGGCAGCCAATAATAGCTGAAGTAACATATGGACAAACAGAAAAACAACAAAAACTAGAAAACCAAAATGGGAAGAAAAACACTTATATGGGCACTTCTAACAAAACATCGCGGAGATTGCACATGAAAGACTTGGACATGGTTAATAAAAGAAAACCTCAAAAGAGAAACTGAATCACTAATAATTGCTGCACAAAATAAAACCATAAGGACTAACTATATCAAAGCAAAAATTGATAAAACTCAAGAAAATAGCAAATGTAGACTATACGGTGACAGAGATAAGACTGTAAACAATGTACTAAACGAATGTAACAAACTAGTAAAACGCGGATACAAAACTAGGCATGACTGGGTTGGGAAGGTGATCCACTGGGAATTATGCAAAAAATTAAACTTTGACCATACAACAAAATGGTATATGCATACATAAGAATCTGTTCATGAGAATGAAATGCATAAAATTATCTGGGACTTTGAGATAAAACGGACCACCTTATCCCAGCAAGAAGAGCAGAGTTGATTAACAAAAAAGAAAGAACTTGTCAACCCGTTGATTTTGCAGTTCCAGCAGATCACTGGGTGAAGCTGAAGGAAAATGAAAAAAATGGATAAATACCTGGACCTTGCCAGAGAATTGAAAAACTTGAAAAGTGATACCAATTGTAGTTGGTGGACTTTGAACGGTCCCAATAAACTTGGAAAAAAGACTGGAGAATCTTGAAATCAGAGGAAGAATTGAGATCATCCAGACTACTGCACTATTGCAATCCGCTAGAATACTCAGAAGAGTCCTGGAGACCTGAGGAGACTTGTTGTCCCTCAGTCTCCCGTGAAAGACCATCAGCTAACGATGATGTGAAAAACTCAAAAGGGGTGAAAATTAAAATTAATTGTTTGCTCACAGTTATCAAGTATTTTCATTTAATACACATAATTTTTACACTTTTATATTGTATCAACTATACCCATCTAATACTAATTATTTATTCATAACTATATATCGTAGGTTCCTTGTTCGATACCAGCCCTCACCAACTCAGCGTATGAGTAGCACAGGGATCTATGCAGTAAAGTGATGGTAGGTGTAGCGCGCTGTTTCAGACGCTAAAACAATATCCTGGGTGTAGCACTAGTATCCTTGCTGTCTGGCTAATACCGACATTAGGCCATCCCGATAACTTTACTTACAAGTATTCCTATAGAATAGCTCAATCGGTAGAGCGTTCGGCTAGGAACCACAAGGTTCCTAGTTCGATACCGCCCCTCGCCAACTCAGCGTATGTGTAGCACAGGGATCTGTGCGGTAAAGGGAGGAGCTGATCGTAGGTGTGGCGCTCCACCTCAGACGCTAAAAATAATCTCCTTGGTCTAGCCCTAGTGAAAAGGGGATAGCCTCCCTCGCTGTCTGGCTGATACCGACATTAGGCCACTCCGACGACTTTACTTTTTACTTACTAATGATTTATGCGCAGTTATTTATAGTATCAAGTTTTCTTTTTTTAATGGCATATCAAATGTGTGGGTTATTTAATGCCAAATTCATCCTTGTAGAAGACCAGTAATGGTACTATGGCGGGAATTAGAAGGTTTATATATATTCCACAAGAGTATTTGTCCAAAACACAACATAATAGTATGACTGGAGCCCGGACTGGATTACTATTTTGTCCCCGGCCAGGACGTTAGTCACTACGCCAAGGGGATTCTCCCACTAAACCATGACGATAGACTATGTTATAATGAAACTCAGTGAAATTATCTATAACTAGCAGGGCCTGTGGACATACAATAGTATGATAATTTAATTATTACAACCTTTGATATGTTTACTCAAGAGCTATTGCTAAATACTTCAATATGTAAATGTATAATAATATTGATTAAACTCTCTCTCTCTCCCCTCTCTCTCTCTCAGCCCCCCACACACACACTTTGTTTTTCTTTATTTCCTTCCTTTCATCACTTTATTATGTTCAATTATGCGCTCATTCCACATCTCTATCTTTCCCCAACTCTACTTCTTTCTTTCTTTCTTTCTTATTCTATTTTTTCTACGTAGCATGTCTTTTTTCTTCACTTTCTTTCTTTATAATGAAAACAGAATGGTCCATTATCTAACTGAGATGGCGACATTCATAAAAATAAGAATTGGGTGGATAAGCAACACCAGATCATCTGGATTTATATTTTTGCATTTAATCTTCGACGATTTGAACGGTCTCATAGTTAACCAGAGGTTGTTGCAAGATCATAACGGTCGTACTTTTAAACAACACAAGTATTTATATATATATATATATATATATATATATATATATATATATATATATATATATATATATATTAAGAAGTGGTCACTATGCACATAGAACTGGTCTAAAAAGAGACGAAAAATATTACAGATCTTTACAACTGAGGTTTCATCGCAGAAGGATCGATCTTCAGGGAAATATCATTAAAAATAGCGGACCATATGACCTCTAGGCACCCCTTTTTATTTCGATTCAGAAGGGCATGTTTTTCATTTACACCGTCAATATCCAGTTGTTTGTTAACAGACGATTTTTAGAGTTTTTTTTTTAATTATAAAACTGACACCTAACCCTAACGCTAACCTCAAACCCTAACCTTAACCCCTAACAAACATCGGATATTGATGGTGTAAATGAAATACATGTCCTTCTGAATCGAGATCAAAAAGGGGTACCTAGAGGTCATATGATCCGAAATAGCAATTATATTTAGAGATCACTGCCGCCCCTCACAATCTTACAACCCCACCACCAAACCCTTTACACTAATGAGCCCTCAAATGACTAATCAACCTCGCAGCAGATCCACAAAGTTTGATGCAAATATGAAATAGGAAAGACGTGCTTCCCACTGGATAAAATGGATCAGATGATAAAATGTTATGCTTATGTACCACCATATGTCTCTTAACACCAGAAGCCGACTTACAAACTTTGTTACAGATTGCACAAGACATATTGTTTATTCCAGGAGCGTGCATGAATTTTCCCCGATGAGATTACCTATGATTTACATATCCGTCCTAGAACGCAGAATCCGACCATCAATGTGACAGGTGTGCCCTTTTCGAAGGTAACGTTTGAGGTTTTCATGCTCAATCCTTTCACTCTCGAAACTGGTACAGCCATCATCCACATGGATTTTCCAGTCAGTCCTCTTCAATGACAGCTTTTTCCAGTTGTCCGGATCTATTCTTATTTTTACAATATTGCCTTTTAAGCAATCCTTACACCTCTGCCAATGCTTATGCTGTGGTCTTTTGCCATCATGCCGCTGAGCGCAAAGGAATTGCTTTGGCATTCTAACATTGTTAGAAATGGATTGGTAAAAATGAATATTTATAAATAAAGTATACCCATAACACTGGCGATAGATGTCGAATATATAATAACTTTTTGTACCCATTGATTTTACTCGGGTTTATCATAAAGACTGGAGGGTAAATTAACCGAAACGTGATTGAGAAAAAAATTAAATTGACTCAAAAAAATAAAAAATATCAAGCATTATAAATAAAATTAAAAACTAGACAATCAGTGCTTTTAAAAAATATGGTTTTATTGAAACAAAAACATATAACTGGGTGGATGATGACGATTAATTTTACGCATTTAAATAGTAAAATCAATTTCGATTTAAAAAATAGTACATTACTGAAAAATTAAAATTAAAGCAATGAATCTACTTTTTGTTTGAACTCTTTAAAAACATTAAGACAGATTACAAAAAAAAAAAGTTGTACAATACGCATCATGTCGAACATGCTTTCATAAGGAGGTGAAAACAAACCCTATTTATTTGTTGCTAGTTTAAGTTCAACGTTACTTTTCTTCCTGATATTCATAATTCTATGTTGATTGTTTACGCTAAAAGAATAGATTTAGACTATAATAACTGATCAAATACTTTTATTTGTTTTGAAAGTCGAATATATAATAACTAATTTTACGGCAGTTTTTTTTATTTTTTACTCTGAATCCAAAGATCATACTTATTTTTTCTCCCATCTATGGGTTAAATAGAAAAACATGAGTTGATAAACAAAATTGTATAATGCATTAAGAATGAATTTATTTCACAACTTGGTCGGCATTAAATGACCCACCGAGGTTGATATGCCGTAAAAAAATCATTTTTTCTAATCAGATCATTTATTTAAGATACAAGTTCTTACTTGAAATGTATAGAACAGTATTATAGTTGTGACAAGTAGAATACAGAGGCTTTTAAATAAGTGTTTATTATGTCATGAAGTACTCAAGCACATAATAAAAAACAGGCCTGACTACACACAATGAATGGTATTTTTGAATTCAGCATAGAATGGCGATCATATATCCCTTGATAAATTGTTGGCCTTTGGACTAATTTTAACGCATGCCTGTGTAATTTTTCACAATTATTATTAAATCTCCACGTTTTATTGAGGGTGTTGCAAGATGATAACGGTCTGTACGATTATACGACTAGTACAACTAAGGAATACGAATATCCATGAATGAAAAAGTAATGCCATTTTGTTTAGGACAGGTATAATTATCAACAAAGGAACATGTATCATATATCAAAATGAAACTGGTCCTCTGTGGATCACATCCCACTTCTCCACATAGTTGAGTCAAAAAGTCACCGTTTCTCTCAATAGCAATGTTCCGCCTTCGAATGAGAGCATGTATCCCTGCCCCTAAAAATCCTGTTGACTGTTCTTTGAGCCACTTCTTCACAACAGATTTGACTTCCTCACTAGTGACTTCCTCGTCACTAGAACAATGTTTGCCTCTCAGAGACTCTTTCATGGGTCCAAGGAGATGATAGTGATTATTACAGTGACAAAGCACCTGCTTCATTTTGATGTATGATACATGTTCCTGTGTTGGTAATTGTTGGAAATTTCTGATATAAGATGTGCTCTAGTTCCACGTCTGTATTTATAGACTAGGCGAGATAATGTGGTCTATTCCTTAGCCAATCGCTGACCATACTGCGTGGCTGATATATTACTTAAGCGCTGATTCTTTCTGTATACTTGCGAATATCGACGAAGGAACCTAGGATTCTCTACCTGAGAGGATTACCAAAGGATTCGGTATCGGAGGACTCTTTACCTACAATCAACTGGCCAAGGATGGCCCTTAAAAACTTAACAGTAATTATACCTGTCCTAAGCAAAATGGCATTACTCTTTGACTCACCCTTGTATATAGATTTATTATTTAAATACATAATAGAAGATTAGTGATAATTGTTGAAATATCGTTAGAAGGAATTTAAATGCTAGCCTTCAGTATCTGTGCATAGCTCACCTCGTTCTACAGTCTTTCGATACATTAAGAGATTAAGTCTGTGGGCTGCATCTTGGGAAGACACGCATGGATTTCCAATGATGACACGCATGATCATTCACTTCTTGCGTCGTGGACAGAACCCATTCATTTATATCTTTTCACTAGTATACGTGACGTCTTATCTGCTAGTATTGTTTGTTGAATTTCCCTTCAAACTTATTTCTGGTTTTATTGTACTTCTTCTTTGGATTTGTTCGATAACCAATACTACACGCTATTCTGTATTCAGCTTAAAGGTCGACAAATGAAAGGTATAAATTAAACAATATTTACTAAGTAAGACCGGCATTATGTCCACACCCACATCCACACACCCACACACACACACACTATATATATATATATATATATATATATATATATACATCATCATCATCATCATGTCGCGCATGCAGCACGGGTATCCAGGAAATCTTTCGCCAAACTTCCCTATCATTCATTACACCTGGGAGCTCCTCTGCAGAGCAGCCCACATCTTCAAATAGCTGGTCAATGTAGGTCCTTGCTGGGCGCCCCACACTTGCATGTCCATGTGTTGACTTCCACAGGAGAACGTCGCTTATGAGTTCATCCTTGCTTCTCCAGCAGTGTTCTGCATGTCTTGTCTGTTTCACTCGGATAGTTTGTGAGATGGGGGGGGCAGGTGAACGTACAGCTGTTTCCTTGTGGGGTGGTGTGTCCATGACTTGTTCAAGACTGCACGCAGCATTCGTGTGGAACTCCCATCTAGCTTATTATCAAGACGCTTTTTTAGGGTCCATGTCGTGCAGCCATATAGTAGCACGGACACAGCCACAGCCTAGAAGAACTGTCGCTTCAGCTTGTCAGGGAAATCGGACCTCCACACACATATATATATATATATATATATATATATATATATATATATATATATATATAAACTACGTAGAATTATGGAATCTTGTGTTTTTCTCACACATCAAACCATCCACCAAAGACAAGGATTTTTTCAGATTTCCCCTTATTTAGCGACACTTGTACTCAGAAATCATAAAATCACTTTCACATAACCAATTTCATATTATCCCAATACAACATTTCTTTTCTGATTAAAAAAAAAAAAATCTGTTATTAACCGATCATGAACGGGTTAAAACTCTTCACTTTTCGGAAAAAAAAAAATTTTCTATTGTTAAATTTGAAGTATGTCTTTTTCTTTCAAAAACTGTTACAATAAAGATACAGTTCGGTATCATATTCCTGGCGTCAGTGGATGTACATAGGTTGAAGCGAGCGCGTGGCGTACACGCTTTTTAGAACAACGACCCTTCCGATTTGAATTTACATTATTTTCTGGTTCTCACTCGATGAGTCAGGATTAAAAACAAGCTCTGATGATGATTTTTTATAAATCGAAATATTGTTCAATATTAGCTATGAAAATAATATAAAATGTATTCATTTTTAAAAATATTGTGTTTAATACCTTTTATCTATCCATCTCTCTCTCTCTCTCTCTCTCTCTCTCTCTCTCTCTCTCTCTCTCTCTCTCTCTCTCTCTCTCTCTCTCTCTATCTATCTATCTATCTACATATATATATATATATATATATATGAATTTAACATTTTGAAAAAAACATATGATGTTTGTTATGTAATTGCTGACAGTCATAACAAACATCATATGTTTTTTCAAAATGTTAAATTTCATACTGTCGGATTAATTTCCATCTATGTTTCATATATATATATATATATATATTTATATATATATATATATATATATCAAAAGTAAACAAAATTACACAGACACAGACACAGACACACACACACAGAGACACACACACACACACACACACACACACACACACATATATATATATATATATATATATATATATATATATATATTATATAGTATCCAATTGCCTTTTAACTTTTCCGTTGCAGTAGCATCAGTAGATAATCCCATATAATCCAAATAATTAATATATTAAAAATACAGAGCAGTAATAATAATACGAATATTATTAGAGGAAATTATAATATATATATATATATATATATAATATATATATATATATATATATTTAGTAGCATGTAAATATTGATATATAGACAAATAGAGGCGCGCTTAGCGTAACCGTTATCATCGTAGGAATGAACAGGGTGATACGAGTCCAAAACCCGGTAGAGCCTGTTTGTATTTCAATTGGAGCTAATTCCCCTGGCGAAAGACATGACTCCATCTTCCTACCCTAAACTATGGGTAAATAGTAGGGTAGAGTGGGTTATTTCACCTTGGTCAAGCAGCAGAACAAGGAGATGGAACAGTCAGAATTTAAACCAGTATTATCTCCTAAAAATTAAGGATGACATGTCACATTTCTACCTGTATCGGTGGGGGAGTTGATAAATACACACACACACCACACACACACACACACACACACACTTACACACACGCGCGTGCGCAAAATCTTAAGTTGCTTACGTGTATTCCCGTGTATTTTTCTTGTGTATATTTACCAACCCCGCGAGGCGCGTGGTCTAAGGGTTAGAGTCGTAGGAAATAATATCCCTATATATATGTAATACCCTTGGGAAAGTTAGGAATCCAATTCTCCCCCTGGCCATGGGTAAATAGCAGGGCAGACTGGACTCTTTAACCATGGCTAGGTAACCAGTCTATGAGAAGGAAAACTCTGAATTCAAACCTGTTAAACTCCACTTAAGAAATGACCTTGTGTCGCATCCTGCTCGTGCGGGGGTGGGGGTAAATATATATTTAAATATTTAATATATATTTACCAACCCCACTGCAGCATGTGACACAAGGTCAAATTTTTAACCGGAATTTAACAGGTTCAATTGAGATATTTCCTTTTCCCAGATTATTACTTAGTAGAGATTAGCAAAGTCTGCTCTACAATTTACCCATAGCTGGAGGAAGATTGGTTGGATGCATACCTTTTCCAATGGTATTAGCGCTAGGTGAAATGTAAACAACCTTGTCCATGATGTGAACTCGGGACGACGTGTCCATTTTCTACGACTCTCTCTCTCGCTCTCTTTCTCTCTTTCTCTCTCTCTCTCTCTATATATATATATATATATGTGTGTGTGTGTGTGTGTGTGTGTGTGCGTGCGTGTG
>CM042155.1:81263902-81276402 GCA_023376005.1 Doryteuthis pealeii | reverse complement strand
CCAACCACCCTCAACAAGTAGTATGTGACACAAGGTCAATTTTTTAGCAGTGTTTTCTTAATAAGTTTGAATTCAGAGCTTTCCTTCTCCTAAACTGGTTGCCATATCAAGATTAAAGAGCCCAGTCTACTCTTCTATAAAAAAAAAAGGTCCGAAGAGAGGGTTCTCGATTCCGAAAAGAGGGTTATTCATCAGTTGTAGATCGTATGTATGTTTGTTTGTTTGTTTGTTTGTTTTGTTTTACGACATATCAACCACGATGGTTCATTTTAATGCCGGCATAGTTTTTGTTTGTTTGTTTGTTTTTTTTTTGTGTGTGTGTATGTATGTATGTATGTGTGTGTTGTGTGTGTGTGTGTGTGTGTGTGTGTGTGTGTGTGTGATCTCAGGTGCTTTGGCATTGCCCCCTTCCAGCTGGGAAAAATTTGGCTCAGGACTGCCCTCGATAGCGGCAGGCTCTCCGTAGCGGACTTGTTTTCCTGTCTGAAGCCACCCTTTCGCAACACCATGAAGCCTAGAGACCCCGATAATCAGCGGCAAAAAGCACGGTACATCAACATCTTCAGGGACAGCCTTCATATGACATCTGTGATCGAGAATGTTTTTCGAACATTGGACAGTCACGTGAGGTGCTGTAACTTCAGGAGCACAAAAAACTACATTATAGTCTTCCGAGACTGAAATGCCAATGACAATGATGAGTGTGTGTGCAAGATGTGTTCCTGTATAGACAAAGATTATAGGACCGGTTTAGCCTCGTCGATAGAGCGTCCGCCAAAGAACCACAAGGCTCCTGGTTCGATACCGGTCATGGTCAACTCAGCGTATGAGTAGCACAGCTTTGATCTGTGCGGTAAAGTGAGGAGCTAATCGTAGGTGCTGCGCTCCACATCAGACGCAAAATAATCTCCTTGGTCTAACGCTACTGAAAAGGGGATAGACTCTCTCGCTGTCTGGCATGAAACCCCTAATTGGGGCCTTATTACCAAATACAGCTTAGTATTATATACACCGTTTTATGTTGGCGTTTCTTACCTCATTACAGTCGGTGTATCTTCAAAAAGAAACGAATTAACTCTATTAAATCATGCTGGTTATTCTGAAATGTTTTAAGTATTCCCTGCCTCTTTGATCGTAATTCACATATAGCCAAGGTAATGCTGACGTAGCTAACATGAACTCGCGGCCTCTACTTGCAAGGTGTGTTAATAAACCTCGGGACAAAAACCAGGCGAGCCAGAATGTTATTGGCATCAAAGAGTGACTACACTTCCTGGGAGGCTTTACTTTTATTCATCCTCTTTTGTCTTGCATAAACATTAACAACATTCGTACCAAAAGTGGCAAGGATTTGAAAGTTTGGTATCGCCGCTAGGAGTAGCGATCCACTAGTTCACTCAACGCTTTTAAGTAGGAATATGTTTGGTTGTGTGAATACGCCGACATACAACTCAGTATATATATTATATATATATATATATATATATTATATATATATGAATTAAACACCAAATGATGTTGATAACTCGCTGACAGAATCTGTTTCACCCTTAGCGGTCTTCTTCAAGCGCGAAATATATATGATGGAAAACGGAAATAAATAAACCGTTAAAAAGATAGGAGTGTACAAACGAACGTTTGCGTGAACGTTCAAGTTCGAAGCCGGAATTATTTAAATTTAAAAATGCAATATACTGTGTTAAAAAAAATCAGAAGCATTTATAAGGGCAGCCTGGGCGTTAGAATGCACCAACTGCACCTCTGCAGAGGGGTAAGACTCCCCTAATGGGGCCACATGTGGCCGTGGGTGGCGACCCATGATGCTTAAAGATAGAGCCCAAGTGGATGAGCAGTCCATGACTTGCAATACTCCACTTTGGCCCTATCTTGGCTAAGGCGGGCGGTCGGAGAGAGGCCCCCTCCGATCAATCGGCTGGTCACGTCAAGCCCTGGCACCTATATGATTTTCCAAACCTATTGCCCTTATGGCAGCCCCAACTCTTTTATCATATGGGTGCTAGAAGGCGGTGACTGAGGTGAGGTTGCAGTTTTTGAGGTTTGGGGAATTGGAGCACCCCTTCATCACCATTGCTCCCTGGTCCACTCTGACCCAGAGTGGTAGTACCTGTTAGGGTCCCATCTATGGGTTAAATAGAAAAACATGAGTTGATAAACAAAATTGTATTATCCATTAAAAATGAAATTATTTCAAAACTTTGTCAGCATTAAACTTTTTTTTACCAATAGAAGTATTCGGCATAAAATAACCCAAGGGGTTGACATGCTGTAAAACCCAACCAACAAACCTTTTTTTCTTCCTTTCCTTTTTTTCATTCACTCTTTCTTTTATCTTCTGGCATTACTTTTCGACTTCTTATCGAACAAACATTATCTCTTCTCTTTCTTCTTTTCTTGCTGATTCTACTATTTTTTGGTTTGTTTTCTTAACCTTTCATTCTGCTCTCTTATTTCTTTGTGTATTTATTTATTTTAGTATTATTTGTCACCTTCATTTATCTCTCTCTTGGGTTTNCCACCAAAGAGAGAGGATTTACACAACTTCTTTTTGGGGCACGGTTTTTTCCCCTGTGGAATTATAAAATGCTTCTTGAAATTTTTTAACAAAATAAAATTAATTTTATTTTTACACAGTATTGCATTTTTAATTCAAATAAGTTCCGGCTCGAAACTGAACGTTAACACAGGGTTGTTTGTACCTTCGTATCTTTTAACGGTTTTATTTATTTTTCGTCTTCCATCATATATATTTCGCTTCTTGAAGAAGACCGCTAAGTTGAACAGATTCTGTCAGCGATTTATCAACATCATTTGTTTTTTTCAAAAAAATGTTTAATTCACACACGTATAATATATATAATATATATATATATATATATATATATTATATATATATATATATATATTTATATTTTTTCAACAGAGCTAAATATCGAGGATTATTACAAAAAAAAAAAAGAAAAAAATTACAATTGCATAGACATGAAAATTTATTTGATATATGGAGGTGCATGGTGAATGGTTTACGTGGTAGGAAAGAGTCAAGGCAAGGCAAGACGATTCCAAGTTCTTGTTAAATAGTAGGGTAGTCTTGTCCCTTTTTAACCTTGTTTAGGCAACAAGTCTAGGAGAAGGAAAACTATGAATTCAAACCTGTTAAAATATGTTTAAGAAATTGATTCTTTGCAACATCTAAGCGAAGGGGTTGTATACGAGTAAATTAATTTACAAACGGAACGAACTAAATTTAATGTGTTCCTTAAATGTACAACGTTATCATGTTGCAACACCCTCTGATTAAAAATGAGACCGTCCAAATTGTCCAAGATGGAATTCAAAAATGTAAACCCTGACTAGTGTAGCTTTTCCGACGAATTATTTTGAGTATCGTCAACTAATGGACCATTTCGTTTTTTTATTATAAAGGGAAGACAAATATAATAATAAAGAAAGAAAGAAAGAAAGAATATATATATATATATATATATATATATATGAGAGAGAGAGAGAGAGAGAGAGAGGGGAGTGAACCTGTTTCAATCGAACATAAGGAAAAGATGCAAAGAACGAAAAAAAGAAAAACGTATGAGAGAGTTAAATCAAGATTATTATACGTTTTATATATCGAACTATTTAGCAATAACTCTTAAATAAGCGTATCAAACGGTGTGATAATTAATTTATCATACTGTGGTATATCCACAAACCCTGCTGTTATATTATATTATATATATATACACACATATATATATACACATATATATACATATATATATATATATATACATATAAATATATATATATATATATATATATATATATATATATATATAATAGCAGAGTCTGTGGATATACCACAGTATGATGAATTAATTACCACATCATACACAAAAACACAATTATGCACATAATATATATATATATATATATATATATAATATATATATATATATATATATATATCTGTGTGTGTGTGTGTGTGTGTGTGTGTGTGTGAAGAAAATATTTTCAAGAGATATAACAAACACAGGATGTTACGTTCAGAGGAAACAATTTTATGTGTCAATACTTAAGTATTTATGTATTAAACCATCACCAGGACACTATCACATACATTTTTGTGAGGGACAAAATGAAAAATGTTAAGTGTATAGTGAATGTGTGAATATAATGTTATTGACCGTTAATTGTTATATGTGCGTTTGTTTACGAAAGCTGATCATTGCATGTGAAAATGTATTTCCATATATATATAATATATATATATATATATATATATATATATATTAATAATTTGAAGTTAATTACAATGCGTATAAAAAATAAAAACAAAAAGATGCTATTTTTGTCTTATCGATTTCGAAGTATAAACTTCATCTTCAGGTGCATATCAGAAATACATTTCACCTCTGAAGATGAAGTTTCTACTTTGAAATCGATAAGACAAAAATAACATCTTTTTGTTTTTATTTTTTATACGCATTGTAATTGCCTTCAAATTATTAATATATTATAACATACATAACAATGATTTCAAGCAAATTAACAATTATTATATAATATATATATATATATATATATATATATATATATATATATATATATTATATATATATATATATATATATTATATAATTGTGTTTGTGTATGATGGGTTGATTGTGTGTATGACTCTTGCTAACGATGAAGTTTATAGACAAAGATCATACTTATATTTGTAGAAAAACTCCCGCCCAAATTGTTAAGATTAGAACGCGTCACATATTGCAATCTCGGGTGAAGCCTCTACTCGCTATCATTTCGTTTAACCATTCATAAAAATGTTGAAATTGTATGTTTTCAGTGCACGCTTCCTTGCCTCTTGTATCTTAGGCTTAATCGATTCCCTAAACGGTACATTTTAGCGTGATTAGAGGCTTAACTCCTATCTTCGTTTTAGATAAAGCCTTGGCCACACCGCAGCATGATACTATCGCAATTTCGTACTGAAAGGTGCCTCGAAAATCTGTCACGCAAAAGGTCAAGTCCACAGTAAGTATAAGTAATAGATATATTCCGACTTAACCTATATTTCTCTCATGTGAAAAGTAAGGCCTCCATTCTTCTAGTAAGTACATATGCGCATGCGCTCTCAATTCACCTCTCTATTTTCTTTCTCTATCAAGCTGTTTCACCCATCCTGTCTATCTCTCCGGAGAACACTCATTCTCATACACTCTCTGTTTGCCTCGCTCTCTATCTTCATCTTTTGTCTCATCCTCTAATATAAGAACTCACAACCAGATTGATGATGATATGATACTGAGAATGTGAGCATATATAGAAGAACAGTTAATATTTCTGAATAAACTAAGTGTCATATATATATATATATATATATGTATACTTCGGCAGCATTTTTTCTTTTAGACAAGTTCTGTTAAACGCCACAGACAATTCAAGTCTGAGGAGTTTTTTCATGGTCCTTTCGATTTTTCTTGCGATCTTTTTCGTGTTTGGGTGGAGAAGTTGTAATAGTCCACCAAATCCTTTTTTTCGAGCGCTTTCGGCTGGTTTATCAAAAAAAACATTAATCCATTGTTTCGTACTAACTACCACCACCACTTTTTAAGCTACTACTCGTTCTTCTATAAAAACGAGGCACTTGAAAAACTTAACATCGTTTCCCCACCTGATGATGGCTGATAAACCAGCCGAAAGCGCTCGAAAAAAAGGATTTGGTGGACTATTACAACTTCTCCACCCAAACACGAAAAAGATCGCAAGAAAAATCGAAAGGACCATGAAAAAACTCCTCAGACTTGAATTGTCTGTGGCGTTTAACAGAACTTGTCTAATATATATATATATCATCATCATCATCATGTCGCGCACGCAGCATATATATATATATATATATATATATATTATATATATATATATATATATAGAGAGAGAGAGAGAGAGGGGGGGGGGAGAGAGTGAGTGTAATGTTAATCCTAATGAGTTAGATATATCTACTAATTGTTTTGCTTAGTAGCTCGCCAGGGGAAGAATCTGCCCTGACGAGCTACTAAGCGAAACAATTAGTAGGTATATTTGACTCCTTAGGATTAAGTTTACTATATTCTTTACTTAGGTATTGGGCACTCTTTAGATTTTGACTTTAGAAAATTCAAGCTTTATATATATATATATATATATATATATATATATATATATATATATTATATAAATCCTAGCTAGCTCTAGTAGCCCCCATCATCAGATGATGATGGGAGCTACTAGACAATTTTGCTAGGTTCCCTGAAATAGTCTATATTGCTAAAAATCTAAATTTTCTTTTCTTTTCCTGATATATATATATATATATATATATATATATATATATATATATATATATATATATAATATATATATATATAATCTTCATACGATGACTGCTATTTACACGGTAGTATTGCAACCAACAAAGCCTTCATCAGATGATATATCTGGGTTCAGGCATGTTTTTGGGGCCGAAGAATCATTACCACTAACCCAGAGCGCCCCAGCAGTATCTCACGATACCACCAGACTTTGTTGGTTTGATGTCACAATATAGGACTGCCATATCCACGCTGATGCGGTTAGATCTTTGTCCTGGATCTTTTTTATGTATTTCCTCTTGTCTGGTGGAGAAAGTTCAAGTTTAGACAAAAATGCCGAAGTTGAGTCGGTAATAAATCCCCGGCAACCGACTTTAATGGGAAACACATTTGTTATCCATCCGTTTTCATATTTTTCCATATATATAATATATATATATATATATATATATATATATATATATATATATATATTTGGAGGATATGTGCTTAATTGAAGTCGTACCTAATTTTGAAAATTAATTAGTTAATGATTAATGAATTTTAGGCGGGCATATATGTTCAAATGTAAGGCTAAACGAATCGAGAAAATGTCAATCCCTGAATGAACATTTCGACCTATTAGGTCTCATCAGCAAGGTTATAGACACGGGAGACTGCTCCGTGTGTGACTCGAAACCTCGACTGTCAAGCTGACTTGAGAAGTCACTAACCGTTGCCTGCCAATTCCACATTCTTTGTTCGTTTTGAAACTTATTTATATTCCACTTTTTATTGACTTCTTACACGACAGTATGAGGTTAAGTAAACAAACAAATGTGTTTATTTTTATATGGCTTTTAAGCTGACAATTTTTGGAGGATATATATATATATAATTTAAGGTAGCATGGACATGGAATAAATGACGCCTGGTTACTGACAGATACTCGCCTATGCGATCTTCAGTCAGAAGATCTCATAGGAGAGAAACTTTAGTCGCTGTAATCTATACCCCAGCCGACAGGCCGGTTTAGATCAATGGTTCTCAACTGCAGTTCACATAGTCTTTCGAGATCTAGATAAGATTTTTGGGGTCCATGCAAGAAAAATGGTAAGTTAACGGTCCGCAGTAGTAGTTTACTGCTAAATATAGTTATGAGTTATTTTACAACTGAATACTGCCCTGTCGACTGGGGCGTTAGAATACACCGACTGTACCTCTGCAGAGGAGTAAAACCCGTGATGATTAAGGATGGAACCCAGGTGGATGAGCAGTTCATGACATGCAAGACTCCACTTAGACCCTTACTTAGGCGAGACGGGCGATCGGAGAGGCCCCCTCTGATACATCGGCTGGTCACGTAAAGCCCTAGCACCTATAGGATTGTCCAAACCTTATTCCCTTTATGGCAAGCTCCAACCTTTTTTACATATGGGTAGTAGAAGGCGGTGGCTGAGGGTCTTCATGTCCTGGCTAAGACGTTAAACTGATGGTGAGGTTCCAGTTCTGGAGGTCTGGGGTATGTGGAGCACGCCTTCATCACCATTGCTCCGAGTTCCACTCTGACCCGGAGTTATGGTACCTGTTCAGGGTCCCATCTATGGATTAAATAGAAAAATGTGTTTATAAAAAAATTGAGTATCCATTAAGAATGAATTCATTTCAAAACTATATCGGCATTAAATGACCCACTGAGGTTGATATGCCGTAAAACATCAAACAAAACAAAACCAGGCAAGTGAATATTCATTTCCCATAGGATTTCCTTTGTTTTTAAATATTATGTAAGTAAAGTCGTCGGGGCGGCCTTATTTTGGTATCAGCCAGTCAGCGAGGGAGTCTGTCCTCTTTTCACTAACGCTAGACTAAGGAGATAATTTCAGCATCTGAGGTGGAGCGTCACACCTACCATCAGCTCCCCACTTTACCGCACAGATCCCTGTGCTATTCATACGCTGAGTTGGCGGGGGCCGATATCGAACCAAGAACCTTGTGATTCCTAGCCGAACACTCTACCGACTGAAGTAATTATAATTGTATTATACACCAAATATCTCATCAATCTTTTTTTACAATTCCTGATAATATCTAATTATTAGCAGGACCTGTGGATATACCGAAGTATGACAATTTAATTATTACAACGTTTGATATTTTTACGTTAGATCTATTGAAAAATAGTTATAGCATGTAAAAAGTATAATAATCTTGATTTAACTCATTCTCAGCCCTTTTTTTCTTTCTTTCTTTCTCTCCTTCTTTTCATCTTTTCATTATGTTCGACGGAAAGAGATTATCGTTATCGCTTCCACTCTCTCACGCCTCTGACTATTATCCCCTATATATATATATATATATATATATATGTGTGTGTGTGTGTGTGTGTGTGTGTGTGTGTGTCTTTACAAGCATATATGTGTCTGCGGTGTTTATCCAGCACATTCGCACGATCAGGATACGATTCAATTTTAACTCTGTGCCTGAAGCTACTTACAGCGGTTCTCCTAGAAACCCAATAGTTATTTCATTATGATTAAACCGAAAGGCACAGGCTCCTAAAAATATGACTTTATATGAATAGAAAGTGTTATGGGGTTAAGTTTGAAACATCACATCATACAGGTAAAACAATACCAAGAAACTTTGAACAGCCGTGGGGGAAATTTGGTTGGCATTTATCAAATTTATTGAACTTTATTGTTTTATTTTTTTCTTTCTCTCCCAACCCTGCTAACTAAATAATGGTTAGTTCATTATTATAACTAGCAAAATAAAAAATCCCTTCCAGGCGATTTAAAAATAGATTTTTAAAACAATTCTGGAGATCTGGGTAGTGTGGTGTCAGCTCTTCATTGCCATTATTCTCAGGTTTACTTCGATTTAGAGTGGGAGTACTTGTTGGGGTCCTATCTATCATTCAAATAGATCTGTTTAAACATTACATTTCTTTGTTTTTTCTTTCTTATTATATTTTTCAATGCTGCATGTCCTTTTTCTTACCTTTCTTTCTTCATAATGAAAACAGAATGGTTCATTATTTAGTTGAGATGATGACACTAATGAAAAATGAAATTTCTGTGTATAAGCAACACCAGATAATCAGGATTTACATTTTTGGCATTTCATCTTGAACGATTTGGAGGGTCTCATTTTTTAACTAAAGGGTGTTGCAAGATGTTAACAGCCGTACAATTAATGAACACGAGTCTTAATATAGATTAAAACATATAAGGATATTTAAAAGTCTAATGGGTATGTGGTTCCACAATAGCCTACCAGAGTATATATATATATATATATATATATATATATATATATATATCTTATTATAATGGAGATGGTGTGTTTTTCTGTCTGTAACCGAAACTATATTACTACTCAAGTCACAATTCCCTTAATTATTTACGTCAAATTCTCCATGATTTCATTCTTTTAAACCTTCAGTTATTAATAAAAATTGTTTTACATTATTAATACTGTTGACCATATCTACGTACTAATAACATGCAATTTTCTTTATATATACAACAAAATAGCGGTTTACAATTTGAACGAGAAGGCTAATTTGTAAATTGATATTTAAATTTTTATTTTAATAAATATGTGCTTGGTATTATTGATTTCTAATTGTTTGGTTTTATCTTAAGAAATATAAACAAAAATCTCCAGGATAAATCTTAAAAGAAATTTATTTACAAGAAGAAATAACTGTAATATTATCCTTTACTTCCTATTTTAACAAAGTAGTTAAATTAGGAAAATTTACCAATGAAAGAGGGGAGTAATGGAAAATGATGGAATAGTTAGTTTCAAAGTTGTTCTATTTTTCGATTATACCCCCTCTGTTGCAGATCTTTTTATCTGTATTCTTCTTCAGTTTCATTAGCCTTTCTAATTTAATATGATATTTTATTATATCAAAACTTAAATACTTGCACCCGGAGGGTGCATATATTTGCTAATATATATATATATATATATATATATATATATATATATATATATATGAAGAAAATATTTTGAAAATATAACAAACACAGGATGTTATGATCTGGAAACAATTTTTAGTGTCAACACTTAAGAATTTCGGTATTTTGTACCATCTTCAGGACACTGTTAAGTAATGTTTATGTGGGGAACGAAATGAAAGATGTTAAGTGTATAGTGAATGTGTGAATCTGATGCTATTATTCACGTTAAAGCATGCGTCATTATATGTTCTTCACCTTCCATTTTTGCACATGCATTGATCACGTCATTTGCTTTTCGTAAACAAACGCGCATATAAAAATTAACGGTTACTAGCATCAGATTCACACAAACCCTATACACTTAACATCTTTCATTTCGTTCCCCACATAAACATTACCTAACAGTGTCCTGAAGATGGTACAAAATACCGACATGCTTAAGTATTGACACTAAAAATTGTTTCCTGATCATAACATCCTGTGTTTGTTATATTTTTGTCGGATTTATTTCCTCATCGTATTTCCATATATATATATATATATTATATATATATATATATATATATATATATATATATATATATGTCAGCGAATTTAACATCATGTGTTTGTTTTTCTAATATTTATTTCACCCTGTCGGATTCACTTCCATTCATTTTTCATATTGTCTTTTGAAAAAACAAAAACACCAGGATTTCTACATCTTATCCGGTGAATATCGTGGTCTACAGTGCTGGGATTTTTGAACTTTTTGATACTTTCTTTTACATTTTTATACACATTTACATCAAACTCTTTTAAGTTTTCTTTGTGGACTATAATGCTTATGATTTAATAAAGTAAAATAAATTTATTCTATTTTATTTTCAAAACAGAATACGCATTTTCTAAATTTAAAAAAATAAATAAATTTTAAATTTAAGAATTTCCGGCTATAATATTGAACGTTTCATCTGCACCAATTTCGTCTCATAACGGTCCACTTTCGCCGTTCTCTCTATCATACACAACTCGCTCTTGAGGAAGACCACTTCAATAAAGGGTCGAAACAGAATTCTGTCAGCGAATTTAACATCATGTGTTGTTTTTTCTAAATATTTATTTCACACTGTCGGATTCACTTCCATTCATTTTTATATATATATATATATATATATATATATATATATATATATATATATATATATATATATATATATATATATATACATATATATATATCCAAAGGGGGGGGAGGTAAAAAAACGGTTAAGAATCCCTGCTTTAGATGTTATGGCGTTAAAAAAATCGATTGTTGATATCGAACCTTAGATAATCAATCTTTTAAATCCATGTACTTTTCATAATATTGTGTCATACACATTTTCTTCCCGCATCAATCATCCACTCTCTAAAAGATGATATTTTTTGAATAACACCTACTCAATACAGTTATTTTTTAGTTAATGATATATTCCCCACGAAAAAAAAATATACAAGAACGAAAAATAAACAAACAAATACACAAAAAGCCTTAAATCATATTTTGACATTTTAATTTTCTTGGGTACCTATGCTACATCGTATACCCTTTTTTTTTAAACGAACTTATTTTTATAAGGATTTGCAAAATTCAAAGAGCAATGATTGATAAGCACCTTGCAAAGACTAGAATTACAAAAAAAGGTTTATATGAGTGATGATACAAATACACTACAAATAAGAGTTTCTTTATGCATCGTCATATCATGCCAGTAGCACTGATATTCATGACGATCTGTCGACAATCGTCCCAATCGGTCATTGTCATCGGAAGGTCCTCCGTGCAGCATCAAGTATTCGCACGGTGTTGATCAATGTAGATTTTTGCTAGACGGCTCACACAGGTGAGCGTCTGAGCTGGTTTCTACAAGAGAATTCCATGAGTTCGTCCTTGTTTCTGCAGCAGTTTCCACCATATTAAACCAAGTTTGAAAATCGCATAAGCGAGAAACTGTCAGTAACCGAGCGCCGTTGAATTCATTTCCACGACTCATTGAATTAGATATAAATGCTAAGTCCAAGATATGAAGCATTATTTACTTGTGAATATAGCACATAATATTATATATAATATATATATATATATATATATATATATATATAGAGAGAGAGAGAGAGAGAGAGAGAGAGAGTGAGAGAGAAAGAGAATTATTCATATATA
>CM042155.1:81246402-81258902 GCA_023376005.1 Doryteuthis pealeii | reverse complement strand
CCTGAGGTGACTTTTTGTTACGCAGACTCCAGTGAAAGACCATCAGCTTATGGTGGTGCAAAAAATTCCCAAGGAGTTAAATAATAATAATAATAATAATAATAATAATAATAATAATAATAATAATAATAATAAACCAGAATCTGTTCTTGAGAACGAAACGCACAAAATTCTCTGGGACTTTGAAATTAAAACGGATCACCTTATCCCAGCAAGAAGACCAGACCTAGTGTTGATTAACAAAAAAGAAAGAACTTGTCAACTGGTGGATTTTGCAGTGCCAGCGGATCACAGGGTGAAGTTAAAGGAAAATGAAAAAATTGACAAATATCTGGACCTTGCCAGAGAACTGAAAAAGTTATGGAATATGAAAGTGAAAGTTATACCAATTGTGGTTGGTGCACTTGGAACAGTCCCAAAAGGATTAGAAAAGGGCTTGGAAAGTTTGGATATCAGAGGAAGGATTGAAACCATTCAGAACACTGCACTGCTGCTATCTGCCAGAATACTCAGAAGAGTCCTGGAGACCTGAGAAGACTTGCTGTCACTCAGACTCTAGTGAAAGACTATCAGCTAACACTGATGAGGAAACTCAAAAGAAGTAAATAATAATAATAATCAATAGTCTGGTCACAGTAATATGTCATCAAGTATTTTCATCTAATACAAATAATTTTCACACTTTTATATTGTGTTGTTTTTTGGGGGGCAGTCATATGGAAATCCAAACTTACAGACAAGGTAAATAGTACAACTCTTCCAAGACATTGTCGTGTCAGTAGTGCTGTACGGCTGCACCACCTGGACCCTAACGAAGACGTGGACACAACACCCTACGAGAAAACAGATGTACGGTCACCTACCACATAACACCCAAACCATCCGAGTAAGACGGACAAGACACGCAGGACACTGCTGGAGAGGCAAGGACGAACTCATACGTGACATCCTCCAGTGGAAGCCAGCACATGGCCACGCCAGCAAAGACGTACATTGACCAGCTCTGTGCGGGTAGAGGATGCTGCATTGAGGACCTCCCGAGAATGATGAGTGATACGGACGGATGGAGAGAGATTGTCATGGATATCCGTGCTAACAGCGCGACATGATGATGATGATGATGATGATGATGATGTATCAACTATCCCGATGTAATAGTAATGATTTAGTCATAATCATATATAGTAGGTTCCTGGTTCGATACCGGCCCTCGCCAACTCAACGTATGAGTAGCACAGGGATATGTGCGGTAAAGTTTTGGTAGGTGTGGCGCCCCGTCTCAGACGCTAAAGCAATTTCCTGGGTGTAGCACTAGTATCCTTGCTGTCTGGCTAATACCGACATTAGGCCATCCCGATAACTTTACTTACAAGTATTCCTATAGAATAGCTCAATCGTTAGAGCGTTCGGATAGGAACCACAAGGTTCCAGGTTCGATACTGCCCCTCACCAACTCAGCGTATGTGTAGCACAGGGATCTGTGCGGTAAAGGGAGGAGCTGATCGTAGGTATGGCGCCCCACCTCAGACGCTAAAAATAATCTCCTTGGTCTAGCCCTAGTGAAAAGGGGATAGTCTCCCTCGCTGTCTGGCTGATACCGACATTAGGCCACTCCGACGACTTTACTTTTTACTTACTAATGATTTATGCGCAGTTATTTATAGTATCAAGTTTTCTTTTTTTTAATGGCATATCAAATTTGTGGGTTATTTAATGCCAAATCCATCCTTGTAGAAGACCAGTAATGGTACTATGGGGGGAATTAGAAGGTTTATATATATTCCACAAGAGTATTTGTCCAAAACACAACATAATAGTATGGCTGGAGCTCGGACTGGATTATTATTTTGTCTCCGGCCAGGACGTTAGTCACTACGCCAAGGGGATTCTCCCACTAAACCATGACGATAGACTATGTTATAACGAAACAGTGAAATTGTCTTTAACTAGCAGGGCCTGTGGACATACAATAGTATGATACTTTAATTATTACAACCTTTGATATGTTTACTCAAGAGCTATTGCTAAATACTTTAATATGTAAATGTATAATAATCTTGATTAAACTCTCTCTCTCTCTCTCTCTCTCTCTCTCTCTCTCTCTCTCTCTCTCTCTCTCTCACCCCCACACACTTTGTTTTTCTTTCTCTCATTCCTTTCATCACTTTACTATGTTCGATTGAAACAGATTAGCTCTATCGTGCGCTCACTCCACATCTCTATCTTTCCCCAACTCTACTTCTTTCTTTCTTTCTTTCTTTCTTTCTTATTATATTTCTTCTGCGTAGCATGTCTTTTTTCTTCACTTTCTTTCTTTATCATAAAAACGGAATGGTCCATTATCTAGCTGAGATGACGACATTCATAAAAATAAGAATTGGGTGGATAAGCAACACCAGATAATCTAGATTTATAGTTTTGCATTTAATCTTGGACGATTTGGACGGTCTCATTGTTAACCCGAGGTTGTTGCAAGATCATAACGGTCGTACTTTTAAACAACACAAGTATTTATATATAGATTTTTAAAAAGTGGTCACTATGTACATAGAACTGGTCTAAAACGAAAAATATTACGGATCTTTACAACTGTGGTTTCATCGCAGAAGGATCGATCATCAGGGAAATATCATTAGAAATAGCGGACCATATGACCTTTAGGCACCCCTTTTTTATTTCGATTCAGAAGGATATGTTTTTCATTTAAACCGTCAATATCCGGTTGTTTGTTAACAGACGATTTTTAGAGGTTTTTTAAAATTATAAAACTAACCCCTAACGCTAACCTTAAACCCTAACCCTAACCCCTAACAAACAACCGGATATTGCCATCATGACCCTGAATGCAAAGGAATTGCTTTGGCATTCTAACATTGTTAAAAATGGATTGGTAAAAATGAATATTTATAAACAAAGTATAACCATAACACTGGCGTGCGATGTCGAATATAAAATAACTTTTTGCCCGTTGTACCCAATGATTTTCCTCGGGTTTATCATAAAGACTGGAGGGTAAATTAACCGAAACGTGATTGAGAAAAAGGAAACAAATAGATTAAATTAACTAAAAAAAAAAAAATCAAGCATTATAATAAAATTAAAAACTAGACAATCAGTACTTTTAAAAAAGAATTTTTATTGAAACAAAAACATATAACTGGGTGGATGATGACGATTATTTTTACGCATTTAAAAAGTAAAATCAATTTCAATTTAAAAAATAGTACATTACTAAAATTAAAATTAAACAATAAATCTACTTTTTGTTTGAACTCTTTAAAAACATTAACAAAAATTACAACAAAAAAAAAAAAAACGTTGCACAATACGCATAATGTCGAACATGCTTTCATAAGGAGGTGAAAACAAACCCTATTTATTTGTTGCTAGTTTAAGTTCAACGTTACTTTTCTTCCTGATATTCATAATTCTATGTTGATTGTTTACGCTATAAGAATAGATGTAGACAATAATAATTGATCAAATACTTTTATTTGTTTTGAAAGTCGAATATGTAATAACTAATTTTACGGCAGTTTTTTTTTTACTCTGAATCCAAAGATCATACTTATTTTTTCTCCCATCTATGGGTTAAATAGAAAAACATGAGTTGATAAACAAAATTCTATTATGTATTAAGAATGAATTTATCTCACAACTTTGTCGGCATTAAATGACCCACCGAGGTTGATATGCCGTAAAACAAAACAAAACCAACAAATCATTTTTTTCTAATCAGATCAATTATTAAAGATACAAGTTCTTACTTGAAATGTATAGAACAGTATTATAGTTGTGACAATTAGAGTACAGAGGCTTTTAAATAAGTATTTATTGTTATGAAGTACTCAAGCACATAATAAAAAACAGGCCTGACTACACCCAATGAATGGTATTTTTGAATTCAGCATAGAATGGCGATCATGTATCCCTTGATAAATCGTTGGCCTTTGAAATAATTTTAACGCATGCCTGTGTAATTTTTCACAATTATTATTAAATCTCCACGTTCTATTGAGGGTGTTGCAAGATGATAACGGTCTGTACAACTGTACGACTAGTACAACTAAGGAACACGAATATCCATGAATCAAAAAGTAATGCCATTTTGTTTAGGACAGGTATAATTATCAACAAAGGAACATGTATCATATATCAAAATGAAACTGGTCCTCTGTGGATCACATCCCACTTCTCCACATAGTTGAGTCAAAAAGTCACCGTTTCTCTCAATAGCAATGTTCCGCCTTCGAATGAGAGCATGTATCCCTGCCCCTAAAAATCCTGTTGACTGTTCTTTGAGCCACTTCTTCACAACAGATTTCACTTCCTCACTAGTGACTTCCTCGTCACTAGAACAATGTTTGCCTCTCAGAGACTCTTTCATGGGTCCAAGGAGATGATAGTGATTATTACAGTGACAAAGCACCAGCTTCATTTTGATGTATGATACATGTTCCTGTGTTGCTAATTGTTGGAAATTTCTGATATAAGATGTGCTCTAGTTCCACGTCTGTATTTATAGACTAGGCGAGATCATTTGGTCTATTCCTTAGCCAATCGCTGACCATACTGCGTGGCTGATATATTACTTAAGCGCTGATTCTTTCTGTATACGTGCGAATATCGACGAAGGAACCTAGGATTCTCTACCTGAGAGGATTACCAAAGGATTCGGTATCGGAGGACTCTTTACCTACAATCAACTGGCCAAGGATGGCTCTTAAAAACTTAACAATAATTATACCTCTCCTAAGCAAAATGGCATTACTCTTTGACCCACCTTTGTATATAGATTTATTATTTAAATACATAATAGAAGATTAGTGATAATTGTTGAAATATCGTTAGAAGGAATTTAAATGCTAGCCTTCAGTATCTGTGCATAGCTCACCTCGTTCTACAGTCTTTCGATACATTAAGAGATTAAGTCTGTGGGCTGCATCTTGGGAAGACACGCATGGATTTCCAATGATGACACGCATGATCATTCACTTCTTGCGTCGTGGACAGAACCCATTCATTTATATCTTTTCACTAGTATACGTGACGTCTTATCTGCTAGTATTGTTTGTTGAATTTCCCTTCAAACTTATTTCTGGTTTTATTGTACTTCTTCTTTGGATTTGTTCGATAACCAATACTACACGCTATTCTGTATTCAGCTTAAAGGTCGACAAATGAAAGGTATAAAATTAAACAATATTTACTAAGTAAGACCGGCATTATGTCCACACCCACATCCCACACACCACACACACACACTATATATATATATATATATATATATATATATATATATATTATACATCATCATCATCATCATGTCACGCATGCAGCACGGGCATCCATGACAATCTTTCGCCAAACTTCCCTATTATTCATTGCACCTGGGAGCTCCTCTGCAGAGCAGCCCGCATCTTCAAATAGCTGGTCAATGTAGGTCCTTGCTGGGCGCCCCGCACTTGCATGTCCATGTGTTGGCTTCCACAGGAGAACGTCGCTTATGAGTTCATCCTTGCTTCTCCAGCAGTGTCCTGCATGCATTTACGTCTCACTCAGATAGTTTGTGAGATGGGGGGGGGGGCAGGTGACCGTACAGCTGTTTCCTTGTGGGGTGCTGTTTCCATGACTTGTTCAAGACTGCACGCAGCATTCTTGTGCAACTCCCATCTAGCTTATTATCAAGACGCTTTTTTAGGGTCCATGTGGTGCAGCCATATAGCAGCACCGACACAATCACAGCCTGGAAGAACTGTCGCTTCAGCTTGTCAGGGAGAGCGGACCTCCACACACACACACACACACTATATATATATATATATATATATATATATATAATATATATATTATATACTAGCTAAAGTACCCGGTCCATGACCGGACTAAAAATTATAGGAACACCAGAGAATGAATAGGAGGGCACAAATTTGTCAACTTCAAATTACCAGCAGCGGCATCACGGCTGAATATAGGCAGCAGTCAGGCGAATTTTCTTATATTAGCAGCAGCAGCTATGCCAGGATTATCGCAAATTGTTTGATTTTTGTTTAATTACTTAATTATATCCCTTAATCAGTAAAAATCAACAACCCAATTTGGCGTGTTTCTTAGTTAGAAGGATATTAATGGGTATGCGAGATTTTGAATCTGAGTGACCTTCCGTTTTGGACTTATACGTCGACACGTACATACTAAACTTCCTCATATATATATACTAGCTAAAGTACCCGATCCATGACCGGACTAAAATGAAATTTGGATCACCAGGGAGTGAGAGAGAAAGTGGAAGACAGTAGTTAGAGAGGGGGTAAGAGGAAAATAATTCTTGAAACTAAAATCATTGAGAATTTGTATATTTCAGGATTTGTATTTTCTGTTTTATAGTTTAAAATTATTTCATATTATTATACAACAAATTGAAAGTATTCGTTTGTATATTTGTTTGTTATTGTTTTAAATTTTTTGTACATGACAACAATTCACATTTAGTTCTTAATTGCATGTTGAGTTTAAAAAGAAGCTGAGAATCGAAAATTTAAATTCTTCGTATTGCAATATCTATTTTTGCTAAAACCTAAGATAGTATCATAGGGACCACCAATTGATCAGTTTAGGCCATCTTGAATAAAACGGAAATATTTTGTTATTATTTATAATTAATTGATTTTTCATAGAATTTAAAAAAACTCTTATCGTAACTTGTTTTAGCTACATTAATTTTCAGTTGATTTAACAGTGCAAAATGAAAACGTTGTTTTTCAATCATAATTTTTCATTATTTCCGTAAGCTGAAAAAAAGTTAAAAAATCATCAGAAGTTTATTTAATGTTTTTTCTTTCAAATGGAAAAAAAATTTTCAAGAAAATATTAATTTTTCTGCAAGTTTCATAGTGTTAAAATATAGGGGGGGGGGTAAATTTCACAGGGTTAAATTGGTGGTACCTATTATTTTAAAAACATTGTTTAAAAACGTTTTGGTGGACCTGATTATCTGGACTCCCCCCCCCATCTATTTTTTCCTTCAGTTGATTATAATCGATTACACACCAATCTATCAGATTGAAAAAAAAAATACTTAAAAGTTCTTTATTATTTGAGTATTCACGGGTGCTCATTTCCTCGTATAAGTTTATAGTAAATTGATCCCCCATATCGGAACCGCTTGAACGGAACCCAAATTATTTATTTATTTTCCCATTAAACTAACCCCAACCCCTAACCCTAACCCTAACCCCCCCTAGTTAAAATTAAGTTTTATTACAAAATTTGTATTAATTACAAAACATCAATGTTCATAAAAGTTCAAATGTCACCTATGAAATCTCTATTTAAATATGCCAATTTTTCAGAACTGAAAAGTTGCACTATAAACTCAGCGATGTTTATTGACTTCACAATAAAGAGTAAAATCATAAAACTTAAAATTAATTTGTAAGGCAAATTCTGAGGAATATTTTAAATTGTATTTTGAATAATAATTTAAATGTTGGTTTAGTTGTTTTTTGTTTATCAACTTTTCGGGTAATTTACTAACGAATCATGTCATTTTGATAAACAAAGCGCTTACAATTTTTCGTACTTACATATAAAAAATTTTTGAAATGTTCCAATAACTGGATATTGTCGGATAAACTTGAAATAAATTTCGTCTTACAAATAATTGACTACTTATCTCCAGTCGGGCCTTCGACTAAAGATAAAACACCGGATTGTGTCCGTATTAGTAACCTTTTTTTGTTTTTATCGTGGTTTGAGAAAATAATTAGTTAACGAACCAAAAGAAAAACAGTTCTAAGGAAATTCGTCAATCTTATTGTTATTTTTAACCCTTTAAAACTCTAACAATAAAAATTAATAAATAAATTAAAGAATTAAAAGTCATTTTATTCGAATGAAAATCTTAGTTTAATTTATACAAATATGTAACCGTACTTACGACGTAAACTGATTTTCATGATACTGTTATTTACGATTAAAATTTTGATTTTCTACAATTTTTATGCATTACAAAAATTAAAATTAAAATGAGTGTACTGTACAATTTAAGAATATGGACAAACTCGCTGTAAAAAATAATTTAATCTATAAAAACACATACAAATTACATATTCAGAAAGACTAAGAGATTCCGAGCTGCTATTCTCGGCTATACGTAGTATTTTTTTTTTTTAACTCGCTGTAAAAAAAAAAAAAATCTATAAAAACACATACAAATTACATATTCAGAAAGACTATTTCATCTTATTACTAAAGATATAAATATTTTAAAGATTTGATCCTAAATAGGTAAGAGATTCCGATCTGACTGTTATAGACTGCACTGCTTGTATCGCAATAATCATAGCAGCGTGGCTATCCGAAACCATTTTTAATTTTTTAACTCGCTGTAAAAAATGATTCAATTGATAAAAACTCACACAAATTACATATTTTGAAAGAGTATTTTTCTTATCTTCTAACGATATAAAAATTATTAAAGACTGGGCCATAAATAGGCCATAAATTCGGAGCTGAACGGCTTAGACTGCAAAATTAATTCATTAAAATCAAAACTTCGCTGCTGTTATCGCTTTAACAATAAGCAGGCAGAGACAATATTTTATTATCAGGAGGGCTGATATACGGACAGTTCCGCAAATTGGGTGATTTTGGATTAATTAATCGATTAAATCCCTTAATCAGTAAAAATCAATAACCAAATTTGGAATTTTTCTTAGTTAGAACGATATCAATGTGTATGCAAGATTTTGAATCTGAATGACCTCCCGTTTTTTTGTTATACGTCGACACGTACATACCAAAATCTCTGTTTTATATATTAGATACATATATATATATATATATATATATATATGTATATATACACACTACGTAGAATTATGGAATCCTGCGTTTTTCTCACACCATCCCCCAAAGACAAGGCCTTTTTTAATATTTCCCCTTATTTAGCGACACTTTTACTCAGAAATCATAAAATCACGTTCACATAACCATTTTAACATACACTCCTACAAATTTAAATTCCACATTATCCCAATACACCCTTAGACCATTCATATTTTACATGAAAAGTAATTTTTAAATATTAATATAAACATTTCTTTTCTGATAAAAAATAAATAAATAAATAAATAAATCCGTTATTAACCGACCATGAACGGGTTAAAACTCTTCTCTTTTTTGGAAAAAAGAATGTTTCTATTTTTCAATTTGAAGTATGTCTTTTTCTTTCAATAACTGTTACAATGAAGACACAATTCGGTAACATATTCCTGGCGTCAGCTGATGTACATAGGTTGAATCGAGCGCGTGGTGTACATGATTTTTGGAACAACGATCCTTCCGATTTGAATTTAAATTATTTTCTGCTTCCCACTCGATGAGTCCGGATTTAAAAAAAAAAAGCACTGATGATGATTTTTTATAATCGAAATATTGTTCAATATTAGCTATGAAAATGATATGAAAATATATTCATTTTAAAAAATATTGTGTTTTCGTACCTTTTTCATCCCGTTTTTACTTTTGTTGAAGACCGATCTATTACATACGATCGATACAGATATTCCGGGGGACCTCAAATCAGTGAGGGGTGGGGGCGATGTGCATTTAGAACCGTTGAGAGGAAGGCCCCGAAACGGTGCACATTCTCTCCTGATGATCCCAAGCATTTGTAAACATCATTTGTTTTTTCAATATATCAAATTCACACTGTCGGATTAATTTCCTTTTATTTCACACACACACACACACACACACACACATATATATATATATATATATATATATATATATATATATATATATATATATATATATGTATATACTAGAAGCGGCTACCCAGCGTCGCCTAGGTAGAGCGAGGAAGCCTGGTGTATGATTTGTTTACATTTGAGATTTCCAAATGCTGGACATTTTAAAGTAGAATGGCAATGCTACTTCTATGTATATTTTGATATTCAAATATAAATCTAATCGTCGTATTTCTTTTCACAAAAAGCAGGAACCAGTTATATTTAATGTGTTTATATATTTACTTTGTCGTTAAACTTTTATTTTCGTAATTTCATCCGTACATGCATACATACATACATACATACATACGCAACAAATATCCTTTACACACACTCACACACACACAAGCATATATATATATATATATATATATATATATATATAGATAGATAAGTGAATTGAGACCCATCTGATGAGACGAAAATTTGGGGAGCCGGTTTAAATCATCTTAGATTTATATGGGCCCCAATTTTCGTCGAAATAAATTTATTATGGGATTACTGTATTGAGTTCTTCCTTTATTGATAAATATTGCTCTGTATATAATCTAAAAGGTTATTTTACATTGAGCTCTCTTTAGTGATTTAATGATTCACTGTATTTATACATACTGGATCATCAATATTAGTAAAGTGGATCTTAGAAATCACATATAGAATCATCCCTTACTACCAAGTTTTGGATAAATCTCTTATATATATAATAATATATAATATATATATATATATATATATATATATAGTTAGGATTATAGGGAGAAATGTGTAAAAAGGAACAAAGCTCAGACAAGTGTATGTAGGAATATATTTTGCCAGGCATTGAGCTCGGCTTTATCAGTCGTTTATTTGATCATTAAAATCTAGAAAACCCATTATTAATGGAATTAATACAAAACTAAAATATTTTATATAAATAGAATAATTTTTATACAAAATCACACTGCATATCACGTCGCATATATTTTTAAATTGTAATCTAAACCCCTACAAAAAAAAAAAAACGGTAGAGTTATTTTGCGTTATATTAGCGATATAAACAATATATGTTGTATTATTCCAACAAAATATATATATATTTACCAAGCTAGGATGTGATATATGATGTGACACCGGGTTAATTTCTTTAGCACAGTTTTTAACAGATTTGAATTCAGAGTTTTTCTCTTCTAGACTGGTTACCCAGCCAAACTTAAAGAGCACAGTCGGCTCAGCTATTTCCCCATTGCTGGATGGAGATTAGTTGGATGCATGTCTATATGAAATGCGAACAGTTGCATCCAGGATTTGAACTCGGGTCGTTAGCGTCCATTTCCTACTACTCTAATCATTATACCACGCGGCCCCTCTCTCACACACACACACACACACACACCACACACACACACACATATATATATATATATATATATATAATATATATATATAAAGAAAGAATAATATTTGACGTCATATTTCAAACCGTTTCTTCAAATTTCAAATTTGAACAGATTGATGAACAAGACCATCACAATCTTCCTCATTATTCTGTGATAAATTTTAATATATATCAATATCAATATCAATAAATGCCCTGAAGAAGATCTACTTAACAGATCGAAACACTGCAGCGTCGGCTAATAAACTTACCACTCATTTTATTTGAACCTGTGTTTTTCAAATTTCTCACTATACTACATACCGTCGGATTCACTTCCATTTCTCTTCACACACACACACACACACACATACACACACACACACACACACACATATATATATATACACATGTGTATATATATATATGTGTGTATATATATATATATATACATATGTGTGTGTGTGTATGTGTGTGTGTGTGTGTGTTTGTTATAGCCCTAAAATACTGAATAAACCCGTCCATAAAAACGTATTAAAAATGATTCAATGCGCTCACACGTTTTTTGCGTTGCTGGCAGTTTAATGAGGTAATCTCAATCGTCAGACACGAATGAGTTTATGTTAAAAAACGTAATTCACTTTTTATTTATAATTTGTATGCGCCAACGTCGACAGCCCTGCACCAACATCCAGTTTGTAGGCGTGAATCGTGCGGTGAGTGTTTGCAAAATACATAAATATTATGCCCTGGACAAACACTCTATTAATAATGCACTTAAGAACCCATTATTTATTTATTTATTCTGTTATTAACAATATTTAGCCAATGAACATAAAAAAGGTTATTTTGAATATGTCTACATCGACGTATCAGTTCAGATTTCTCATTTAGTAGATAACCTTATTACTGGCTCCATCTTTGATGCTAAGCTCTATATAAGGAATAGAGTTAATATATAATATATATATATATATATATATATATATATATATGTGTGTGTGTGTGTGTGTGTGTGTGTAGCTGTGTGTCTGTGTGCATAGATATATGTATCTGTGTGTTTATATGCATATATAATATATGTGTGTGTGTGTGTGTGTGTAGCTGTGTGCATAGATATATGTATCTGTGTGTTTATATGCATATATGTGTGTGTGTGTGTGTGTGTTGTGTCTGTGTGTCTGTGTCTGTGTGTGTAGATGTGTGTCTGTGTGTCTGTTTCTGTGTAGATGTGTGCATAGATATATGTATATGTGTGTTTATATGCATTATATATATATATATGTGTGTGTGTGTGTATGTGTGTCTATGTGTGTCTGTCTGTGTGCATAGATATATGTATGTGTGTG
>CM042155.1:81213902-81243902 GCA_023376005.1 Doryteuthis pealeii | reverse complement strand
CTGATGCCACTGCGACGGAAAAGTTAAAGCGGCAATTGGATACTATATATATATATATATATATATATATAATAAGTAATCCACAGACACTTTTTCGAGGTATCACCTCTCATCAGTGCGGTTATACCTTAACAGCTACCCCTGGCCGGGTTTGAGATCCGAATGAACTTTCGTTCGCCAAGCCTCTTACCTGTGCGGCCAGTGGCAGCTGTTAAATATAGGAGAATATTTAATTGCTACATTTCTAAGCTGAAATGAACTCACTAGAGTTCTTAAACTTTTTTGTAAACAAAGCGACGGTTAGCTACACGCCAGAACGGTGAACTTTTCAATTAAATCCCTATTTAGAGAACTCTACCAAAGTGGGAGTATATATATAATAAATAAGTAATCCACAAACATGTGTTTCGAGGTATAATATATATATATATATATATATATATATGTATATATATTATATATATATATAAATTAAAACACTGCATATGAGTGTTAGAATATGTTGAATGTATACGCTGCAGAAGTTTAAGAACCCCCAAATGGGGTGCCCTAGGAATTACATAAAATTGTTTTTATTAGTGAGGTTCTAGATCTAGAACTGGAAAGTATTATATGACTCCCAGGTCAACTCTGGCTTTGAGTTGTAGTACATGGGAACGTTATACCTATGTGTTAAATAGAAATATTTACACAATTTCCTATTAGATAGGAATACTTCCAACTATACGACCTTTTTGAAAAAATATTTGTATTAAATATGAATACCTGCTATCCTATAACACTGTGCTAAAGGGAGCGCGTGGTGTAAGGGTTAAAGTCATGGGAAATGGACTCGTCGCCCCGAGTTCAAATCCTAGACATGGTAATTGTATTTCACTTAGCGCTAATACCCTTGGGAAAGGTATGAATCCTAATCTCCCTCCAGTTATGGATAAATAGTAGGGCAGACTGGAAACTTTAACCTTGGTTAGGCAACCAGTCTAAGAGAAGGAAAACTCCGAATTCAAACCTGTTGAACTCCGCTTAAGAAATTGACCTTGTGTCACATCCTGCTCGTGCGGAGGGGTTGGTAAATATATATAACTCTGTGTTAAAACGCTTGAGAAACAACAATATATAAAATATGAATATAAATATACAATGTTTGTATTTATCTACCCCTCCACACAATCAGGATGTGACACAAGGTCAATTTATCTATTGGAATTATCTGCGTTATTCGGACTGTTGTCCCCATCTTCATTGTTATTTGTACAAGGTTTCGCCCGATATCATAACAATGTAGATGGGTACAATAGTCCGAATAACGAAAATAATACTAATCTTCAAGCCTCATCTCAAAGATTCAGAGAAATATTATCTATTGGAGTTTAACAGGTTTGAATTCAGTTTTCCATCTCCTAGATTGGTTGCCGTACTAAGGTTAAAGAGTCCAGTCTACCCTACTATTTACCCATAGCTGGATGAGAATAGTTAGATCCATGAATTTCACAAGTGTATTAGTGTCATGTGAAATGCAAACAGCCCCGTCCAGGATTTGAACTCGTGTCACCGTGTCCATTTCCTACGAGTCTAACCATTACACTCTGCTATAAACATACAACGAATGTGATTCCTTAACCTCTATGCATTGAATAACATGACGAGTTGAGATGCCGTTAAAATCAATCAGTCTATTCTTATTTTTGACTTTGCCAGTAAATTGATTAACATATCTGATCATTATCGTTTGTGAAAATTTCAACAGAGACCTTTTTAAGCGAAAACAATTTTGTTTCAGATTTTTATCTATAAACACTCGATAAACTGATTTATAAAAATAAATCTTCATAATTAACAATTATTTTCCGAGCTGAAGTTTCGGTAAAAAAAAATCTTAAAATGTGATTATCGAACTGAGTAACGTGAGGAGGGGCTCGATAGAAGTAAAAATTTCCAAATTTACACACCAAATATTTACTAAAATAAAATTACTAAAAAGTATAAGTATGAAAAGGTGGAATGAAAACATCACACAATGCTGTTAAAGAGAAAACAATTTATAATATAATCATAGCTGATACTGATAAATACACGATATGTATTACTTCCTAACCGTTAGGCATGACATAACCCCAGACGGGTTGATATACCGTTAAAAATCAATAAACAAACAAACAAAAATTTACTGTGTTATTTATCAGTGTTACTACTTCTCGGAATTTTTTAGATGAGGCTTGATAATTAGTATTATTTGGATTATTCGGACTATTGTCCTCATCTTCATTGTTATCTGTACTATTTCTATTAATTTTTTAGATGAGGCTTGATAATTAGTATTATTTGGAATATTCGGACTATTGTCCTCATCTTCATTGTTATCTGTACATGATTTTAGTATGTTACTACAATGCAGTAAATATAGCACAGCACAGCATAGTCAGATTTTGTTAACATGATAGCATTAAGCTACTCTAACTAAGGGAATAAAAGCTGTTTCTAATCCAATTTGAAGCAGCTTCTTCTTCATGATGATGATGATGATAATAATAATAATATTAGTAGTAGTAGTTGTAGTAGTAGTAGTATCTATTTACCCAACCACTCTCAACAAGTAGTATGTGACACAAGGTCAATTTTTTAGCAGAGTTTTCTTAATAAGTTTGAATTCAGAGCTTTCCTTCTCCTAAACTGGTTGCCATATCAAGATTAAAGAGCCCAGTCTACTCTTCTATAAAAAAAAGGTCCGCAGAAAGGGTTCTCGAGTCCGAAAAGAGGGTTATTTATCAGTTGTAGATCGTATGTATGTTTGTTTGTTTGTTTGTTTGTTTTGTTTACGACATATCAACCACGATGGGTCATTTAATGCCGGCATGGTTTTTGCTTGTTTGTTTTTTTGTTTTTTGTGTGTGTGTATGTATGTATGTATGTGTGTGTGTGTGTGCGTGTGTGTGTGTGTGTGTGTGTGTGTGTGTGTGTGTGTGTGTGTGTGTGATCTCAGGTGCTTTGGCATTGCCCCTTCCAGCTGGGAAAATTTGGCTCAGGACTGCCCTCGATAGCGGCAGGCTCTCCGTAGCGGACTTTTCCTGTCTGAAGCCACCCTTTCGCAACACCATGAAGCCTAGAGACCCACGATAAATCAGCGGCAACAAAGCACCGGTACATCAACATCTTCAGGGACAGCCTTCATATGACATCTGTGATCGAGAATGTTTTTCGAACATTGGACAGTCACGTGAGGCGCTGTAACTTCAGGAGCACAAAAACTTTATTATAGTCTTCCGAGACTGAGATGCCAATGACAATGATGAGTGTGTGTGCAAGATGTGTTCCTGTATAGACAAAGATTATAGGACCGGTTTAGCCTCGTCGATAGAGCGTCCGCCAAAGAACCACAAGGTTCCTGGTTCGATACCGGTCATGGTCAACTCAGCGTATGAGTAGCACAGCTTTGATCTGTGCGGTAAAGTGAGGGGCTAATGGTAGGTGTTGCGCTCCACATCAGACGCAAAATAGACTCCTTGGTCTAGCGCTAGTGAATAAGCGATAGACTCCCTCGCTCTCTGGCATGAAACCCCGAATTGGGGCCTTATTACCGAATACAGCTTAGTATTATATACACCGTTTTATGTTGGCGTTTCTTACCTCATTACAGTCGGCGTATCTTCAAAAAGAAAACGAATTAACTCTATTAATCATGCTGGTTATTCTGAAATGTTTTAAGTATTCCTGCCTCTTTGATCGTAATTCACATATAGCCAAGGTAATGCTGACGTAGCTAACATGAACTCGCGGCCTCTACTTGCAAGGTGTGTTAATAAACCTCGGGACAAAAACCAGGCGAGCCAGAATGTTATTGGCATCAAAGAGTGACTACACTTCCTGGGAGGCTTTACTTTTATTCATCCTCTTTGTCTTGCATAAACATTAACAACATTCGTACCAAAAGTGGCAAGGATTTGAAAGTTTGGTATCGCCGCTAGGAGTAGCGATCCACTAGTTCACTCAACGCTTTTAAGTAGGAATATGTTTGGTTGTGTGAATACGCCGACATACAACTCAGTATATATATATATATATATATATATATATATATATATATATATATTATATGAATTAAACACCAAATGATGTTGATAAATCGCTGACAGAATCTGTTTCACCCTTAGCGGTCTTCTTCAAGCGCGAAATATATATGATGGAAAGACGGAAATAAATAAACCGTTAAAAGATATAGGGTACAAACGAACGTTTGTGTGAACGTTCAAGTTCGAAGCCGGAATTTATTTAAATTTAAAAATGCATATACTGTGTTAAAAAAAATCAGAAGCATTTATAAGGGCAGTCTGGGGCGTTAGAATGCACCAACTGCACCTCTGCAGAGGGGTAAGACTCCCCTAATGGGGCCACATGTTGGCCGTGGGTGGCGATCCATGATGCTTAAAGATAGAGCCCAGGTGGATGAGCAGTCCATGACTTGCAATACTCCACTTTGGCCCTATCTTGGGCTAAGGCGGGCGGTCGGAGAGGCCCCCTCCGATCAATCGGCTGGTCACGTCAAGCCCTGGCACCTATATGATTTTTCCAAACCTATTGCCCTTATGGCAAGCCCCAACTCTTTTTATCATATGGGTGCTAGAAGGCGGTGACTGAGGTGAGGTTGCCGTTTTGGAGGTTTGGGGAATGTGGAGCACCCCTTCATCACCATTGCTCCCTGGTCCACTCTGACCCGGAGTGGTAGTACCTGTTAGGGTCCAATCTATGGATTAAATAGAAAACATGAGTTGATAAACAAAATTGTATTATCCATTAAAAATGAAATTATTTCAAAACTTTGTCAGCATTAAACTTTTTTTTACCAATAGAAGTATTCGGCATAAAATAACCCAAGGGGTTGACATGCCGTAAAACCCAACCAACCAAACCTTTTTTTCTTCCTTTCCTTTTTTTTTCATTCACTCTTTCTTTTATTTTCTGACATTACTTTTCGACTCCTTTTCGAACAACCATTACCTCTTCTCTTTCTTTCTTTTCTCGCTGATTCTACTATTTTTTTGTTTTGTTTTTCTAACTTTCATTCTGTCTCTATTTCTTTGTGTATTTATTCATTTTAGTACTTTTATTTTGTCACCTTCATTTTTAATAGATTTTCTTTTAGTCATATGTCGGCTTCTTTCCCATTTTTTATAAATCATTTTTTTATTAAGGTATTTTGAATACATTATGGAAATTTAACTTTCAAATAATGGGTTAAATAGAAAAACATGAGTTGATAAACAAAATTGTATTATGCATTAAGAATTGATTTATTTCAAAACTTTATCGGCATTAAATGACCCACATAGGTTGATATACCGTAAATCAAAACCAAACCAAACTACTTTTGTAATGGGACAACCGAACTTGTATCTCATTCTGGACAATGCCTATGAGACAATGGAGTTTATCTAGTTGATTTAGCTTTATATTTCGGGATTGTCCGACAAATCACTTTTTCCATCTGTAGTAAATGTCGATTATCGTCACAAATATAGCGGAAGAGGTTTCCATTGCTACTGAGTAGATAATGTTTTATGGGAGTTATTTTAAGAATTTCAATATTAGGAATCCCTAAAATCGAAATAATTAGTTTTAATGAATGAATAAATTTGCTATGAAACATTAATCACGCATAAAGGTAAAGGATTTCTGTCTAGAAAGAGATCGCTCACTTTATTATCTCTCTCTCTCTCTCTCTCTCTCTCTCTCTCTCTCTCTCTCTCCTCTCTCTCTCTCTCTCTCGCTACACACACACACACACACACACACACACACACACACACAATATATATATATTATATATATATATATATATATATATATATATATATACATGAGTATTTCAAGAGGAGGTGAAATACTCATGTGTATGTATATATATACACATGCATATAAAATTCATTTTCATATTATCAATCAAAGCCTGAAGAAGATACCAGAAGATCTGAAACACGTGTTGCATATGTAAAACAAAAAGAATTTTTAAAAAATTTTCTGAGAACAAAATACATTTTGCGGACCTTCCTTTTTTTTAATAAAATATTGAATTTTCTCCCGTTGGAACCAGAACAACATTATATATATATATATATATATATATATATATATATATATATATATATATATTAGAGGAAACATTAAGGATCTACCATGGTTTCAATCAAATTGAAATGACTTCATCAGGACCCTATCCTACGTTTAACTAAGTCGATGTAATTCCTTAGTTAAATTGAAGATATATTTCGGATAATAACGGTTGAATGCAACGGAATTTTATCAATAGCTCACTTCGTAAGTTAGTGATGGAACTAAGCATTTTGGGGCAGTATTATTATTGGAATGATGAATATCAACGCCAGAATTTGTATTATATATATATATATATATATACTAGCTAAAGTACCCGGTCCATGACCAGACTAAAATGAAATTTGGATCACCAGGGAGTGAGAAAGTGGAAGACAGTAGTTAGAGAGGGGGTAAGAGGAAAATAATTCTTGAAACTAAAATCATTGAGAATTTGTATATTTCAGGATTTGTATTTTCTGTTTTATAGTTTTAAATTATTTCATATTATTATACAACAAATTGAAAGTATTCGTTTGTATATTTGTTTGTTATTGTTTTAAATTTTTTGTACATGACAACAATTCACATTTAGTTCTTAATTGCATGTTGAGTTTAAAAAGAAGCTGAGAATGGAAAATTTAAATTCTTCGTATTGCAATATCTATTTTTGCTAAAACCTAAGATAGTATTATAGGGACCACCAATTGATCAGTTTAGGCCATCTTGAATAAAACGGAAATATTTTGTTATTATTTATAATTAATTGTTTTCATAGAATTTAAAAAAACTCTTATCGTAACTTGTTTTTAGCTACGTTAATTTTCAGTTGATTTAACAGTGCAAAAATGAAAACATTGTTTTTCAATCATAATTTCATTATTTCCGTAAGCTGAAAAAAAAATTAAAAAAATCATCAGGAGTTTATTTAATGTTTTTTCTTTCAAATGGAAAACCTTTTTTCAAGAAAATATTAATTTTTCTGCAAGTTTCATAGTGTTAAATATAGGGGGGGGGGTTAAATTTCACAGGGTAAAATTGGTGGTACCTAGTATTTTAAAAACATTGTTTAAAAACGTTTTGGTGGACCTGATTATCTGGACCCCCCCCCATCTATTTTTTCCCTTCAGTTGATTATTATCGATTACACACCAATCTATCAGATTGAAAAAAAAAATTCTTAAAAGTTCTTTATTATTTGAGTATTCACGGGTGCTCATTTCCTCGTATAAGTTTATAGTAAATTGATCCCCCATATCGGAACCGCTTGAACGGAACCCCAAAAAAATTATTTATTTTCCCATTAAACTACTAAATCTAGGGAGACGGGGTTTATTCATGGCTTATGTACCAGCAACGGGAGTCATGCCCAATCCCCTAATTCATTTGCTGCTTCTCCCATGATGGGTTTCGCGATGTCGAGGTTTACTGAATAAACCCCGTCTTCCTAGATTTAGTCGTATCGATGGATCGTTTAACTACGGGCAAAGAGATGGACAATCGTTGGCGTGCTGGGTTCCATTTAGTTGGGGAGATCAGAATGGCGATGGGGTGCTTACACTAATTTAATTGTTTCAAATCTACTTAATTCTAAAAAAAAAAAAATAAAAAAAAATTCGTTAACATAGAAATTAAATATTTTTTATTAAACAATAAACTTATAGTGTTTTGTGTTTTTATTGGTCAGTCTGGTTTTGCTAATTTAAATGATTACTGTGGTTAGTACTATTTATTTGTCTTGCTCCTTTTCTTCTTTAGTCGGATTTTAGCCCTGAAGAGCTTTATGCGAAACTAATAGTAGGTTCGTCTGACTCATTAGATTATCTTTATATATATATATATATATATATATATATATATATTAGAGGAAGAATTAAGGATCTACCATGGTTTCAATCAAATTGAAATGACTTCATCAGGACCCTATCCTACGTTTAACTAAGTTGATGTAATTCCTTAGTTAAATTGAAGATATATTTCGGATAATAACGGTTGAATGCAACGGAATTTTATCAATAGCTCACTTCGTAAGTTAGTGATGGAACTAAGCATTTTGGGGCAGTATTATTATTGGAATGGTGAATATCAACGCCAGAATTTGTATTATATATATATATATATATATATATATATATATATATATATATATATATATATATATATATATAATATATATATATCTTATTATAATGGAGATTGTGTGTTTTTCTGTCTGTAACCGAAACTATATTCCTACTCAAGTCACAATTCTCTTAGTTATTGACATCAAATTCTCCATGATTTTATTTTTATCTAAACCTCAATTATTAATAAAATTGTCTTACATTATTGATACTGTTAACTATGTCTACATACTGACAACATGCAATTATATTTATATATACAACAAAATAGCGGTTTACAATGTGTACGGGAAGGCTAATTTGCATGTTAATATTAAAAAATCGAATTTAATAAATATGTGCTTAGTATTATTGATTTCTAATTGTTTGGTTTTATTTTAATGAATATAAGCAAAAATCTCTTCAATGAATCTTAAATGAAATCCATTAACAAGATAAAATAACTCTCATTTTATTCTTTACTTCCTCTTATAACTAAATACTTAAATTAGAAAAAATAACAATGAAAGACGAGAGTGATGGAAGAGTAAGTTTCAGTTGTTCCATTTTTTATTATACTCCCTCTGTTTCAAATCTTTTATTATACTCCCTCTGTTTCAAATCTTTTTATCTGTATACTTATTTAGTTTCATTAGCCTTTCTAATTTAATACAATATTTTATTATATCAAAACTTAAATACTTGCACCCGGAGTGTGCATATATTTGCTAGTATATATAATTTAATATACCAAGCGTGTTGGTAGATTCTTGCGGAGAGAAAAAACCCAGCAGAGAGTTTGATTGTAAAAATATACTACCAAACATCAACCAGGAAGAAAAAAAAATTTGAAAAAAAGAAAAGACCAAGATATTCGTACCAACAAAAAATAATCTATTGGTATAGTATTTGGCCAAAAGAAAAAACAATTTATATGTATATATATGTATATAAGATATATATATATTCATATAACCGCTAGGAGAAGCTAATCTGTAAAAAGTGCTCGATACCTAAGTAGAGCCAAGTAATAAAGATAATCTGCTGAGTCAGATGAACCTACTATTAGTTTCGCATAAAGCTCTTCAGGGCTAAAATCTGACTAAAGAGGAAAAAGGAGAAAGACCAATAAATACTACTAACCACAGTAATCATTTAAATTAGCAAACCATACATACCAATAAAAACACAGAACGCTATAAGTTTATTGTTTAATTAAAAAATATTTAATTTCTATATTAACTGATTTTTTTTTAAATGGTATTTTTTGTATGGTTTGCTAATTTAAATGATTACTGTGGTTAGTAGTATTTATTGGTCTTGCTCCTTTTTCTTCTTTAGTCAGATTTTAGCCCTGAAGAGCTTTATGCGAAACTAATAGTAGGTTCGTCTGATTCAGAAGATTATTTTTATATATATATATATATATATATATATATATATATATATATATATATATATATATATATGTGTGTGTGTGTGTGTGTGTGTGTGTGTGTGTGTATTGGATTTCATGGAAATCTTTGTGACCACGGCTTCATCAAAGAGGGTCTGTCTGATGAATGCATAAATACGGGACCACAAAAATGCTCACGTAATATATATATATATATATATATATATGAGATTTATCCAAAACTTGGTAGTAAGGGATGATTCTATATGTGATTTCTAAGATCCACTCTACTAATATTGATGATCCAGTATTTATAAATACAGCGAATCTTTAAATCACTGAAGAGAGCTCAATGTAAAATAACCTTTTAGATTATATACAGAGCAATATTTATCAATAAAGGAAGGAAGAACTCAATACAGTAATCCCATAATAAATTTATTTCGTCGAAAATTGGGGCCCATATAAATCTAAGTTGATTTAAACCGCCTCCCCAAATTTTCGTCTCATCAGATGGGTCTCAATTCACTTATGGACAAGCATATCACAAAAAACCCCAAAGAGCTGAATATATATAAATTCAAACAAAAACAAAAAATAATAAAAGAAATATATATATTTTTAACAGTGTAGGATTGTAACCATAGAAACAGGAAGTGAATGAAAAAAAGAGATACATCTCAAGGTTGATTCCTAGGGTTTTCAGACAGACAAAAAAGTGACAGGACAGAAAAAACAGAGTAGTATATTAAAATATAAATAGACAAGTAAAATAAAAAGATTTTAAATTTAAACATTAGAGTATAATGATGTATAAAAGAAAATACTAGTTAAGATATAAATAATAAATAAATTAATAGTACGATAATAAAAATTAAAATTAAAAAATAAATAATAGAAATTAAAATCAATTAAAAATAATAATACTAACAATAAAAATAATACTCAGAAGAGTCCTGGAGACCTGAGGAGACTTGCTGTCACTCGGACTCCAGTGAAAGACCATCAGCTAACACTGATGTGAAAACGCAAAAGGAGTAACAATAATAAAAAAAATGAAATAATTTGAAAAAATATATAAATTAAAAATAATCATAATGATGATAAAATAAATTAAAAATAAATTAAAAATAATAATAATAATAATAATAATAATAATAATAATAATAATAATAATAATAATAATAATAATAATAATAATATTAAGATAAAGTAAAGATAATAATAATAAAAATAATAATAATAATAGTAATAATAATAGGATAAATTAATTAAAATAATAATATAATAATTTTAAAAAATATATAAATTACAAATAATCATAATATATATATATATATATATATATATATATATATATATATATATATATAATATATATATATATATATATATATCAGGTCTTGAACATCCGCATAGGCAGTTGGCAAGACGCAACTGGAGACCGATTAAATTGGAGGAAAATTATACACGTGGTGTCATCATCGGATACGATGGACAGAAATGATTGATATATATATATATGTTGAGAGACTGAATAAACGAAAGAAAGTACAGAATGGATAAAATAGGATAATTTTAATTAATATCACTTACACGTGTTTCGGTCAGGAGTTTATCTATGTGTACATTATTCAAAACTATTATTAATATTAGATAAACAAATGAAATGAAATAATAACAATAGAAAAATGTTCCGCACACAAAGAAAATTCGACCTTCATCAGGCTTTAAATAACTCCTATTTCAAATAAAGATTCCCCACCTCCTTTAGGAATTGAACTCGGATCGTCGAGATCATTTCTTATGAAATTTCACACGGCCCGAAATTTATGGGTCCCAACTCAAGTTTCTTAATAGATTGTAGGGTTTTTTATTTATGATCTGGGGAAACAACTAAAGCCAGCTAACTCCAACCTTGTAACCTATCCTGTGTAATTCATTTCTAAGAAACTATTGAAATGTATTTACAGTTAGCTTGAAAAGGTGGGGGAAGAAAAAAGAAAAACACTGGGACGCATGGATATGATTTTACTGCGTCGTTTTAGATTTGTGTGCGTCAGGGATGCGTACCTATCAGCATCTTTGTGTGTGTGTGTGAGTGTATATATATATATATATATATATATATATATATATATATATGACAGTGCATGTATACATTGTTAAAAATATATCCTCTTGTAATATATAGGGATCGGCCCCTATATTTTTACGGCATGTGGAATTGAACAAATTAAAATAATTAAGTTTTCTTAAATAACTAGATTTACAATGGTATGTCATGAGTTTAGAATTAAGTAAACAAAAGAGAATCGAATGAATATTAGTTTAGAAATATTTTAGAAACAATAGAAACAATGGTTTAAATTCATCCGATAATTTACGTCACCAGAATTCCACATGTACCAAAATCATTCGATATTGCATCATTGCAAATCACCTGATATTTGAGGAATATTTTAGCTTAAGGAACACGTAGACAATGAATAATTAAAATTATAAAAAGGCCCATAGAGCTGGAAAAACTTCAGATAAGGAGACACAGAGACAGTGAGGAGCTTTTGCTCTTCCTGACTCAACAGAGTTGGAGAGGATGCTCCTAACTCGACAGTGGGAACGTCCGAAAACATCAAATACGACTCAACAGGTCCGTCTATCTTTTCGTCTCCTATTTCTCTCTCTCTCTCTCTCTCTCTCTCTCTCTCTCTCTCTCTCTCTCTCTCTCTCTCTCTCTCTCTCGATCAACAACAACAACTTTCAATCATAAGTTCCAATCACAGACAAACTACTAATATGTTGACACAAGCAATCACACTAATATAAACACCATGTCACACACAACTATACACAGACACAATCAGACTGCAACACCACTGAAAGAACAATGAAACTATATTAATTGTACTAGCAAATATATGCACCCTCCGGGTGCAAGTATTTAAGTTTTAATGTAATAAAATATTGTATTAAATTAGAAAGGCTAATGAAACTAAATAAGAATACAGATAAAAAGATTTGAAACAGAGGGAGCATAATAAAAGATTTGAAACAGAGGGAGTATAATAAAAAATGGAACAACTGAAACTTACTCTTCCATCACTCTCGTCTTTCATTGTTATTTTTTCTAATTTAAGTATTTAGATGAAGAAGAGAAGTAAAGAATAAAATGACAGTTATTTTTTCTTGTTAATGGATTTCATTTAAGATTCATTGAAGAGATTTTTGCTTATATTCATTAAAATAAAACCAAACAGTTAGAAATCAATAATACTAAGCACATATTTATTAAATTCGATTTTTTAATATTAATATGCAAATTAGCCTTCCCGTTCACACTGTAAACCGCTATTTTGTTGTATATATAAATATAATTGCATGTTGTCAGTATGTGGACATAGTTAACAGTATTAATAATGTAAGACAATTTTATTAATAATTGAGGTTTAGATAAAAATAAAATCATGGAGAATGTGATGTCAATAACTAAGAGAATTGTGACTTGAGTAGGAATATAGTTTCGGTTACAGACAGAAAAACACACAATCTCCATTATAATAAGATTTATGTATATAAAGTTTGTTTCCTTTATCAATGTCTTCTTCTTTTGTTACCTATGGAAACTACATTTCCGTAGTATTTATACATATAAATTGTGGGGACCCATAACTTCAAACTTCAACTCCTCAACTAAACACTCCCCAAACAAAATGGGTCCCCACAAATACCATTAAAATATAAAAATAAGCACAAGATTTGGTAATGAATAACCCACAATGTTTGATATGCTATTAAACACGAAATAAACCAAACTATAAAATGAAAACTTATACAATGTAACATTTTGGCTCATTTCTGAAATTCTATCAATTAGTTTCAGGTGTTGAGCAATTTATTTGAAATGCAACTAAATGGAATAAATGTTCCTCTAGGAAGGAAAGAAAAGTCGTATAGTGACAAGTAACAATGCCAGTATTTAATGAACGTCCGCATATAATTGATACGTCTGAAATGAAGCGAAATGAAAGGTAGAATTATTGTGTTGTCTACTCAATGTCTGAGGAAATAATGAGAAATTATGATGACTTTTGGAATATTTGTTCAAGTCTCAGGTCCGCTGTTGCTGTTTCTAGTAAACCTATTTTCACTCGTTAACTTTTAAACGATTTGATCGTTCGAAATTAACTGTTTATTAGGAATTTTTTTTCAAAGTTTTCTCTTCGGTAAACGTGATTAATTTTGTATTGATAAAAATCGCAATTGGTAGTAATTAACTCGTGTGTCGCCTGCCACATGCAAATTTTTTCCACTTGTATTAATGGTTGGCATAAATTGATTCAATATTGTATATGTACAATTTATATACAAACTCCTTCCTAAAACATTAAGCATCTAAATACCAATGTAGTTGTTTTTGAAAATTTTATTTATAGCTATAAACAACATAACTTGTAAACAGTTATGGGATCTTAGTTTAATGGAATAAATTTAAAAATCACTACATTGAATAATGATTTATAAAATGTGGTCAAAACCAGGAAAGTTGATCAAATACTCCAAACTGGGAAATATTAAACACGTATTCATGGAATGCAGGTTTTTTTTAAAACCATACAACATAATCCCCAATAATGCTAACACATTGTTAAAACCAATTACTAAAAAGTATAAATATAAATACACGATATGTATCACTTCGTAACCGTTAGGCATGACATAACCCCCAAACGGGTTGATGTGCCGTTAAAATCAATAAACAAACAAACAAACGATAAAATCTTAAGCAAAAAAAAAAAAACAATTCTGTATGACGTAAGCATCAGTGCACCTAATTAGCTGACGTCATTAATACAATGAATATGTGTCCATATTCTGTCGACTGGGGCTTTAGAATACACCGACTACAGAGGGAAAAGACCCCGCCCCAAATGAGGCCTCCTGTTGTCCGTGAGTGGCGACTTGGGATACTTAAGGATGAAACCCAGGTGACCGATCGGTCAATGACACGCAACACTCCACTTTGGTCCTTACTTGGGCTAGACGGGCGGTGGGGGTGACCCCTCCGATTAATCAGCTGGTCACGTCAAGACCTAGCAACTATATGATTGCCCCAATCCTATTGCCCTTATGGCAAGCTCCAACCCCTTTTTATCATATGGGTGCCAGAAGGCGGTGGCTCAAGGTTTCATGTCCTGGGAATGACGTTAAACTCTATCTGATGTTCAGGTTCCAGTTCTGGATGTCTGGGGAATGTGGAGTGTCCCTTTATCACCATTGCTCCGAGGTCCCATGGGTTAAATAGAAAAATGTTTGGTTTTTTTTCCAAATTGAGTATCCATTAAGAATGAATTTATTTCAAAACTTTGTCGGCATTAAATGACCCAAAAGATTTTACGTGTTTGTTTTTTCTTAAGACTTAAAAAATTCATAGCGCTTCTTTCTTAAAATAAAAAAGAAATCTTTATTAAACTTTGTTTTTTTTATTATTTTTTTATCATAATTGACGCAATACTTTTAAAATTCACTATTCAACAATCTTTTACTTTGAAAACGCAGATTTGACATCCGGATATTTCAAACATACGAAAAAGTATCACAATAGATAAATAAAGGCCTCCATATTTAATATTTTCTACCGTATTAAAAAATGAAGAGCTCCAATTTTTTTAATAGGAATTTATCTCCCTTACACCCCAGTTTATGCCTCTCCCTATATATATATAATGTGTGTGTGTGTGTCCCAACCCCTCCGCATGAGCAGGACGCGACACAAGGTCAATTTATTAAGCGGAGTTTAACAGGTTTCAATTCAGAGTTTCCCTTCTTAGACAGGTTACTTAGCCAAGGTTAAAGACCCCAGTCTGCCGTGCTATTTACCCAAAGCTGGAGGGACAATAATTGGGTGCATACCTATTGTTGGAAATTGCTAAAATACTATGATGTATCAAAAAACAAAGTCTGTAAGTCTGCTTCTAAGAAAAATGGTGGTACATAAGCATAAAATTGTATTACCTGGTCCATCCGATCCCATGAGGAGGACGCCCTTCCTATGTCATATTTGCATCAAACTTTGTGGTGGTGCATAAGCATAACATTTTATCATCTAATCCATCCGATCCCGCGAGGAGGTCACCCTTCCTATATCATATTTGCATCAAACTTTGTGGATCTGCAGCGAGATTGATGAGTCACTTGAGGGTTCATGAGAGGAAAGGTTCTGGTTGTGGGGTTGTAGGATTGTGAAGGACGGCATTGATTTGTAAAGATTATGCTATTGCTATGTATCAAAATTAATTTCGATCTTTAAATCTTTGTCAACCAAATTTCCCCCACGGCTGTACCAAATTTTCTTGGTATTTATTTCCCTGTATGATGGATATTCGAAAGTTTATTGCTCACCTCAGAACTCATTCTATTCAAATCATCATGATAATATCACGCAAGTAGCACGGATATCCATGACAATCTCTTGCCCACCCTCTCTATCAGCCAATGCACCTGGGATGTCCTCTGCGCAGCAACCAGCATCCTCGCATAGTTAGTCAATATAGGTCCTTGGTGGGCGGCCTATATTAGCATGTCCATGTGTCGGCTTCCAGAGGAAAACGTCACTTATGAGCTCATTCTTACTTCTTCAGCAGTGTCCTGCGTGCCTAGTCCGTCTCACTCAGATGGTTTGTGAGATGGGGGTAGGTGGCCATACAGCTGCTACATTGTGGGGTGTGCTTCCACGATTTGTTCAAGACTGCACGCAGAATTCTTGTGCAGCTCCCATCTAGCTTATTCTCAAGGCGCTTCGTTAGGGTCCAAGTGGTGCAACCATACAGCAGCACTGATATGACCACAGCCTGCAAGAATTGTTGCTTTAGCTTGTCGGTGAGATCGAATTTCCATATGATTAATAGTTTGTTTGTGGCCGACCATGGCTTTCCTATTCGTGTATTAACATTGCTTTCTGTGGATGAGATACTACTACCTAGGTATATGAATTGTTCCACCGGCTTACCGTCTAGTGTGGAGATGTCTCCTTTCTTTTTGAAGTGATATTATTTTGGTATTTGAGTCCTTTTGCTCAATCATAATGAACTAACTATAAGAGGTTTACGGTAGGATCGCAGTGGTGGGGAAGCCATTGTGGGCGACTTAAAGTAGACAAAAAGTTAAAACTTATTTAGAATTTGTTTTAAGATTTCCCCTAGAGGGAAACTTTAACAAGTTTGCTCAAGCGTATTCTTTGAGGATCGTTAGACATTTCAGTCTGGTTTATGGGTTATCGAATGTCGATATTTTATTCATTTGTAAATGTTTGATTATAATCAAATTGAAACAGATTGGGGTTATTGCCCTCTTTGTCTATCTTGTTCTTTCTTTCTTTCTTTCTTTCTTTCTTTCTTTTCTTTCTTTCTTTCCTTCTTTCTTTCTTTCCTTCTTTCTTTCTTTCTTTTTAATTCAAACCAGACAGTCCATTATCTAGCTGGGGTGACAATCCTAATCTAAAATAAGAATTCAGTGCATAAGCAACAGATGATCAGGATTTACATTTTTTCATTTCATGTTGGACGACATGGACGGTCTTATTTTTAACTAGAGGTTGTTGCAATATGATCAAGGACGGAAGATTAAGGAACAAGCGTATTAATATATATATATATATATATATATATATATATATATATATGGGCCCACAAAATCTTATTTTTATTAGTATAGGGGTCAACAAGATAAAGCATGAAATAGGTTCATTTGGTTTGTTTTGTTTTTAGGGAATATCAACCTCAAGGGGTTATTTAATGCCGACAAAGTTTGAAATAAATTAATTCTTAATGGATACTCAATTTTGTTTATAAACTCATGTCTTTATATTTCACCCATAGATGGGACCCTAAGAGGTACTACCACTCCGGGTCAGAGTGGACCTAGTAGCAATGGTAATGAAGGGATGATCCACATTCCATACACCTCCAGAATTGGAACCTCACCATCAGATAGACTTTAACTTCACTCCCAGGATATGAAACCCTCAGCCACCGCCTTCTAGCACTCATATGATAAAAAAAGGGTTGGTGCTTGCTCTAAGAGCAATAGAGTCGGAGCAATCATATCTGCTAGGGCTTGACGTGATCAGCCAATTGATCGGAGAGGGACACTCCGACCGACCGTCTAGCATAGGCCAGAGTCTATGTTGTACCGGTGTTACGTTGTAATACTCCCGGTACTAAAACTCCGATAAAAAAATCATAACACGAGAAACATGTCGTCACAACTCCCAGCCTTTATTAACGTGCTCGTCTAGTGGCTTCTACCAGGGAGGAGGGGAGGCAGAGAGAACGAGAGAGAGAGAATACTACTAGATTACTCCTGGGCTCTAATCAGGTCTGTACACTAGGCCCGCCACTGGCAAAAAGAGGACGAACCCTTTCTTACTTCCCCCACGTCACCACGTGACCTCCGGTCAACACCCGACTTCCGGTCAACACCCGACTTCCGCTTGCCCCTCAATTCTTCGTTCGGGGTCACGCTACGGTCAAAACCATCGCTCTCCTCTTTTGGGTCATCACTATTTTTTAAGCCTTTGTTATTTATATTCCTCCTCCTTCCATTAGCAGTTCTAGCTCACAAGGGTCATATTGCTACAATTCCTCCCTTACCATCATTCTAAAATTTTTACCCGTAAAAATTTTCAAAAGTATCTCTTTTTTTTCCAAGAATATGCGTAATTATTCATTAGATTTTTTTTTTCCTTCTATCCGATATAGACCTTCCTCTCTCCGATAGAGCCACACGAGCATTCAATTTTACAATAATACAAAAAACACATACATATATAAAGTAAAAAGAACATTTACAAAATCATTAAAGCAGGTGATATTCTCCTCCTTGCTCCACAATTGTGCTCTGACCTTACCTACTTATTTGTTCATTTTTTCTTTCTTTCTTTTTTTTTTCTTTTGGAAATACTCTCTCCAATTTGAATTAAAAAAAAAAAAAATTACTCATTTATTTTTTCATTCTTATCAATTGCAGACCTATACTGATTTATAGCTTTTTTTTTTTCAAGCAACGGCGTTATCGTCGCCTTCTTCAGCTGGTCAATAATTCTTTTCTCTATTATTCCTTTTCTTTTTGTATCTATTCATTTTAATCCCTTTCAGTTTTTCATTTATTTATCTTTTTTTTTTTCGTCATTATTCCATCTCATATTCGTATTTTCATTTACTCATTTTTCTCATCCTTTTTCTTTTCTTTTTTTTTTTTTTTTTTCATTCATCTATCTCTAATTTATTTCCGAGCGCCAAAACTAGGTTTTTCTGGAAGGTATCTGCTGTGTGAACAAACACTTGAACCACAGGCCTTTAAAGCTATCTTCATAGTCTGGTGGGGTATCATGTTTCCTTGTGGGCAGCACTGGTTGACCCCGGGTGAGCTCGCTGCTACTACCATAATCTTTTGTACTCCCAGCGTTCTCAATACTTTCTTTCATTGCAACTCTAAGCATAGCTATTTTCCTTTCCATTAGGGGAACATATTCTTTTATTTCTCTGTAGTCACTATCTGACGGTGTGGTATTTACCTTAGCCCTTACTGTTTTAGGGGAATCTTTTGTGATGCTATTCACTGTTGGAGTTATTTTGTGGCTTTCCATTTTAGCCATTACTCCAAAATTATCTTCATTATTATTAACGTCCACCTGTCTGTTCAATTTCTCTTTCTTTTTCTTTTTTCTATTGGGACATAGTTGTTCATTGTTCCTATCACCTTCACCCGTGTGGTTTGTACCCTCGGTATCCACATCACTATGTGAAGTATTAGTGTCCTTATCGGAGTTTTCTCTCTTAATAGCTGTATATTTATCCTTATTTTCCGAGATATGTTCCGAGGACGTAGAATGGACTTGTGTGCCCTCCTTAGTTTTGCCATTCATATTAGACAAAGCGTGGTGCTGATTTTTGAGGGCTATCCCATGCTTGTCTCTATTTTTAATTTGTTCGGATGTGCTTTTAGGGGTAGGTGCTATCCACTTTTTATTAATTTTTACGGGACAATTTCTAATGAGGTGATACTTGCTATTACACCCCCAACAACGTCCAGTCTGGTCTCTATTACCTATCTGAGGATGCACATTGCAATTCCTCACTGTAGGTACGTTTCTACTCTGCTTGTTAAATTTTTTCCTATTGTTACTTGTTCTTAATCTATCCTCTAAAAGAGTTCTTTGATAGGCCCTATCCAACCCCTTTTCAACGCTTTTTAAGGCACTCGTTACAGAATTTAATGCATCAACCAAGCCTGCGGTGAGATTCTGCAAAAACTCTTTAATAGTCTGAGACTCCATTTCGCATAAACAATTTCAGTCACAGAATAATAGAAGACTTATACTAATATTAATGATATCAATAACTAGTGAAGAGAAAAAAAACACACAACTGTAGAACAAGAGAGAAAAAAAAAAATTATCACCTACCTTGTCACTTCTACGTATATTTTCCTTTTTTTTTTTTTTTTTTTAAAGTTCTTTTTTCTTGTAAAGTTCATTAATTCCGTCTTTTCTTTTTTTTTTTTTTAATTCACACGTGGACGTATATTTTTTCTACACGTGGGTTTCTCCTTCTTTTATAGTCCTTTTCTTCTTCTTTAATTGTTAGTTGCTGTTGTTTTTTTTTCTCGTCCTTTTTTTTTTCTTTAAATCTTTTTGTTTTCTTCACACGTGGGTCCTTTTTTTCTTTTTCTTTTTTTTTAAGTTCTCAATTGTTTGTTGACTCGTTGTTGCCGTTCATCTCCTTTAATAAGATTTAAAAGGTTGCTCCCTTTTCTTTTTTCAAGGTGGGTCTTTTTTTTTTTTTTTGTTTGTTTTCTTTTTTAAGCCCTTTTTCTCTTTCAAATGCTCGCTGTTGTTGCTCTTTCTTTTTTCTTTTACTTCTGTTTTTTTTTTTCTTTTCTTTCTCTCTCGTTTCTCAACAAGTCACTCTCTTTTTTTTCGTCACACGTGGGTCCTTTTTCTTTGTTTGTTTGACTCGCTCTTTCTTTCGTTTACGTTAGTTTCTGTTACAATTACGGCCGATGTCTTTTCTTTTTTCGTATCCCCTCGTTGCGTCGCGGTTAACTGGTTCTTTATGAGTCCGTGTTTGAACTCCGAGGTCAACGGGCACCAAAACGATATATGTTACGTTGTAATACTCCCGGTACTAAAACTCCGATAAAAAAATCATAACACGAGAAACATGTCGTCACAACTCCCAGCCTTTATTAACGTGCTCGTCTAGTGGCTTCTACCAGGGAGGAGGGGAGGCAGAGAGAACGAGAGAGAGAGAATACTACTAGATTACTCCTGGGCTCTAATCAGGTCTGTACACTAGGCCCGCCACTGGCAAAAAGAGGACGAACCCTTTCTTACTTCCCCCACGTCACCACGTGACCTCCGGTCAACACCCGACTTCCGGTCAACACCCGACTTCCGCTTGCCCCTCAATTCTTCGTTCGGGGTCACGCTACGGTCAAAACCATCGCTCTCCTCTTTTGGGTCATCACTATTTTTTAAGCCTTTGTTATTTATATTCCTCCTCCTTCCATTAGCAGTTCTAGCTCACAAGGGTCATATTGCTACACCGGCCGTTCCTACAGTTCTCACTATAAATAGTGAGACACCGAGTGAAAAGGTTGTACTGTTACCGTTAACGGCAAGCTAGCCGTTCCTGTACCATTATTGTAAATACACTTCTCTCATTTTACCCTACCTCGACTTGACTTCTTTTTTACTGTTGGATTAACATCACAACAGTCTAAGTAGAGTTTTGCATGTCATTGACAGCCCATCCACTAGAATTCCGTGATTAAGCATAACGAGTCGCTACCCACGGCCAACGGGCGGCCCCATAGGGAGAATCTTACCGCTTTGTAGAGGTGTATTCTAACGCCTCTCTGCAGAGGTGTATTCTAACGGCCCAGTCGACAGGGCGGCGAGCATGGAATAGAAAAAGTTACCGGCTCCAAAAATTGTTTGAAAACCACTGCATTAAAAACTATTCGATATTAGGTCGTATGTAAAGTGTTTCGCTAAGTGTTAACATTGATATGCGTTACTAGGCGCGTTTAACACAGTTGTCAGTTTAATAAATGAAGAGCAAGTCGATCCGCTCATCCACGCGAAATTGATCGATGAACGACAGACTAGAGTGACAACATTTTCTTGACAAGAACGCCATTAACGCTGCTGTGGAAAATGTCAGCCAGCTGTTGTAGTTTTTTTTATTATGAATGAATGAATGAATGATGTCTATGGTAACTTTTTCTTCGACAAAGATAATGCATAATGTATGAGCGAACAATACTGTTTATAAGCTATGAAAAAATGTTGCTGTAGAATACGCCCACTGCATCTCTGTAGAGGGGTATAATCTCCTCTCAATAAAGTCATCTGTTGGCTGGTGGTAGTGAACCATGATGCTTAAGGACACAATCCTGGTGGCTGTGCCGTCCAGGACATTCAACTCTCCACTTTGGACCTTAGGGTAGACGGGCAGACGGACACACTCTCCCTCGATCAATCGGCTGTTCGTGTCAAGTCCTATCACCTATATGATTGTCCCAACCCTATTGCCCTCATGGCCAATTATTTTGGCTGAGGGTCTTAATATAGATATGACGTTAAACTACCTCTAGTGGTGAAGTTCCAATTCTGGAGCTCTGAGGAGGATGGATTACACATTCATCGCCATTATTCCCAGGTCGACTCTCTCCCTGAGTGGTAATACCTATTAGCGTCCAATCTATAGATTAAATGTATTAAAAAATGAGTTTAAAAATGTGTTTGAAAAAAAAGGGAGTTTGGAAAAAAATTATATACCCAACAAGAATGAATAAAACAAAAACAAATTACAACCAGACACCACTAACAAAATCATCCGCATAAAATAACCCAAAGGTTGACGTGCCGTAAAATCCAACAAACCAACCAAACAACCAAGCAACTAGAAAAAACTGCCTAATCCAATGATGTTCGTTAGCTCTCTGTTTATATTCGACTTTGAGAATCCCTCTAAAATAAATATATTAAAAGGGTTGGCTTTGAATTTCACATAGCGCTTTTACCCGTGGGAAAAGTATGCATCTAATTACTCCCCCTCCCAGGTAAAGGTAAATAGTAGGACAGACTGAGTTTATTAATCTTGGTTATACAACCCTTCTAGGAGAAGGAAAACTCTGAATTCAAACCTGTTAAACTTCACTTAGTAAATTTACCTTCTGCCATATCCTGCTCGTGATGAGTGGTTAATAACTATATATATTAAAAGGAGTTTGGGCTTACCATTAGTCTAAACAATACAAAGGCCTTGGCACAAGGTGTTGACAACCCTCCAAACATCAACATCAACAGGAACAGCCTGGAAGCAGTGGAGAACTTCAAGTACCTTGGGTCTACCATTGCTAATTTAGTCTCCACCGACGATGACATCAACAGCAGAATTGCAAAAGCGGCGGCAGTCACAGCGAAACTGAGCCAGCGAGTACGGGACAATGCCAGCCTTACCAAGAGAACCAAAATGCACGTCTACAAAGCGTGTGTTCTCAGTACTCTACTATACGGTAGCGAAGCCTGGATCACGTACTCACGTCACTTGAGGAAACTGGACAACTTTCACCTCAGATGCCTACGCCGCATTCTACGCATTCGCTGGCAGGACAAAGTCCCCAACATAGAAATGCTGGAACAAGCAAACGTAAACAGCATGCCCGCCATCATCTTCGAGAGACGCCTGCGCTGGCTTGGCCATGTCAGGAGGATGGACAAAAGCCGCATCCTCAAAGACCTACTGTATGGTGAACTAGTGGAGGGCACCCAACCGGTAGGGAGACCACGTCTACGCTTCAAAGATGTCTGCAAGAGAGACATGAAGACATGTCACATCGACATAAACACATGGGAGGCTTGTGCAGAAGACCGTGCGAACTGGCGCCTCCTCGTCAAACAAAGAACGAAAAGAAGTGAAAAAGAGAGGAACGAAGCCGCCACAGAAAAGAGAGCTAAAAGGAAGGAGAGACAACAGCACCCCCAACACATACAGAAAGCATCACCTTTTGTTTGCAATCACTGTACCTGAGACTGCCATTCAAAGATCGGTCTGTTCAGCCACTCACGTAGCTGTAGGTAAAAAAGAAGATATAACAAAAATGGACAATACGCCATCGTCTTAAATAGACGGAAGGTTGCCAAGATATTAAAAGGATTCAAAATTAGGCTCTTTAAATTCTATTCTGATAGTATATCAACATAACTCTTTTTTATGCCCCACCTGGAGCTTTTATATATCAGAAATACATAATACCTTCACATAATAACAACAGTGATGAAAAGCAAGTAAAATTAAGATGAAAGAAATACTATTAAAAAAATTAATAATGGCGGACAATGTTTCTTTAATAAAAATCCAAGATAATATTACTTCTTGTTTACTAATGGCCATTGACTGCTTCTATGATTAGCTGTGATGAAAACAAAATCAAGATGAAAGAAAATCTAGACCAAAAATTAAAAATGGCTGACGACGTTTCATCTAATAAAATTTTAAGATTATAGTATTAGTTGTTAACGGTGAAAGAAACATTAAATTAAGATGAACGAGATACTAGTGAAAGAGCTTTTCGAATCGTAGACAACATCCTCCTACTTTTAATGAAGCATCAGTAGGATTCGACTAGTATACAGGTTACGTCATCATCAGCATCCTCATCATTATTCTCATCATTATCATCATCAGATCGTGCTGTTAGCCCGGTTTCCCATTGTTAAGTATCTGGCCGCCACCCTTGGCCAGTTGTAAAGAACTTAAAGTAAATAAGTAAGTCCTGTGATATATATATTTACCAACCCCTCCGCACGATCAGGATACGACACAAGGTCAATTTCTTAAGCGGAGTTCAACAGATTTGAATGCAGAGTTTTCCTTTTCCTAGACTGGTTACCTAGCCATGGCTAAATAACCCAGTCTGTCCTGCTATTTACCCATAGCAGGAGGGAGAGTAGGATTCATACCTTTGCCAAGGGTATTAGCGCTAAGTGAAATGCAATTACCACTTCCAGGATTTGAACTCGAGGCGACGAGTCCATTTCCCATAACTTTAACCATTACACCACGGGCTTCCTATGTCCTGTGATATAGAATCCTTCGGTAAGTGAATAAGTCCTGTGATATAGAATCCTTCGGTAAGTGAATAAGTCCTGTGATATAGAATCCTATGGTCCATCGTCCAAGAAGATCCAAGTAGTAATGCTTAGGTATGACCAGAAAAGGCCAGTATAAATAGTAATATCAGCAGCAGAACACCGCAGTGGTTGATCAATAGGTTGGTCACATGATTATCGCAGAGTCTATAAATAAGAGTAGGCATCTAAGACACACCTTATATCCCAGAAAAGTCAACACCCATGATTCTCCCTCGACAACCGTACCAACCAGCTCTTCTACACGGAATCAAGAAACTGCGCAGATCTGAACGTTGTAAGGATTTCACGGTTCGCCCACACTAGTGTGTCCATGTGTAGGTGTTCACTGAAGAACGTCACTTATGCATTCGTCCTTCATTAGTGTCGAACAAGATCATTTGTGCAATAGAAATACTGCTGTTTTCTTGCAGGATGCTACTTCCAAGAATTTTTTCAAGGCGGCGTGCAACATCCTTGTGAGACTCATATCTAGCTTTTTCCCTAAGTACATCCTTAGGATATTTGGAATATATAATGTGTGCTAAAGACCACAACTTATATCTATAGATGTTCCAAAACAGCAGTAGCTGAAGTACCCAATTACAAAAGCCCCAAAATGTATTTAATGTACTATTTAAAGGTGTTGATAAATTGTCCTGAGATTACTTGCTGGAAGGACTGCTTAAAGGAATGACCAACAGGATCCGGGTCGACGAGTCCATTTCCTACGACGATAACCATTTGACCACGCCCCTCCACAAATATATATATATATACATATATTTGAGGTGAATATTAGTATTTTTATCCGTTGTAGGAGATACTTATACCGGAGTTTGGGCTTAGGTGTGAAGCATTAACGTACTTATTATGCTAATATTGTTAGCGTAATATGTTAGTTGAGGAATAAATATCTGAAGACTCAGTGGTTTGTTTTGAGTTTCATTTATTTAGCCGGGTAAATTTTCGGGACTGCTACGTACCTTCGACTGACCGTGAATAGTAGTGGTGATTTCACGGTCAGTCGAAGGTACATAAGTATATAACATTCACCTCAAATATATATATACATATATATATGTGTATCAGTTCCGAATAAGGTGTTTAAACATCACCGAAAATTTATCGGAATAAAACGAAACTTACCTTTCAAAAACTGAGTTTCTTATATTTCACATCCAATGCTTCATACTAAATCCTAAACAATAAATATTATAGAGAGATATATAGATGTGTGTGTGTGTGTGTGTGTGTGTGTGTGGTGTGTGTGTGTGTGTGTGTTGTGTGTGTGTGTGTAAGATAATCCAAATGACTGGCAGGCAAAGGGAGGATTCCATTTGTAATCATTAAAATCTCACTGTACATCCATACTCTATGCTGATGTAGGTATAAACTTCATAGATTCATACAAGGATTTTTATAAATTCTTAAGAGCGCTCAATATATAATAACTGATAAATTAATTATATACAGAGAAATATTTAACTTTCAAAAAAGAAAAAAAAAACTTAACAAACCCTCATTTGAATATAAATTTATTTCGAACAGAGACTCAATATGAAATAGTGTTTAGAAAATCTTAAGCATAGTCAAATCACGGTTTGTTTAGTTTTTCTTTCTTTGAAAGACGTACACACAGACACAACCCCCCCCACACACACACACATTTATATATATATATATATTATAATATATTATATATATAATATATATATAATATATATATATATAATATACCAAGCGTGTTGGTAAATCCTCGCGGTGAGAAAAAAAACAGCAAATAGTTTGATTGTAAAAATATACTACCAAACATCAACGGGGAGAAAACATTTTTGGGAAAAAAGAAAAGACCAAGATATTCGTACCAACAAAAAATAATCTATTGGTACAGTATTTGGCCCCAAAAGAAAAAACAATTTATATGTATATATATGTATATAAGATATATATATATTCATACAACCGCTAGGAAGATAAGCTAATAAGTAAAATAATTAAAAGAGTCAGATCTTAGCCCTGAAGAGCATTAAGCGAAACTAATAGTAGGTTCGTCTGACTCATTAGATTTATCTTTATATATATATATATATATATATATATATATATATTATATATATATATATATATATGGAGAAAGGTAGACAAACCCGGGATGTTGTAGAAAATGAATGTTTATTGTAGGCATTGTTATATATATATATATATATATATATATATATATATATATATATATATATATATATATATACTAGCAAATATATGCCCCCTCCGGGTGCAAGTATTTAAGTTTTAATGTAATGAAATATCGTATTAAATTAGAAAGTCTAATTAGAATGCAGATAAAAAGATTTGAAACAGAGTGGGGGTATAATAGAAAAATAGAAATGAAATTTACTCTTCCATCTCTGCCGTCTTTCATTGCTGAATTTTACTTATTTAACTATTTAGTAAAATTAGGAAATACAGAATAAAATTACACTTATTTTTTCTTGTTAATGGATTTCATTTAAGATTCATTGGAGAGATTTTTGCTTATATTCATTAAAATAAAACCAAACAGTTAGAAATCAATAATACTAAGCAAATATTTAATAAAATCACATTTTTAATATCAATATGCAAATTAGCCTTCCTGTTCACTCTGCAAACCGCTATTTTTTGTATATATAAATACAATAGCATGTTATTAGTATGTTGATATGGTCAACAGTGGCTTCGGCCTCTGGACCATTGATATAATTAACGGCGTCGATCCCAGGGGGCCATCCCCCCAGGCAACACCTGCCCCCTCGATTTAAAGGGGCAGGGCTGGGTTTATTGCCCAGTGCCTGAGGCGCCCCCCTTGAGGGGGAATGCCGACGGGGTCGACGCAATTTTTTCACCTGCCACTCCATGAGCTTCGGTTTGTGGGTGGTCCCACGTTAATAGGGACTTTGTGCCTGACCCGTACAAGTGGGGTACGCGGTAAATATCATGTAGATATGGACAACACTAATAAAAAGGTGAAGCAATTTTATTAATAATTGAGGTTTAAATATAAATAAAATCATGAAGAATGTGATGAAAATAACTATGTTAATTGTGACTCGATTAGTAATATAGTTTCGGTTACAGACAGAAAAACACACAATCTCCATTTAATAATATAATATTATATATATATATATATATATATATATATATATAATGTATGTTCTTGATACTACATTCATACATTTCTAGACGATTTGTTTAGTCCTGTAATTATTCAAAGAAAGTCTTATATATCTGAACTGTTTTTTTATCACCTAACTTAAAGAAAACACTCTTCGCTTTTTTATCTAAGTATTGGCTCCTTTTTTGTTATCAAAGATAAATCAAGATATTTTTTGAGTGAGTCACTACCGTTTCAGGCGCATGACCATAATGAAAATGCTAATCTACTGAATAAGATCACCGCGTGAACCTTCGTGTGTATGAATACATTTTGTTATGTATTCTATTGTTGCTCTAGCTATTTCCACAGTTTTAAGGATTGGAGTTTCTACCTACTTCCTTTGTCTGTTGCTTTTTTCTTCTTAATTCCTGGCAATCTGTAAGACAAGGATAGTGTTTTCAGCGTTTGGCACATTGATACAGGTCATTGGGTCTAAATAGGAATTTATTTCTTGACCGTTCCTGATTAATTCAAAGAACATGATTCTTTATAAGAGAACAACAACAAAAAATCCATTTACCAATTCCCAGGAATCAATGATGCAAAACCGACTTTAAGTGATCGGTTTTATGCCTTTTTTTGGTAATGAAAAGAAGAATCGCATTTTCAATTAATCTTCAGAATTGAGACTGTATTTTTTTTTGGGGGGGTAGAAAATGAATTGGCACGCTCTGAATTTACAGCTAAATTTTTTTTTCTGTATAATAAAATGCTTCCTTCTCATGGGATATTATAAATGCAGAATAGTTCATCGTGCTCAAAGACAGTTTAATGTAGTGGGGTCTTTGTTCTTTTAAATGGTTATTTGCCTCATACCCCACTTGTATGGGATGGGCACAAGGCCTCGTTTAATGTGGGCCCACCCACAAGCCGAAGCTCATGGCAATGAAAGAACAAAAATTGCGTCGTTGCCTGGGGGGGGATAGCCCCCTGGGATCGACGCTATTATTAAACTCTCGGCAAGTCCAGCGGCCGAAGCTCGCTGGACCCCCGCGTTAACCGGAAAGCCGAATGTGCAATGAGTTCTTTAAAAAAAAAAGATTATTTGTTCTTTTAAATGGGCTCGTTTCTTCGTGTGTGAAAACGACCCTTAAATTAAAATCCGTGATAACCTGTGCTGATTAATATAAAATCGACCGCAACTCTTGTCAATAATACTTATTATGGCCGTAGTAGGCAAAGAAAGATAGAAATATTGTTTATATTAACAAAATCAGCATAATTAGATATAGTAAACTTATGACTCTCCCTCCTGTCAGTAATCTATCAAACTTGGGAGAGGAATGAAAGAAAGAAAGACCGGTTACTTTTCTCAGATAGGCTACAATGTCTACTTCACCAGACCCTTCTGACCTTTGATACTGGCCTTCACTATTCGAACCTTCTTTTATAATAACTGTTAATCAACTGATTATTTTCTTACGTAATATTTTACAAGCCGAATCCTTACTACACAGCCTAAAAAAGGCAGCACGAAATGACGGCCTGTACGTGAACTCTGATAAAACTGAGTTCATGTCTTTCAAAAAAAAAAGCGACATCTCAGCCATTGATGGCAAACTCCTAAACTCTGTAGAACAATTTGAATACTTAGGCAGTAACATCTCCTCCACAGAAAACGACGTTAATACAGGCATAGGAAAGGCATGGTCCGCTATAAATAGATTATCTATAATATGGAGGTCCAATCTCACAGACAAGCTAAAGAGACAGTTCTTCCAGGCAGTTGTCGTGTCAGTACTGCTGTATGGCTGCACCACCTTGACCCTAACTAAACGACTAGAGAATAAACTAGATGGGAGCTACACAAGAATGCTGCAGGTGATCCTGAACAAGACCTGGAAACAGCACCCTACGAGAAAACAGCTGTACGGCCGCTTACCACATAGCACCCAAACCATCCGAGTAAGACGGACAAGACACGCAGGACACTGCTGGAGAAGCAAGGACGAACTCATAAGCGACGTCCTCCTGTGGAAACCAGCACATGGACAAGCCAGTGTGGGCTGACCAGCAAAAACGT
>CM042155.1:81186402-81208902 GCA_023376005.1 Doryteuthis pealeii | reverse complement strand
ATTCGCCGAACGCACCTCTACAGAGGCGTAAGACCCATTTAATGTGGCCACCTGTTAGCTATGGATGGCGACACGGGATGCTTAAGGATGGAACCCTTGTCGATGAGTAGAGCTTGAATTGCAACACTCCACTTTGGCCGTTACTTAGGCTAGAGTGGGATGTTGGAGACGATCTCTCCGATCAATCGGCTGATCACGTTAACCCCTAGCACCTATATGATTGCCTCAACCCTATTTCCCATATAACAAACCCTAATCCTATTTATCATATATATATGTCAGAAACCGGTGCTTTACGGTCTTAATATGCTGGGTATGACGTTAAACTCTATCTGATGGTGAAGCTCCAATTTTGAAGCTCTAGGGAAGGTGGACTAAATTATTCCCGGGTCCACTCTTTCCCCGAGCGGTAGTACCTGTTAGGGTCATAACTATGGGTTAAGTAGAAAAAATTAGTTTTAAAGATGTTGTCTCCCAACTGAGTCAAGCATGTCTAGAACAAATGGTATTTGGCATAAAATAACCCAACAAGTGTTGCCATACCGCAAATCCAACAAACCATACCAAACAAACAAATATATCTATGTTTGGGATCTGCTTGCGTACATTGAATTTATGCATGATCTTAATTTGGCCGGTGTCTTTTCCAGGCGAAAATATTGTATGTCTTCCTACTCAAAAGTTACTTTCAGATCACACCCAGTGATGCTGATAGCTTTTTAGTCTAGTGCGTCCTGGAGACGCAGGTATTTGATTTGAATGAATCTCCGAGAAATTTGATGTCTCCCAACTAATATTTCTCAATATATTGCAGAGTTTTTATTCGTTAACAACTAAAGCAGTCTAACCCCTACTTTGTACACCATACAGTGTAATTCGTTACCAAGAAAATATTCAAATGTATTAACAGTTAGCTAGAATTTGTAGGGGAAGATAAAAGAAACACTGGGACGCATGGATACAATTTTCTGCGTCCTTTTAGATGTGTATGCGTCAGTGACGTAGGACACGTACCTATCAGTATCTCTGCACATCTCTTAATAGTTTTTTTTTATTTTGATTTGGTTTTGTTTTACGGCATATCAACCTCAGTGGGTCATTTAATGCCGATAAAGTTTTGAAATAAATCAATTCTTAATGGATTATACAATGTTGTTTATAAATACATTTTTCTATTTAACCCATAGATGGGACCCTAACAGGTACTACCACTCCGGGTCAGAATGGATCAGGGAGCAATGGTGATGAAGGCGTGCTCTACATTCCCCAAACCTCCAAAACTGGAACCTCACCATCAGATAGAGTTTAACGTCATTCCCAGGACATGTAGACCCTCAGTCACGCCTTCTAGCATCCGTATGATAAAAAGGGGTTGGGACTTGCTATAAAGGCAATAGGGTTGGGAAAATCATATGTGCTAGGGCTTGACGTGACCAGATGATTGATCGGAGGGGGCCTATCCGACCGCCCGTCTAGCCCAAGATAGGGCCAAAGTGGAGTATTGCAAGTCATGAACTGCTCATCCACCTGGGTTCTACCCTTAAGCATCACAGGTCGCCACCCACGGCAAACAGGTGGCCACATTGGGGGGGTCTTACCCCTCTGCAGAGGTGCAGTCGATGCATTATAACGCCCCAGCCGACAGGGCTGTCTTAATAGGTGCAAGAAAATTTGGTGAGAGATTCAGAAAAAGGAAACTGTCACAAAAAGAAAAAAAGAAAGAAAAACATTTACGTAAGAGCTGGGATCCTCATTTTATGAGTTGTTCATACACAAATCTTTATCTTATGAGTCATAAAGAGATACGGCGTATTCTAGCATTCGTATTGAGGATTATGAAGACGTATAGAGATACGTGTAGCTGTGATGTAAACAGCTAATACAGTGTCGAGATTGCTGATGAATCTATTGGATGAAAAGACAAGTGAACGATAATGTGCACACAATATCTTCTCAGTTATCCATTTAGCACCAAATCCAAATTGAAAATTAGAGTAGCGTGGATATAAAGTCAACGGCGCTTAGTAACTGACAGTTTCTCGCCTATGCGATTTTCAATCCAAATGTCTTTTTTGTCTTTGTTTCCCTCAGATAGGGTAGTGTTGTGTTTTGAGGTGTTTTTTGTTGCATGATGGGAATATTGACTTTCTTATAAATATATTGGATAAATAGACAACTGAACGATAATGTATACATAATACATTCTCAATTATCTTTTTAGCACCAAATCTAAATGGAGAGCAAGGATTAACGTGAAAAAGCAAATTAATTGTGACGAGAATTATCTTTCTGTCTTTACAAGAATGGTTTTTTCAGGCAGCGCCTTACGTAATATTTCTTTCTTTTTTAAAAATATATCTTCTGTCTAGTTTGTTTGAAATATATGGTTCTTATAGAAGACGAAGCAGAAATGGATAGATTGTGTTAATTCTGGGTTAATTCAGAATTAGGTTAGATTTTTATTCGATAATCTCCATTCCAACTAGGGTTTCGCCATCAACAGAAAATAATTATTCATCCATGTTTTAACAAACTCGCATGTTGTAAAATCCAGGGAACGTTTCCATATTTCTGTACTTAATCATTACTTAGTAGTTTATGCACGAACACGCACAGGCACACATACATAGAGGAGATCATTGGAAAAGCCTACTATGCATGACACTCGGGTGTATTCAGTTTCTCTACCACACTGTCGGCTGGGGCGTTAGAATGCACCAACTGCACCTCTGTAGAGGGGTAAGACTCCCCCAATAGGGACACCTGTTGGCCGTGGGTGGCGACCCGTGATGCTTAAGGATAGAACCCATATATATATATATATATATATATATATATATATATACTAGCAAATATATGCACCCTCCGGGTGCAAGTATTTAAGTTTTAATGTAATAAAATATTGTATTAAATTAGAAAGACTAATAAAACTAAATAAGAATACAGATAAAAAGATTTGAAACAGAGGGAGTATAATAAAAGATTTGAAACAGAGGGGGTATAATAAAAAATGGAACAACTGTAACTTACTCTTCCATCACTCTCGTCTTTCATTGTTATTTTTTCTAATTTAAATATTTAGTTATAAGAGGAAGTAAAGAATAAAATGACAGTTATTTTATCTTGTTAATGGATTTCATTTAAGATTCATTGAAGAGATTTTTGCTTATATTCATTAAAATAAAACCAAACAGTTAGAAATCAATGATACTAAGCTCATATTTATTAAATTCGATTTTTTAATATTAATATGCAAATTATCCTTCCCGTTCACACTGTAAACCACTACTTTGTTGTATATATAAATATAATTGCATGTTGTCAGTATGTAGACATAGTTAACAGTATTAATAATTTAAGACAATTTTATTAATAATTGAGGTTTAGATAAAAATAAATTCATGGAGGATGTGATGTCAATAACTAAGAGAATTGTGACTTGAGTAGGAATATAGTTTCGGTTACAGACAGAAAAACACACAATCTCCATTATAATAAGATATATATATATATATATATATATATATATATATATATATTATTCATTGTAGAGTGGACATGAACGGTGCTTGGTAAATCACAGTTTCAGGATTATGGGATTTTCAAACCAATAAGCAGTTTTAGTTTTCGTTAATCTTATATAATGTAGTGTGATGCTTTGTGGGAAATACAAAACAAGAACATAAAACAGCAGATCAGAAGCCCCCTATATAGAATCTCAAGCAAAGAAAGTCAATATTCACCTCATTCAACAGAATCATATAAAAGTTATCCCTTCCTACAAATCACCATACTACAGAATGTAAGGAAAAACTTAAAGAAAAACAGACATTTGGATTGAAAATCGCAGTGACAAGAAGCAGTCAGTTACTAAGTGATATAATGAATATGTAAATACCTTGGTACCCCCTCACTATAATTTGATTGGACAGTGTCATGTATAAATAGTCGACAATGTGTTGGACCTATACCTATACCTATACCTAAGATTACTTGCCAGACTACACCCCGCCTACTTGGAGACGTATTGCTATTCGATGTACCAATTAATACTGCGATAATATACCAAATACCAACTTCAGAATATATCCGTTAACCCGGATATATCACTAAACATCATTGTCTTCATACTGCCTGAAAACCATTCTTGTAAAGACCGAAAGATAATTCTAGTCACATTTAATTTGCTTTTCAAAGCAATTTCTTACTCTCCATTTAGATTTGGTGCTAAAATGATAATTGAGAAAATATTGTGTACACATTATCGTTCAGTTGTCTATTCATCCAATACATTTACCAGGAAGTCAATATTCCCATCATGCAACAGAAAACATCTCAAAATACAACACTACACTATCTAAGGGAAACAAAGACAAAAAAGACATTTGGATTGAAAATCGCATAAGCGAGAAACTGCCAGTTACTAAGAGTCCTTAACTTCATATCCACGCTACTCTAATTTTCAATTTCAATTTGGTGCTAAACGGATAATTGAGAAGATATTGTGTGCACATTATCGTTCACTTGTCTGTTCATCCAATAGATTCATCTGCAATCTCGACACTGTATTAGCTGTTTATATCACAACTACCCGTATCTATACACGTCTTCATAATCCTCGTTACGAATGCTAGAATACGCCTTATCTCACTGTCTCATGAGATGAAGATATCTTTTAATGAATAACACATAAAAGATCGATCACGAATCGTACATCTCTTCCGCAAAGGTTTTTTTTCCTTTTCTGTGACAGGTCCATTTTATCAGTCAGTCAACGAACTTTCTCGCAACTGTTAAGAGGCGGGAACTAAAAGGAATGCTTGTGTAGTGAGACAGATATTAATTTCTTCTATTAGGTGTGACTTCCCACGTCACGTGTCCAACGGACACGTGCTAATTCAGATATCTATAAAATAAGCAAAACATATGCAAGAAAGTCTAACTTCTACTTCCATGCAACCAGCATACATCACTGACGCTGCCGGGCGTAGGAATGCCTCTTATGTTTTTACTTTTAGAGTAACATTTTACGAACGTAGTATGTGAGCTCTTGATCATTGCCAACTGAGGAAAAATCACACTGATCTGCGGTGTTTTTTTTAATATAATAGTTGAGTTTAATCTAACTTAGCGAACCTAAATTCCCCCATCGTATGTCATCCCACCAAAAGAAAAAAATACTAAAAATCAGGGAATTAAACAAATTTAATGACATTTTCAGTGTTGATATATTAATGAATAAAATATATAATGCACCAGTTATTTTATACAAAGACTTTTACATTTTTTCAGGTCAGTTAACTTTATACCACGTATCTTTGAGAATCTGTTACGCCTCAATTAACTAACCTGAAAAAAATGTAAAAGTGTTTGTATAAAATAACTGGTGCCTAAAGGTGATATAGTCCAATCAACCTTTATATCTGTTGTCTAATGTGTCTCACAAGAAACACCTGAAGAAGGCCACTGAGCACATCGGCCAAAACCTTGTGTATATAACAATAATGATGAGGATAACAGTCCGAAAAATTCAAATAATATAAGCTTAAATGTCTTTTTAGCTTGTTACTGTACTTTCTTGTTCCGAAATGAAACTGGTTATAAACATGAATCTATCTTTTCCTATTCGGCTGATATGTTCATGTCATCTCAATTGGGATTGCATGCGGAAGGTTTATCTGCTTTCAATATTGCCTTTAGCGATGAGATCAGAGTTTGCCATTGTCTAGCAATGTTCTGCCCCGGATCGAAGGGAGACAACTCTTGGTAAAAATTAATAAGGGGGTCAAGAACCCCGATTCGTACAAATAAGTGATCTTTGTAATCTGCAATATCTGTCCAAAATTGAATGCCCCTTTTATGATGGAATTTTCCCAAAACACAAGTAGCATTACTAATCTCACCATCAATAGATGCATTAGGAAATTATATATTTGTTCTCACGCTTGGCTCTGGCTAATCAGAGAACAATTATAAGGTTAGTTAAAGGTTATGCCCAGTCAATTACTGATACGGTTTTTTATGATACAGAATTACCTTTTTTTTTAAATTACTACACTGTTGTATATAATTTATAGGCAACCTGTAAATTATGGAACACCATTACTCTAGTCATACTATATAGTACTTTCTTTTTTTCTTTCTTTCGTTCTTTTACGGCATGTCAATCCTTGTTGGGTTATTTTAAGTTGAAGACGTTTTGTTCTATTCCTTCTCGATGGGTATTAAAAATTCCTTTTTTGGAAACAATTTTTTTAACAAATTTTTGTTAACTTTTTTTCTACTTAACATATAGATAGGACCGTAACATGTAATACCACTCTGAGCCAGGGTGGGCCTGGTAATAATGACAATGAAGGGGTACTCTAAACTATTCAGACCTTAAAAATTGAAAGTTAGCCATTAGATTAAGTTTAACGTCATATCCAGGACACTTATAAAGTACTAAAGGTCAAGTGATGCATTATAGTAAACTTATATATATATATATATATATAATATATATATATATATATGAGGAAAAATGAGTAAAGAAAAGAAATGTAGATGGATAAAAAATGAATTTAATCGATATCACTTTAATTGATATCACTTACACATGTGTTTCGGTCAGTTTATCAAAAATGTATACGAATTATGCTATTATTATTATTAAAATAATCAGATGAAATTGAAATAATGATAATAATAATAATAATAATAATAATAATAATAATAATAATAATAGGAAAAATGTAAAAATAAAAATTTAAAAAAATAAAAATTCACTCTGATGAAGGTCGTAAAAAATCTTGAGGTGTACGGAATATTTTTACATTTTTCCTATTATCATTGTGATCATTATTTCAGTTTCATCTGATTATTTTAATAATAATAATAGCGTAATCCGTATACATTTTGATGAACTGACCGAAACATGTGTAAGTGATATCGATTAAATTCATGTTTTATCTATCTACATTTCTTTTCTTTACTCATTTTTCCTCATATTGTCGGATTCAATTCCTATTCCTTTATATATATATATATATATATATATATATATATATATATATATATATACCAACCCCTCCTCATCAGCAGGATGTGACACAAGGTCAATTTCTTAAGAGTTTTCCTTCTCCTAGACTGGTTACTTAACCAAGGTTAAAATGCCAGCATGCTCTACAATTTACCCATAGTAGGAAGGAGAGTAGTTTTATGCATACCTTTCGCCAAGGTATTATTATGTGAAATGCAAATAACCTTGTCCAGGATTTGAACTCGGGTCAACGAGTCCATTTCCCTACGACTCTAACCATTACACCACGCACCTCCATATACTTCCAGTATAGAGACATCCGAATCACCGATGTTTCTAATTTCTACACTGCCGTGCATAATTTATAGGACTTCTATCAATTAGTTAATATATTAATCCGCTCGTTCCTTAATCTTCCGACTGTTATCATCCTGCAACACCCACTAGTTAAAAATAAGACCGTCAAAATCGTCCAAGATTAAATGCAAAAATGTAGATCTGATTAGCTGGTGTCGCTTAATCGACGTATTCTTATTTCTTTTGTGTGTCGTCAGTTCAGCTAATAACAGTAACAGTCTGTGCAATGATATTTTGGTTCTCACCAAACTATAGGTATACAAAATGCCAACTTATCACGTGTTCCCTTGAACCACATCCGTAAATTCTCAACACACTGCGCTCACATCTTGTAAGTGACCCAAGAATTGTCTTTATCGACGTGTTTTAATTCAAAATATGCAATTAGACTAGTTTCACAAATGCATTGATGTTTGTTCTTTGTGTGGCGAGATGGTGAAGGTCCCGAGTTTTGCGAGGACTACTATAGAAAAGAGAGAAAGAAGAAATAAGAGGGAGGAAAGGTTTTTTTTTAAAAGTGAAGAACATAAAACAGTTTGTCGTGAATTTGACCGGGGCATGACCCCCGGATGAGAATTGAAAGCCAAGCGGAAGTTTCGGGTGTTGACCGGAAACAGAAGTCACGTGGTCACAAGGAACGACGAAGAAAAATACCGGCCTCTTTTTTCTTTCCGAAGCGTAGGGTACGGACGGGCCTCTGGTCCCTAGTGTGGGATCACAGTAATTCAACAGTGTCCCCTCTCTCTTTCTCTCTGCCTTTCCTCCTCTCCGACACAACCCACGAGACGAGCCCTGGAAATAAAAGCTAAGCAGCTTGTGACGATATATTTCTCGCGTTGTACTTTTTTATCGACAAGATGACCGCCGAAAACCTTTTCAGTGTCGTGAATTTGGAGGCACGTTGACAAGACCCGCTATACAACATATATCGCTATTTGAACGTTACGTATATCCGTTTTGGTACTGTGACCATATATTACTACGTTAAACTTTGACTGTTATCAACCTAGACACCAGATCTGAATAATTCTCTTTCATTTTAAATAAAACAATCAACGTAATCCGTTGACCAATTCTATTACTTACAGACAAACAAAACTACTGTGCTTATTTTGGGAGTATGCTGTAGAGAAAAAAAAACTTGATGTGATAGAAAAAAACTAACAGCAGTTTTGAAATCAGCATGATAATATTAGTCTAAATCAAATAAAAAATCAGGTAATTTATGAGGAAGTGCGTCCCGGTCTCCTGCCTCAAGAGTTGCTGCCCGGTGACTATTAAAATAACGACCCAACTCAGTCTATTCAAAACTATCCATCTATCTATCTATCTCAAATTGTTCATATTTATCTATATTATTTTAAATACTGAGATTTTTTTATTCATGTTTGTTTAATGTCTTGTTTTTAGTTTAAATAAACAAGAATTACGACAAAAAAAGAAGCTAGCCCCCAAATACATTTAATTGTCGAAAATATCTATCTCCCATTTGTTCGTATCTATCTATATTATTTTGTTCATTTATCTATCTATCTATCTCAGTCTATTCCAAACTATATATCCCATCTTCATATCTAAACAAGAATTACGACAAATTACGATAAATAAACAAGAATTACGACGAGCTGGGGTTGTTATTTTGATAGTCACCGGGTAGCGGTTTTTGAGGCGGGAGACCGGGACGCACTTCCTCGTAAATTACCAAAAATCAAACTCAGCAGAAATTATGTCCAAAATTGTTCCCCAGTGTTATTATACTTTTTACATATTGTACTAGTTTGCAATAACTCTTAAGTAAACATATCAAAGGTTGTAATAATTAGATTACGAAACTGTGGTATATCCACAGGTCCAGCTAGTGTAACATCATTACTTTATCGATAATACAAAGTACTAAAACACAAACTGGTGCATTATAGCAAACTTCAATTTAGAGACTTGTTATATGATTGGACTTACAGAATATATCATCGTTATGGTAGGCCACGTCTGGAGACGTTTGGGTTTGGAAGAGAAAGCATCAATGCAGAGTATAGAATGTGCTTTGATCAGACTTTTATGAGTGCAATATTTCAAATTTGATCAAACGGCGTGAAACAGAGGGCCGGCATTTTCTTTCGGCCAGAGTTGCCATTTAATTCGCTGCCAAATGTTTTATTTTGAAATCTGTTTGAGTTAACTTGATGTCATATTGTTGCCAGCAGTGAATGTCTTTCTTCAACAAGACGGCGTTGTTTTCTTTGGCAAGACTGACTGCACTCTAACAAGGTAGTCACCATAAAAATATTGATGCTTCTTAGAGAATAGCGTATCAACAAAATCTAAAGACGCATCACAAATTTGACATTTATAGGTCAAATTTTGAAGAGCACTTTGGTAAATAAGTGTAATATATCATCATCATCATCATCATCATGTCGCGCTGTCAGCGCGGATATCCATGACAATCTCTATCCATCCGACCCTATCGCTCATCATTCTCGGGAGGTCCTCTATGCAACATCCTGTATCCGCACAGAGCTGATCAATGTACGTCTTTGCTGGTCGGCCCACACTGGCGTGTCCATGTGTTGGCTTCCACAGGAGGACGTCGCTAATGAGTTCGTCCTTGCTTCTCCAGCAGTGTCCCGCGTGTCTTGTCCGTCTTACTCGGATGGTTTAGGTGATATGTGGCAGGTGACCGTACAGCTGTTTTCTCGTGGGGTGTTGTTTCCACGTCTTGTTCAAGATCACCCGCAGCATTCTTGTGCAGCTCCCATCTAGTTTATTCTCTAGTCGCTTAGTTAGGGTCCAGGTGGTGCAGCCATACAGCAGCACTGATACGACAACGGCCTGCAAAAACTGTCTCTTTAACTTGTCTGTGAGATTGGATTTCCATATGACCGATAATTTATTTATAGCGGCCCATGCCTTTCCTATACGTGCATTAACGTCGTTTTCTGTGGAGGAGATGTTACTGCCTAAGTATCTAAATTGTTCTACCGAGTTTAGGAGTTTGCCATCGAATGTGGAGATGTCACTTTTGTTTTTGAAAGACATGAACTCAGTTTTATCAGAGTTTACGTATAGGCCGACATTCCTTGCTGCTTTTTCTAGGCTGTGTAGCAAGGTTTCGGCATGTGCAGGTGTATTTGCGAGTAGTGCTAGGTCATCGGCATAGTCCGCGTCCGTAATAATATATATTTAAGTACAATGGTTGGTTGTTGATTGGTTGGTAGGTTGGTTGGTTGGTTGGATTTTACGGCATGTCAACCTATTGGCTCATTTTTTTTCCGAAAGCATTTTTTCTATTCATTCATCACAGCTACTCATTTTTTTAAAAACTCAATTTAAAAAACAAACATTTTTGTTAACTTATTTCTTCTAATTAACCCATATATGTAACCCTAACAGATACTACCATTCCGGGTAAGAGTAAAATTGTTTCTTACAAAATCTAAATGACAATTTATACATATATATATATATGTCATAATTACTAAGCTTGGTTATTTGGGTTTTACGGCATGTCAACACATTGGGTCATTTTATGCCGATGACGTTTTTACCATTCATTCATCATGTGTACTCAATTATTTTTTTAACTAAATTTTTAAACACATTTTTTAAAACTAATTTTTTCTATTTAACCCGTAGATGGAACCCTAACAGGTACTACCAGTCCGGGTCAGAGTAGACCTAAGTGTAATAGGGATTGAAGGGATAGTCCTCATCCCACAGAGCTCCAAATTTGGAACCTTATGTCTATTCTAAGTAACTTCAAATCCTGGACTCAGTCCTAATTAGTGATCAACCTCCACACAATTAATCATTTTTGCCCCCCCCCAAAAAAAAAATTAATAATTGTGTGGAGGTTAATAAAAAATATGTGAAAATAAACATATTTCTTTCTTTCTTTCTTTCTTTCTTTCTTTCTTTCTTGCAAGAATATCACAGCAGTCTTCAACGTATCCGCTATACCACTGTAAATATTAAATGTATAGTTTTGGTTTTAGTGACCCAAACTGGTTCTTATAATACGTTAGAAAGGCTTCAAATTAACCTTATAACATAGGTGAATAAATACATAATAAAATCAAAATAAAGAAGTACAATATAACAACAAAACAGACTTTATTGTTTGAGCACATGGAACATGATATATATTACAAGATACTCACACCGTTAGGACGAAAGTCTACGGGAAGTAAGTAAGAGTTCTTACTGAATATGAGAGTCACTTACTTGTGCATGACCCACGTGGTAGGGTCTATACAGGGCTACGTTCACACATGGGTACGAGTCTAAAAGTGGGACAAGGTCCCTGACGTTAATGTATATATTCACCTACGTTGGAAGGTTAATTTGAACCCTTTCTAATGTATTATAAGAACCATTTTTAATCACTAAAGCCAAAACTACACATTTAATCCTTATAGTGGTATAGCGGGTTCGTTGAAGACTGCTGTGATATTCTTGCAAGAAAGAAAGAAAGAAAGAAAGAAAGGGATATGTTTATTTTCACTCATTTTTTAATAAGAAAACAACAACAACAACAAAAAACTAATGATTAATTGTGTGGAGTATGATCACTAATTAGGACTGAGTCTATTCTAGCAGTGCCATCTCTGCTATTTCATAGTATTTTAGGTTTAAAATATTTTAACAGATACATATATTTTTTAAAAGAAAAACAAATGGTATTCATTCTAAATATACGGTAGAGACTGGGTCTCTTTTTTGTTGGTTTTTGATTACTTCTCTATCTTTTAAACCAACTAATAGTAATTCTTCCATTAAAGTTAGACGTGTCTCTTACAAGTTGTTGTCGATTTCGTTTTCTTTGTGACGATGGTCGGCATTTTGGACGCCTGTGTCGGAATTTTCGGAACCCCCGATATTTCTCCGTTGTATCAGGCAAATATTTGTCGGTAATTTTCACCTTTAGTTGTTAAAATTCCTAGCAAATAAGGTAATTAGAGTAACCTCCCTTGACTTACACTTTGAAATAAGCCGGTAGCTATTTTGAAAGTCTCCGTGCGAAATATAAAAATCTTAGAATCGTTACGAAAACAATATAGCTGCATGCTTTAACACAAAAAATGTCATAAAATGTGTCCTTAATAACAATTCAGTTCATTTCAGATAATTTTATGCTAGGAATTTAGCCAACTGACTTTCACTTTGAAATAAGACGGTAGCCATTTTGAATGTGTCCGTGCGAAATGTACAAATCTTAGAATCGATTCGAAAATAATACAACTGCATGCTTTAACGCAAAAATATCATAAAATGTGTTCTTAATAACAATTAAGTTTATTTCAGATAATGCGCACACACAATTTTATGCTAGGAATTTTAACAACTAAAGGTGAAAATTACCCATTTTTCTGTGTCACCGAAATCATAGCTAGCGCTGGTCTCTGTCAGGTTTGGCTACGTAAATACTGCTGACCTCTTGTTTGACATTTTATTCTATTGCCTTAAAAACATTTTTTTAAATAACGTCTTTATCAGATGAGCTATGATGAAATATTTTCTCATCTACCCTATGTTTTTAAAAAATCTCTGCATCTCGCAGGCTTTACAAACTTTCTTGCAAACGGATATACTTTGTCACCTGACTTTAGAATTTGGGAAAACGATTACTGGAATCAGTTTCCATTCAGCAAATATGTCATTGCCGTTTTAGTCACAAACAAATAATAAATATTAGTGTCCACAAAGTTAATAAACAACGTTAATCGTGAACCCAACGTGCTGCGCATGCGTCAACGTGAATTTGTAGATATGCGGAAATCGATGAATATTTCTATATTTTATTGCATAGAAATATTGATTTTTTCAGATAGATAAATATTTGTACATTTCGAAAACAAGTGAAGATTTTATTATATTGAACATTTTCACATCGTCTGATTTATTTATTTTCATCGAAATAAGGAAGGCGAGAAAAACCAATAAATCATCTAATAACGTATCAACATCTTGAAGATGTACGTTTCAGGAGTTTATGGCTTTTTTATCTCCCAAAATTTTATGGCTCAGATTACCAACCATATTTCTATCGCTATGGCCGTTGTCAAGTAAGAACCATTGATAACCGTGATTTTAACTCGGCGATAGATTAGAAGAGGAAGAGAAGCTCAACGCTGAATTATTCAGATGAGCCCTAAGAATTTTTGTTAGTTTATCTATTTATATATTTAAAGAGATGTTCAAGCTGGTAAATCCGGCTCAAATCCGCTGATATCGGCTTTTTATTAATTCCCTTTAGTTATTTTTACAGCCGTGTTTTACGATTTATTTAGTATATCGAGATAAAAGAAAATAAGAAAATATAACGTTTAGTTCTTGGTTAGAGCCGATCTTTTCCGAAGAGAATTATATTTGATTAAGCAAGAAAACCGGATTTTACTTTGCTTTTTTACTGATGCTCATTATGTTACTACTTTTCGACTAAAACAAAAAATTGACCTTAAATAATCGATTTAATTAATCTTAATTCGTTTTTTGAGTGAACATCTACACAAGTACATCGCTACCTTTTCCTATAAGCAATTAATATATATATATATATATATATATATATATATATATATTTACACGCACACACGCACACACACAAACACACATATATATATCTATCTATATCTATCTATATATATATATATATATATATATATATATATATATATATATATGGGAGAATATGTGCTTAATTGAAGTCATACCTAATTTTGAAAATTAATCGCTTGATAATTAATGAATTAGGCGGGCATACCTATTCAAATGAAAGGCTAAACAAATCGAGAAAAATCAATCTCTGTATGTACATTTCAGCCTTCAGAGATTGATTTTTCTCGATTTGTTTAGCCTTACATTTGAATAGGTATGCCCGCCTAATTCATTAATTATCAATTAATTAATTTTAAAAATTAGGTACGACTTCAATTAAGCACATATTCTACCAAAAATTGTCGCCTAAAAAAAGCCATATCAAACACATTGTTTGTCTGTTTACTTTCATATATATATATATATATATATATATATATAATATATATATATATATATATATAGTTAGGTAGTTCATTTTTTGGATGGAAGAGAGATAAATAGGTAAATATCCTTCAAAAACGGCTTTGAGTTTTGTGTGTAAATAATAAAATCCATGGTGACCATACAGTAAAATTTTATTGTGTATTGATCCAGATCATGCGGCCGCAAGTATTCAAGTTTATATTAAATTAGAAAGACTAACGAAATTAAATATGAACATGTAATGATAAAATATAACAAAGGAAGACTTAATAAAGCTATATTCTGCTTAGAATAACACTGGTTTACAACAAATATTGAATGTGAATTTTTTTTTTTGGGAGGGGGGGGGTGCTGAATTCAAATTTATAAACAGTTTTTCTCTACCACCTCTAGTTTTCTGTCTCTTAAATAGTCTCATTTTAGTATATACAGAGTATATACGTACTTATTTCAACAGTTGCAGCAGCTTATTACAGATAAAACAAGATAGATAAAGAACATTGACGGAATAAATATACTTGGATGATACAATGTACACAATTCATAGTACCACAGACAGTTAGAAGTGTGTTTTCTTAGATGATCTGCTGTATTTTGCCTCTGGGATGTCATGCAAGAGCATCCAGTAGAAGTCTCCCATCATGCCGGGGTTCCACTTGCCTTGATAGTTGCTCTCCATTTTCGTTATGTCTTAGTGGAATCTTTCTCCGTGCTCATCACTCACTGCTCCAAGGTTTGGAGGGAAGAAGTTGAGGTGGGAATGGAGAAAATGATTTTTGAGTGACATTCGGCATCCCATATCCTCATAAGTCTTTAGCAACTTCTCAATACAGGCTTGGGGATTTGGTACGCGTGTGTTACCAAGGAAGCCACTACAGACTGACTTAAATGCTTCCTATGCTCTCGTTTTCCTGCATAATAACTAAAAAAAAGACATAAGTGACACAATATTAGAAATTAACCCTGAATGCATACACGCCTTTATGTACAGTATGTGTACAAAAAGTACAGTGTGCATATTTTTAAAAAAATAGAGGTGATGAGTAAAAACGGATTTCCAATCTGAATTCAGCACCCCAAAATTAGGTTAAAACAGTTATTTTTCTGCTTGCCTCAATTTCTCAATGTCTGCTAAAAATAAGAATGTCATATCTTCTATATATTAATGCTCGTATTCCTTAATTGTATGACCAAAATCATCTTGCAACACCCTCTGGTTAAAAATGAGACCGTTCAAATCGTCAAGGATGAAATGCAAAAATGTAAATCCTGGTTATCTGGTGCTGCTTATTCGCCGAATTCTTATTTTTCATTAGTGTCGTCACTTCAGCTAAATAATGGACCATTCTGTTTTTATTAAGACTAAAGAAAGCTGTATTCTGCTTAGAATAATTGGCACACGTATCATGAGTTTAAATAGATTAGTATTTACTAAAGAGTTCTTCGAAAGGGGAGGTAATCCTAAATAGGAGAGGTTAGTTTCAATTATTTATCACAGCGCGCATATAAAAAGACTACACTTATTTTAATCATATTTTAATTGCTTTCTATATAAAATCATTCAGTTAATACGTTGGAGAATAAAAGGATAATACTAGACATCAATAACAAATAATTACACTGGTTTACAAAAAAATATTTTTTGTCTGAGGCAAGAATGTCAATAGGTGTTTTTTTACTAATTTGGGTGTGCAGAATTCAAATTTATAAACAGTTTTGTTCTATTACCTCTAGTTTTCTGTCTTTTAAATAGTCTCATTTTAGTATATACAGAGTATATACGTGCTTATTTTAACAGTTGCAGCAGCCTAATACAGATAAAATAGGATTGATAAAGAACATTGACGGAATAAATATACTTGGATGCACAATGTACACAATTCAGAAAGAATTGACCTTGTTGAGGCATCCTCGATGTTTTGACGAGCTTGAAGCCATTGGAGAATATGAAAAAAAACAAAAAAAAACAAAGTAAAATTAAATCATATGTAAGGTAATAAAATGTGCGTCGTTGGAAATTATAATACAAATATATGCGCAAAAGATTGTGTAACACAATTGTCGAAGGACACCTTCCACCTGCGCTGGGATGGGACGAAAACCTCCTGCGCTGAATGCCAGTGCTCTACTGGCTGTTGATTGAGACGCGTTGGCTACGCTTAACTGCCAAAATCCGTCTGGATATATATATATATTATATATATATATATATATATATATATATATATATATATATATATATAATGTAATGCTATCACTTACATTTATTGCATAATAACTAAAAAAGAGGACATAAGTCACACAATATTAGAAATTAACCCTGAATGCATATACGCCTTCATGTACAGTAGGTGTACAAAATGTACAGAATGCATATCTAAAAAAACTAGAGGTGATGAGTAAAAACGGATTTCAAATCTAAATTCAGCACACCCAAATTAGGTTAAAACAGCTATTTTGTGCTTGCCTCAATTTCTTTGTAAACCAGTGTTATTTATTAAACCCAGTTTTGTTAAAACCAGTATGCGGATTAATCATACCATATATCAATTTCTTAGTGATATATTTCTTAGTGATATATAACACACTTTGCAAGATTTTAAACGCACTAAAACATGTGCTATTTTGGGGCACTAGATTCTCATAGAGACATCGTTAATAAGCAATATTTATTCTATGTAATAATTAATGATTTTGACTATAGATTGAAGACACATTGATAAGGTTACACAATTCCAGGGTGTATTGGAACGTAAGCAGTGACGTAGTTACAGAGAGTCAGACACCGATTCATAATTATAATAAGATTCAATATATCTACTCCCTGTTGGCAGATCTTAGAATATGCTAACTTTATCACCTGCCGAGAGACGAGCAACACCTCACCCAAATGATATGCTGCGTATGAAACTGGATTGCATCTGAGTGTGAGGATCAAGTTCTATGGATCTGGATTGTGTGCATTACTCGTTCATTTCCATTAGTCCCCTGTCTGACTCGTAAAGAATTAATGACGAAGATTTTCCTCTCCAGAAAAGCAAAGTGATATTTTTTTGTAAGCACTTACGAACTTTTATGCTGTTGTTTATGTTCACGTTTTTTTCCTGTGTTGGAATAAATTATTTAATGAAATAATAATTCCAACTAATGTTGTCTTATCAATTTTCTCTTGTGTAATACTTATAGAAAATGAACATTTTTACACTATATATTTCCAGATTTATTTAGAACTAACAGGACCTGTGCATAAACCGTAGTATGATAATTTGATTATTACGAGGTTTCATAGGTTTACTTAGGAGCTATTACTAATAGTTCAATATGTAAAAATATAATAATCTTTATTTGAATCTCTTTTACACTCTTTTTTTTATTTCCTTCTTGTCATTATCAATTGAAACAGATTAGCGTTATTGTTTTCGCGTTCTCACCCACTCTCTCTATCTTTATCCTACTCTCTTCACTTTTTCTTATCATTTTTATCTGTGTAAGTAAGTAAGTAAGGTCGTCGGGGCGGCCTAATGTCGGTATCAGCCAATCAGCGAGGGAGTATATCCCCTTTTCACTAGCGCTAGACCAAGGAGATTGTTTTTGCATTTGAGGTGGAGCGCCACACCTACCATCAGTTCCTTACTTTACCGCACAGATCCCTGTGCTACTCCTAACGCTGAGTTAGCGAGGACCGGAATCGAACTAGGAACCTTGTAGTTTCTAGCCGAACGCTCTACCGACTGAGCTATGTATTTCTTTATAATAAAAACTCAGAATAGTTCATTATCTAGTTGAGGTGATAACACCTTAAAAGAAATAATAATTCAGCGGATAAGTAACACCAGATTATCAGAATTTACATTTTTGTATTTCATCTTGGAAGTTTGAACGGTCTTAATTTTAATCAGAGGGTGTTGCAAGATGATAACGGTCTGAAGATGAAGGAACACTAGTATTGATATAGACATTTTTCCTGCATATTCCTTTGTTTTTACTTTGGCCCTATCTTGGACTAGACGGGCGGTCGGAGAGGCCCCCTCCGATCAATCGGCTGGTCACATCAAGCCCTAGCACCTATATGATTTTCCCAACCCTATTGCCCTTATGGCAAGCCCCAACCCCTTTTTTATCATATGGGTGCTAGAAAGCGGTGGCTGCGGGTCTACATGTCCTGGGAATGACGTTAAACTCTATCTGATGGTGAGGTTCCAGTTTTGGAGGTTTGGGGAATGGAGCACCCCTTCATCACATTGCACCCTGGTCCACTCGGAGTGGTAGTACCTGTTAGGGTCCAATCTATGGGTTAAATAGAAAAATGTGTTTATAAAAAAATTGTATTATACATTAAGAATTGATTTATTTCAAAACTTTATCGGCATTAAATGACCCACTGAGGTTGATATGCCGTAAAACAAAACAAACCAAACCAAACCAAACCTTTGTTTTTCCAAAAGGTGTTGCTGCCTTTTTATTTACCATTTTAACTAAGATGAATGCATGAAGAAAAGGGTTGATTTTATTTTGAATTAAAGTTCTCATCTTAACACCTCACGACATTTCTATCAATATTACCCCGTATTGTATCTACAGATTTAGTTCTATTCTATAAACATAAGAGTCCGAATAATTAAATCAGAAATTCAATGGAGTGGAGGGAATATGATGCTTTTTAAGTAAGTAATTATTTTTTTTAAATATTAAACGTTTTATTTTAATTATTTAATTTTATCCACCCCTCATGTAATATTTCCCACCCACTCAGGTTATATGTTTAAAAAATTGTTACATAATTATTGGATCCCTAATGCTTTTATAAGGTATTGTAGAAATCATAATGGCGATTAGTACAACTGATGGCCTTGAGGGTGAGTGACGGCGCTTGACCTCAATCTCACCTTGCCTTGCGGGGATGGATCGTGAGAACCCCATAGAAATGCCCTCTTCCGGTTTAAGGATATAGTAAGTTTAAAAGAGTTAGAAGTTAGAAGCCGAGCTAGCAAGATGTAAGGATCTGCGCAGAATGTCTGGTTGGGGATTTACAAATAAAGTAACATCAACGTAAATCGAAGTCTTGTGTTTATTACCAAAAACTAACAATAACACAGGGCTTCTGATAAGGAGAAATCCAAACAGAAACCAGACCGGAGTCCCCAAGAAAGACCAGACCTTTAGAAGAGACCAGACCAAGATAGAAGATAGAACCAAAGCCGGCCAGAAGAATAGAAGACCAAGATATAGAAGACGACTAGAAGTAAGAAAAGGGTATACAACATATATGCTGATTGGGTAACGTGAAAACCCCAGTATGCAAAATTAACAGAAGCTAACAAATGTGGGTAATTTTTTAAAATTCGTAGAAGTTACAGTCAATCCTACCTCTTTTATTTTAACCTTTCACAGACGAACTTAACAGAAGCTATAATAATAAACTAGTTATTCAAAACGACTTTGATAGCTCGTCTACCTCCTCTCATAGACTATAATTCTTAATAACTTGGAATCGTTCATTATATTTTTTTTTCTTTCGATTTTACGAACTTTTTTTTTTCAATTATGTCATCAACATAAAGTAATTGTATTATTCAACATCTTCGAGAAACCAATTTTATTATTTCTTCATTTATTTTTTTAAGTAACATTGCTTAAGACCATTGCTTTTGTCTGACTTCTGTCCACCTGAAAACCGATTTTGATATCCTCTCAATAAAAGTAATTTAGCATTAGTTCGAACATTTCCATTGGTGCTGTTATTAACACTGTCTCGTCCACAAATCTAATTTATAACCGAAAGTAAAAAGGCTTTTCAGATAGACTGATTTCCAAAGAAATGCTTCTCTGAAAATAGTAGCTAATCTTCAAATAGTCACAAATGTTTATTTCTCAACTTTCTTGTTTCGTTTCTTGGAATATTCTTTAAAGAAGACATGATTTATATCATTGGTTCCCAAAGTAGGGGGTACCCCCCACCTAAGAATCGTGAAATGATCTAGGGGAAGATGAGGCAGAAAGGGATGATAGGAGGCATTAGGAGCAGTTGATAAATAACTTCTTTGTTTTTAAAAATCTAAATAACAAAATATACGTCATAATTACTTAGATTAGTTGTTTGAGTTTTACGGCATGTCAACCGTGGTTGGGTCATTTTAGGCCAAATACATTTTTTGTTTATTCATTCTTCATGGGTACTCAAATTGTTACATAATTATTAGATACCTAATATTTATGTGCAATAGTATAGAAATAAAAATGGCCGTTATAAGCTGCAGCCCATGGCCTTGAAGGATTTGAATAACAAGGCTTGACCTGTCCTGATCCTTCCTTCCGGTGGATAGCGTGAGAATCGGTGGAGAAGACCCTCTTCCGGTTTAGATTAGAAATAGATTTTAGTCAGTCGGCGAGAAACCACGAAGGTGGTGAGTCGTGTTATACACGCTCCGACACGATCTGCGCAGGTAGTCTGGTGGGGGGATTTCGAGAATAAAATATGATCAAAGTAAATCGAAGTCTTGTGTTATTATTATCTAAAAACTAACAATGACACAGGGCTTCTGATAAAGAGAAATCCCCAATAAGATTCCAGACCAAGACAAGATGATAGAAAATACCAAAGACGGCCAGAAGAGATAGAAGAAGAAATAGAATTAAATGAAGGGTATACAATAAAATTTCTAAAAAAAAATGTATGCATCCATTGATTCTCCCTCCAGCTATGGGCGATAATATACTGGGCTCTTTTACTTAAATGTGGCAACCAGTCTAGGAGAAAAACTTTGATTGTGCGCCCGATTCAGCTCGATGGTTGGCTGGTTGGTTAGGTTTTACGACGTGTCGACCCATTGTGCCATTTTATGCCGAAGACGTTTTTATTTTATTCATTTATCATAGGTACTCAATTAAAAAAAAACTCAATTATTTTTAAACACATATTTGCAAACTCATTTTTTCTATTTACCCATAGATGGAACCTTAACAGGTACTACCACTCTGAGTCAGGGTGGACCTGGGAGTAATGGTGATGAAGAGGTACTCCACATTTCCCAGAGCTCCGGAACTGGAACTTTGCCATCAGATAAAGTTTAACGTCATACCCAGGATATTAAGACCCTCAGTCACCGCCTTCAAGCACATATATGCTAAAAAGGGTTGGGGCTTGCCATAAGGGCAATAGAGTTGGGACAATTATATAGGTGCTAGGGCTTTACGTGACCAGCCAATTCATTGGAGGGGATTTGAACTCGGTCTGTCTCCTCACTTCCTATGACAATGATCGTATTACCTTAAATAGCAGGACCCGTGGATATGACACAGTATTGTAATTTAGTTATTACAACATTTGATATTTTTACTTAAGAGCTATTTCAAATTGTTCAATATGTAAAAAGTATCATAATCTTGATTTAACTCTCTCTCTCTCTCTCTCTCTCTCTCTCTCTCTCTCTCTCTCTCTCTCTCTCTCTCTCTCTCTCTCTATTTTGCTTTCATTCCTTCTTTTCATCTTTTCATTAAATGAAAACACATTAGCCTCATCGCTTCTATACGCTCAATCCCACTCTCTATCTGTTTCCTACTCTCCTCCTTTCTTTCTTTGATTTTTTTGTCCTCATTTCATTTATAGCTTTTGTTTCTTATATGTTCCTGTGTAGCATGTCCTTTTACTTCTTTCTTTATAATAAAAAGAGAATGGTCCATGGTTTAGCTGAGGTGACGGAACTCATGAGATATAAGAATTCGGCGGATAAGCAACATCAGATAATCAGGAATTACATTTTTGCATTTCATCTTGGACAATTTGGACGGTCTCATTTTTAACTAGAGTGTGTTACAAGATGATAACGGTCGTACAATTAAGGAACACGAGTAGTAATATATACATTTCTATGGATTTACCCTACCCCCTCCGTAGGTGCAGGATGCGACACAAGGTTAAGTATTTTAAACAGCTTTGAATTCAGTGTTTACCCTTCTGGAACGGTTGCCATATCAAGGTTCAAGCGCCCCAATCTAACCTAACATTCAAGCATACCTGCAGGGAGTATAATTTGATTCGTACCTTTCCCAAGTGTAGGGGTTCGATTCTAACTGGGAGCACGTGTGTCACATCCTACTCG
>CM042155.1:81161402-81181402 GCA_023376005.1 Doryteuthis pealeii | reverse complement strand
CTCTATATGAGTCAAAGTTTTCACAAGAAAAAGTAAAACAAGGTAAAGTTGGCTGATTGTCAGTATTATCGGTCAGCGATGGAGTCTATCCCTTTTTCAATACGTTAGACCAAGTAGTATTTCATGATGGGGCTACACACCTACCATCAGCTCCACATGTTACAACACATGCCAGATTACCCAATCCATGCTACTCATGTTTGAGTTGGTACGAACCGGTGTCGAATCTGGAACCTTGTGAAAACCTGGGTCAGGCGCTCTACTAACTGAACTAAACTGAACCCTGACAAGAAAACTAGTATTAATGTGTTGATGGTGGTAAAAAATTCCAATTATACCTATTTATACGAGCAATGATATGAGTTCGCGGTAATAATGAAGGATTATAGAAGTACTTCGCATACATTAAATTATCATCTACGCGGTGCAATGTTACTCAATGAATGGTGTAGCTATTTTTATAATATATATATATTATAATATATATATATATATATTATATATATAAGAGCCCATGGAAATGGATAAGTAAGTTCAAATAGATATTGACAAGACAGATTCACCTCTAATTGACCTGTGGTGAATATGCTCATTGGTTGAGATTATCACGTGATGACAACTCTGTAGGAAGTAGTGAGTTAATTTGAACGCGCACTTTTCGCCGACCAAGCTGTGGAATATGAGGGTGAAAGTTATACCAATGTAGTTGGTGCACTTGGAACGGGTCCCAATTAACTTGGAAAAAAGACTGGAGGATCTGGGAATCAGAGGAAGAATTTGAGACCATCCAGACTACTGCATTGCTGCAATCGCTAGAATACTCAGAAGAGTACTGGAGACCAGAGGAGACTTGTTGTCACATCAGACTCCAGTGAAATACCATCAACTAACGCTGATGTGAAAAATCAAAAATAAAATAATAATAATATAATAATATATAAATAATAATAAAATAAAAATAATGCGAATGCAAACTAGTAGAAAAAGAGTACAAGAGTAGACACGACTCGGTTGGAATGTTGATCCACTAGGAATTGCGCAAGAAATTACATTTCCTTATGCTACTAAATAGTATATGCGTAAACCGGGATCTGTTGTACAGAATCAAAAGCATTTTCAAGAACTTTGAGTTACAAAAGGAGCACTTGATACCAGCTAGGAGACCAGACGTAGTGTTAATTAATAATTAGAAGAGAAATTCTCATCTCGTGGATTTTGTCGTCCCGGTAGCACACGGAGTGAACATAAAATAAAACGAAAACATAGATAAATACTTGGACCTTGCCAGAGAACTAAAACCCTGCAAAATATGAAAATAAAATTCGTACAGATTGTAATTGTTGCTTTTGTGTTCATTTCCTGAAACACCTGAAGAAAGTCGAAGGATACAGCGGCGGAAACATCGTGATTTTACATACCACAGTAAAGACGAGGACAATAGTCCGAAAAATCTAAATCATACACATCAAGCCTCATCTAAAAAAAAATACAGACAAATAACCACATGTTCTGATTGATTTAATATTTGGGCATAGTCAAAATCAATAAAGACGAGGACAACAGTCCGAAAAATCTAAATCACACACATCAAGCCTCATCTTAAAAAATTAGTCGGATAACCACATGTTTTGATTGGTTTGATATCTGGCCATACTCAAAATCAACAAAGATGAGGACAACAGTCCGAAAAATCTAAATCATGCACATCAAGCCTCATCTAAAAAATGCAGTCGAATAACCACATTTTTTAATTGGATTAACATCTGGGCATACACAAAATCAATAACGACGAGGACAACAGTCTGAAAAATCTAAATCATACACATTAAGTCTCATCTCAAAAATTCAGTCGAATAACCACATTTTGTATTGAATGGGAAATCTGGGCATACTCAAAATCAATAAAGACGAGGACAACAGTCCGAAAAATCTAAATCATGCACATCAAGCCTCATCTCAAAAATTTAGTCAAATAACCACGTTTTGATTGGATTAATATCTGGGCATACTCAAAATCAATAAAGACGAGGACAACAGTCTGAAAAATCTAAATCATACACATTAAGTCTCATCTCAAAAATTCAGTCGATAACCACATTTTTTAATTGGATTAACATCTGGGCATACTCAAATCAATAAAGACGAGGACAACAGTCCGAAAATCCAGTAATAGCAGTAATTTGATGTCTATGAAATATTTTATGGGAAGTTCGGAAATAACTAACTCTGCAGAATTCGAAAGAGCATTGTCTGACTTTCATCGTATTTAGCTTAAAGCTTATTGGCTGTGAACCATGTCTAGTCTTGTCTAGTAACGTACAATTAAGTCATTGCATTTATTTTGGCAAACCATCATCAGCTTTGATAGGATCTATAACTTTAGTGCCTACAATACTCGTGCAAAACTTTACTTAATCTCCCCGATGTCGCATAATAAAATCTCACATCAGCAAATAAATTCTTACAAATACTTGTAATAAAGACATAACAATTTATATATATATTGCGCATATATATATATATATATATATATATATATATCTTATTATAATGGAGATTGTGTGTTTGTCTGTCTGTAACCGAAACTAAATCACTACTCAAGTTACAATTCCCTTAGTTATTGACATCATATTCACCATGAATTTATCTTTTATTTAAACCTCAATTATTGATAAAATTGTTATACCTTATTAATACTGTTGGATCTACATACTAATAACATGCAAGTATATTTATATCTTCAACAAAATAGCGGTTTACAGTGTGAACGAGAAGTCTAATTTGCATAGTGATATAAAGAATTTGATTTTACTAAATATATGCTTAGTATTATTGATTTCTAATTGTTTGGTTTTCTCTTAAAAAATCTGAGCAAATATGTCGGGTATAAATCTTAAAAGAAATCCATAAACAAAACGAAAGAACTGTAATTTTATTAAATACTTCATAATCTAACTAAATAGATAAATTAGGGAAAATGAAAGACGGGAGTGATGGAAAATGACGGAAGAGTTAGATTTAAAGCTGTTCTAATTTTCGTTTATACCCCCTCAGTGTATCATTTTCTAAATAGTTTCTAATTTGATACAATATTTTATTACATCAAAACCTAAATACTTGCACCAAAAGGGTGCATATATTTGCTTGTATATATAATATATATATATATATATATATATATATATATATATAATATATATATATATATTGCGCATATATATATATATATATATATTATATATATATATATATATATGAGAAAGTAAATACACACGCGGTGTGTTTATGATATGGCTTTATATAGCCGACAATTTTTGGGAGAATATGTGCTTAATTAATTAGGCCGAAATGTACATACAGAGATTGATTTTTCTCGATTTGTTTAGCCTTACATTTAATAGGTATGCCCACCTAATTAATTAATTATTAATTAATTAACTTTCAAAATTAGGTACGACTTCAATTAAGCATATATATATATATATATATATATATATATATATATATATATTGCGCATATATATATATATATATATATATATATATATATATATACCAACTCCTCCGCATGAGCATGATATGACACAAGGTCAATTTCTTAAGCGGAGTTTTAACAGAGTTTGAATTCAGAATTGTCCTTCTCCTAGACTGGTTGCCTAACCAAGGTAAAAGAGCCATGTCTGCCCTACTATTTACCTATAGCTGGAGGGAGAGTAGAATTCGTACCTTTCCCAAGGGCATTAGCGCCAAGTGAAATGCGATTACAACGTTCATATATATATATATATATATATATATATATATATATATAATAAGATAAATATATAAAGGTCTTACATATCTATTTATTAGGTGACAAAGGAACATTCACAACCATATTGGTTTCATGCGATGCAATCATCAGGTGAAGAGGTTTCAAATTTATATATTATATAACAGCTCTATTTTATATTGAGCTCTCTACCAATAATACTGCCTTTGGTACACCATTCCAGCAAAAGCTGAAACAGTGACCATCTCACACAATATATATATATATATATATATATATATATATATATATATATAAAGGTTGGTCAGAGTTTATGTATAACAATGTAATGAAGGCGCGTGGTATAATGGTTAGAGTCGTAGGAAATGGACTCGTCCACCCCATCACTTATTGTACTATAAGGGCTGATGATAGACGTGGAGCTCCACCTCAGATGCCAAAACAATCTCCTTGGTCTAACGCAAGTGAAAGGGGGATTGACATCCTCGCTGTCAGGCTGATACGACTATATTGAGCTTAAAATATTATATGCAGCTGACGGTAGGTGTGGAGCACCACCTCATGAAAATACTACTTAGTCTAACGCTAGCGAACAAGGGACAGACTCCATCGCTGACCGACTATTACCGACAATCAGCCAACTTTACTTTATTTTCCTTTTTCTTGTGAAAACTTTAACTTATATAGGGTGACCCCAAAAAACAGACTTTATAAAAGTCAGGCCTGTTTTTTTGGTTGCCATATATATATATATATATATATATATATATATATATATATATAAGTTAATCACATTGACACGTGTTTCGTGATTTCACCTCTCATCAGTGTGGCTATACTTTTTATACTTTTATACAGCAATGTCTTGCCGGGATCGAGACCTGACTGAATTATCGTCTGTCAAGTCTCTTACCCACACGGCCATTAGTGGCTGTCAACTTTAAGAGAATAATTAATTGATACATTCCTAAGCGGAAATGATTTCACGAGAGTCGTCTAACTTTGTAAACAAAGTGAGGGTTAGCTATACGCCAGACGGTGAATTTACAATTAAATCCCTATCTAGAGAACTCAACCAAGTGGGAGTATATATAATAAATAAGTTAATCCGCAGACACGTAATTCGAGGTTTCACCTCTCATCAGTGTGGCTACACTTTAACAGCTATCTCTAGCCGGGATCGAGACCTGACTGAATTTTCGTCTGCCAAGTCTCTTACCCATACGGCTATTAGCAGCTGTCAAATTTTGGAGAATATTTAATAGATACATTTCTAAGCGGAAATGAATTCACGAGAGTCCTCTAACTTTTGTAAACAAAGTGAGGGCTCTTTAGGTAAGTGCTTCGTAATAGAATAACTGTTTGTTCTTTTTTTTAGTTAGCATATAGGTATATTAACAAAAAATTATAGACATAAATTTCTTATTCAGATGTGAATATACTATATCATTGTGAAATGCATAAGAGCAAATATCCGTTTTTTTTTCCTCTCTTATCAACTTTGTACGTGTTCTGCATGCTAATGGCGGATTTCCTGGTTTAAAAATCGTTCCAATGTTCCCCGGATATAAAATCTACACGAAATATACAAAATTATAATAAAAGTCATGAAAGAGTTAAATGGGAAAAAAATACAAACTTGTTGATATAAGCATTTTTTTTCAAATGTTTCTTTCTCCAGGGCCACATTTTTCGGGATTATATATGTATCTTTATAATTTAAGATAGATTTTAGAAATTTTCAATATGAAATTTAAAAAAAAGAAATCCCCTCAATTTAATTCTGAATAATTCATTTTTATTCTGTTCTTACGTCATAGAATACTGTATTCAACGTAGATTACGGAGTGCATCTTATGTTTCCGCAAATACAGCAGAATCTTTTGATATATTCAATAGACTTTTAAAAAATTCAAATTGTGTTCATGCACAGGGATAAAGCAATAGAATATGCATGCAATACTTTTCGTGTTCTATACACAAATAAATACAACCCAGACGTACAGAATAAAATAATTTGGATTCATATCGTTTGGAATTTTATTATGTGATAATATTTCACTTTTCCAAAAAATAATTATTAAACTTATGAAAAATGCATGAAGAGATTTTAACAAATCAAATTTTCGTAAATGACACAGGAAATTACTGGTTCAACGATATATATATGTGTGCGTGCATATATATATATATATATATATATATATGAAAAACAGAAACGGATATAAAATCCGACAATGTAGGTGTGTATAACCTTTCTAAAAAAAAAGACAATATATCGAAAATTTAAATTCTTGTATAGCCTCGGCTTCAATAATTTTTTTCGCCAATTATCTGGGGGTTTTCACAAACTTTTATGCACACACACACACACACACACACACATATATATATATATATATATATATATTATATATATATATATATATTTAATATACCAAAATTTGTTGCTAAACCCTCATAGTGAGAAAAAAGACGGAAAATAGTTTGATAGGAAAATATACTACCAAACATCACCTGGGGAGAAATATTTTTTTTGGAAAAAAGAAAAGACCAAGATAATCGTACCAATCCAAAAATAATCGATTGATACAATACTTGGCAAAAAAAGAAACATATATATATATATATATATATATATATATATATATATATATATATATATATATATATATAGTTATATATAGTTTATATATATATATATATTTCATACAAACACTGCTATGATATACTAAAGCTAATAAGTAAAGAGTGCTCAATACCTAATTAGAGCAAATAATAAAGATAAACCTAATGAGTGAGATAAACCTACTTAAAGTTTCGCTTAGCCATGAAGAGCACTAAGCAAAACTTTAAGTAGGTTTATCTCACTCATTAGGTTTATCTTTATATATATATATATGTGTGTGTGTGTGTGTGTGTGCGCGCGCGCACGTGGTTGTGTGTTGTGTGTGTGTGTGTGTGTGTGTGTGTGTGCCTCAAGCAGTTTTACGGCCACTAGCTACCTATTGCACAGACCATTCGAGTGAGAAGAACAAGACATGCTGGGTACTGCTGTAGAAGCGGGGACGAACTCTTAACTGACGTTTTTCAAGGCAAACCAGCTTATGGCCACAACAATGTGGACCGTCCGGCAAAGATTTACATTAAGAGTTCTGTCTGGATACTGGATGCTGCGAAGACGACCACCACTATTTCTTATATCTAACGTTTCATTGATTGATTGAGTTTAACGGCATGCACATCTGTCTAGTCCTATTTTATGCCCAGAGGTTAGGAACGTCAGTATATATATATATATATATATATATATATTATATTATATTATATTATATTAATGATTTGAAGGCCAATACAATGCACATAAAAATAAAAACAAAAAGATCTTTTTTTTGTATTATCGATTTCAATGTAAACCTTTATCTTCAGAGACGATTTTCGCAAATGTACGCGTTTTTTTTTGTCGTTATTTTTTTAATGTTATAAACACACGTCTCGTGGTGTTCTGTTGTTTTTAAACGCCAATTTTTCAAGCAAATTACCAATTACTTATATATATATATATATATATATATATATATATATTATTATAATGGAGATTTGTGTGTTGTCTGTCTGAAGCCGAAACTAAATCACTACTCAAGTCACAATTCCCTTACGTTATTGACGTCACATTCACCATGAATTTATTTTTATCTAAACCTCAGTTATTGATAAAATTGTTATACCTTATTAATACTTTTGACTTTATCTACATTCTAATAACATGCAATTTTATTTATATATGCAACAAAATAGCGGGTTACAGTGTGAACAGGAAAGCTAATTTGCATATTGATATTAAAAGTTTAATTTTATTAAATATGCGCTTGGTATTATTGATTTCTAATTGTTTGTTTTTTTCTTAATGAATATGTGCAAAAAACTCGGGGATAAATCTTAAAAGAAATCCTTTAATATAAAGAAATAACAGTAATTTTATTCTTTACTTCCTAATTTAACTAAATAGTTAAATTAGGAAAATTCAGCAATAAAAGGAGGGAGTGATGAAAAATGATGGAAGACTTAGTTTCAAAGTTGTTCTATTCTTCGATTATACCCCCTCTGTTTCAAATCATTTTATTTTGATTTTTATTTAGTTTCAAAAGTATTTCAAATTTAACATATTTCATTACATTAAAATTCAAATACTTGCACCCGGAGGGGGCATATATTTGCTAGTATATATAATATACCAAGCGTGTTGGTAGATCCTCGCGGAGAGAAAAAAAACGGCAGAGAGTTTGATTGTAAAAATATACTACCAAACATCAACCAGGAAGAAAAAAATTTTTGAAAAAAAGAAAAGACCAAGATATTCGTACCAACAAAAATAATCTATTGGTATAGTATTTGGCCAAAAGAAAAAACAATGTATATGTATATATATGTATATAAGATATATATATATATATATATTCATTTAACCGCTAGGAGAAGCTAATTTGTAAAAAGTGCTCGATACCTAAGTAGAGCCAAGTAATTCATTTGCTGCTTCTCCCATGATGGGTTTCTTGATGTCGAGGTTTAAAGAATAAACCCCGTCTCCCTAGATTTAGTCGTATGGATGGATCGTTTAACTACGGGCAAAGAGATGGACAATCGTTGGCGTGCTGGGTTCCATTTGGTTGAGGGGATGAGAATGACGACGGGGTGCTTACACTTATTTTTTGTTTCAAATCTGCTTGATTCTAAATAATATATATAAAAAAAAAAGAAAAAAAAAAAAAGATCAGTTAATATAGAAATTAAATATTTTTTAATTAAACAATAAACTTATAGCGTTCTGTGTTTTTATTGGTCTGTATGATTTGATATTTAAATGATTAATGTGGTTAGTAGTATTTATTGGTCCTGCTCCTTTTCTTCTTCAGTCAGATTTTAGCCCTGAAGAGCTTTATTGCGAAACTAATAGTAGGTTCGTCTGACTCAGTAGATTATCTTTTTATATATATATATATATATATATATATATATATATATATATATATATACTTGTCTGTATTAGTAAGGGATTTTTCTCACGGTTATATCATAAAACGTATTCTTATCTTATACAAATGATTTTCAAATAACAATTTTACATATTTATCATATGAATACTAGTTAACATTCGTTCCTATAGTCTACAATTGCAGAGTTAAAATGAAATATTAAAAACTTTATATATGCCCTCCACTAATTCGGATGGAGCTCTCTCTGACGGTCCTTACGTATGTATTTATCAGTTAGATTCTTGTTCCAGTTTGGAAGTGTACTTATGGCCCATGGGTTAAGAATTCTGATTGATGATGAATCGATTCGGTTTCAACACCGGCTGGAGGTAGCCTGCTAAGGTCGACTCACACTGAGGAGACGTGATACGTTGGAACACGGTGTCTGAGCATGACTAAGATATATATATATATATATATATATATATATATATATATATATATATAATTAAAGTGTGTATGGCCTAAAGTCCTTAACAGCCAGACAGCGAGGGCGTCTATACCCTTTTCGCTAGACCAAGTAGATTGTTTTTGCGTATGTTAGAGCGCTACATCAAACATTCGCTCTTTACTTTACCACACGCATCCCTGTGCTACTCATACGCTAGTGTAGTATCACGTGACAAGGCTAATTTCGCTAGGATTGTTAGCTGTGTACTGTGGCCAAGGCGATATAGTGTTTCACTATGCCTGCTGAGGTCCCGGTTTCGATTTCTGTCGGAGGGAAATCGTTAGTATATATCGCTGATGAGACTTAATAAAGTCGAAACACTCTGCACGATATTCTACACACCGAGCGATCCTTTGCCGGGATTATACTTGTCAAGTTCATTTTCTATAAGAAAAAGTATCGAATTCTATACGATACATGCATTGTAAGTGCCTTCAAGTAAAAACTTAATACATACTTTATCCGCAATGCTTCTAAAATAAAAACAAAATATCCAAAAATCTTATTCACTTCGCCGAAAGGCATACGGTCTGTTTGTTGTTGTTATTCTCTCAAAAACGCCCCCTTACCTACTATGGTAGAAGCGTGTAGTATCACTCGACAAGGCTAATTTCGCTGGGATTGTTAGCTGTGTACTGTGGTCAAGGCGATATAGTGTTTTACTATGCCTGCTGAGGTCCCGGTTTCGATTTCTGTCGGAGGGAAATCGTTAGTATATATCGCTGATGAGACTTAATAAAGTCGAAACACTCTGCACGATATTCTACACACTGAGCGATCCTTTGCCGGGATTATACTTGTCAAGTTCATTTTCTATAAGAAAAAGTATCGAATTCTATACGATACATGCATTGTAAGTGCCTTCAAGTAAAAACTTAATACATACTTTATACAGCAATGCTTCTAAAATAAAAACAAAATATCCAAAAATATTATTCACTTCGCCAAAGGGCATACGGTCTGTTTGTTGTTGTTATTCTCTCAAAAACGCCCCCTTCCCTACTATGGTAGAGGCGTGTAGTATCACTTGACAAGGCTAATTTCGCTGGGATTGTTAGCTGTGTACTGTGGCCAAGGCGATATAGTGTTTTACTATGCCTGCTGAGGTCCCAGTTTCGATTTCTGTCGGAGGGAAATCGTTAGTATATATCGCTGATGAGACTTAATAAAGTCGAAAGAGTCTGCACGATATTCTACACACCAAGCGATCCTTTGCCGAGATTATAGTTATCAAGTTCATTTTCTATAAGAAAAAGTATCGAATTTTATACGATACATGCATTGTAAGTGCCTTCAAGTAAAAATTTTATATATATATATATATATATATAATATATATATATATATATATATATGTGTGTGTGTGTGTGTGTATGCTTGGTAAATAGTAAGAAAATATTTGTCTATATATTTTTGGAATAGCAAGAATGGATATATATATATATATATATATATATATATATATATATATATATATAATACTATTGGTATTTAGCATTGGATACACTACAAAATATATAAAGATACTTTTATAGGGAGCGCTGCTTGACCGCAGATCGTAAATGTCAACTTAGAGCACGCTTCATGTAGCTTTTAGATGTTTTATCTCCAACAGAGAAAGCCATTTGCTCTGCTCTAAGGTAGTTACATGAATCTGAGTGTAAAACGAAAACTTGTAAAATAATCTGAAACCAGTAATGTCTTTTTTTCTTCTTCCCCAAACGAATGTCATTGGACATTTTGTCCTCAAAAGGAAATCTTATTGTTCCCCAGTTGTGCCATGTAGTACAGTGCTCGCCTCCCACGTAAAAATTCGTTAAGCCTTCGAGTTAGATTTCGACCGGCTTTTATTTCAATGTCGATACCGTTTTTATTAGGGATGGAGTTGTAAAGGGGCCGGGGACGATGCAGGAAGATACGTGCTCGGTCCGTTAGGCAATTCGGCCGTTTGAAGATAGATAAAAACGGACAAGTGTTTGGCGCCTTTTGGCTTTGTTTTGATTGGTTGACAGACGGAGAAAAGGGGCGGGGTTGGATGGGTGTTGGCTGGTTGAAATGCTGGGTTCTGACAGGAGGCAAGCTGAACTGTAAATTCAGTTAAATAGATATAATACACACACAGACACACGCATACACAAAACACACACACACACAAACACACACACACACACACACATATATATATACATATATGTATGTATGTATGTATGTAAAATCAGTACAATCAAAATAAATGCACACACAAATACATACAGATATAGATACGCACGCACGCACACACATATCTATATATATATATATATATATTATATATATATATATATTGACCCGTACAAGTGGGGTACGCAATATATATATATATATATATATATATATATATATATATATATAAAGTCATCAAAATAAATATAATACACACAGAAACACACATGTACAGACACACACAAACACATCTCTCCCCACCACCCCTGTCTCTCTCTCTCTCTCTCTCTCTCTCTCTCTCTCTCTCTCTCTCTCTCTCTCTCTCTCTCTCTCTCTCTCTCTCTCTCTCTCTCTCTCTCTCTCTCTCAGCAAACACGGTAAGAGGGGGTGCAGTAATTTTAGTGTCGGGAAGAAAAACACACGAATTGAACATCAAAAATACAGGCAGACGCATATTGTCTCAATAACACGCACCTCAACCGTATTTAGTCTCACACACGAATACTCACCTCTGTACTGATCGATACCCTACGAGAGAGGGGAGATATAAATAGATATACATCAAACTATATTCAAATAATATCCCAGACAGGAATCCATATATATACATACAGATTCATATATATACATACAGATTCGTGTATATATATATATATATATAATATATATATATATATATATATATATATATATATATGCTTAAAGTCAATTACAATGTGTATATCGCATAAAATTCGATAATTATAGAAAATAATCTTGACAAGTGAATCTTGGCAAAGGATTGTTCGGTGTGTAGAACATTGTACAGACTGTTTCGACTTTATTAAGTCTCTTCAGCGATGTATACTAACGATTTCCCTCAGACAGAAATCGAATTGATATGTGTGTGTCGGAAGGAAATCGCTAGTATACATCGCTGATGAGACTTAATAAAGTCGAAACAGTCGGTACGATGTTCTACACACCGAAAAATCATTTGCCGAGATTCACTTGTCAAGATTATTTTCTATAATTATCGAATTTTATGTAATATGCGCATTGTATATGCCTTCAAGTAAAAATATAAATAATAATATATACTTTATTCAAGAATGCTTCTAAAAAACAAACATCCAAAAAATCTTATATATATATATATATATATATATATATATATATATATATATATATAGTGTGGGATTGTTACTGTTTCAGCTTTACTAGAACGGTGTGTCAAACGCAGTATTATTGGGAGGGTGCTCAATATAGAATAGAGATGTTATATAATATAATAAAATAAATATATAAAGGTTTTACATATCTATTTATTTGGTGACAAAGGAACAGTCACAACCATTTTAGTTACATGCGTCAACAATCATCAGGTGAGCTTGTTTCAAATGCCTCATATTTTGTTCATTTGAAACAAATTCTCCTGATGATTGTTGACGCATGAAACCAAAATGGTTGTCACTGTTCCTTTGTTACCAAATAAATAGATATGTAAAACCTTTATATATTATTATATTATATATACTAGCTAATATATGCACCCTTCGGGTGCAAGTATTTAGGTTTTGATGTAATAAAATATTGTATCAAATTAGAAACTATCTAGAAAATTATAAACTGGGGGGGGGGATAATCGAAAAATAGAACAGCTTTAAATCTAACTCTTCCATCATTTTCCGTCACTCTCGTCATTCATTTTTCCTAATTTATCTATTTAGTTAGATTATGAAGTATTTAATAAAATTAGTTCTTTCGTCTTGTTTATGGATTTCTTTTAAGATTTATCCCCGAGATTTTTCCTCAGATTCGTTAAGATGAAACTAAACAATTAGAAATCAATAATACTAAGCATATATTTATTAAAATGAATTTCTTAATATCAATATGCAAATTAGCCTTCTCATTCACACTGTAAACCGCTATTTTGTTGAATATATAAATATACTTACTTTTTGTTAGTATGTAGATTAATCCAAGAGTATTAATAAGATATAACATTTTTATCAAATAATTGAGGTTTAAATAAAAATAAATTGATGGTGGAATGTGACGTCAAAATAATAAGGAAATTGTGACTTGATTAATGATTTAGTTTCGGTTACAGACAACAAAACACACAATCTCCATTATAATAAGATATATATATTATATATATATATATATATATATATATATATATATATATTACTATGTGTGAAACAATACTGCGCCTTTTAGATTTATTAGCTGCTTCGAAGCGCGACTTATGCTTAGGTAGGCATATTCATCAACCCCTCAACACAATTAGGATGAGACACAAGGTCAATTTCTTAAGCGGAATTTAAAGTTTGACTTGAGTGTTTTCCATATCCAAGACTAGTAACCTAAGTAAGGTCAAAGAACCCAGTCTGTCCTACTATTCAACCATAGCTGGAGGGAGATAGTTTGATCCATATATTTCACAATAATATTAGCCGTGTGTGAAATGCAATCAGCTTCGCCCAGGATTTGAACACGTCTCGCAGTGTCAATTTTCTATGGCGATAAATATTACACCACGAATTCATTCTCTCTCTCTCTCACTCTCTTCGTCTCTTTATCTCTGTCTGTCTCTGCTCTCTTCTCTATCTCCCTCTCTCTCTCTCTCTCTCTCATATATATATATATACTTATAATATATATATAGTATATTATAATAACAATAATAATAAATATAGCTCTTACAACTGTAATCGAGCACTATATTTTCTTCCTCTAAAGAGAGAATATCCTCCATGTTGACAATTTTCAAAACAGATCTTTCATATTGTTTGCTTTAAAATAGCGGAAGCAAAAAACCTGCATTTCCATGAATAAGTGTTTAACTGTCAAAGGTGTTTGACATGTTCCACATTGAGGTTGTTGTTCTTGTTTGAGAATTTAGAGTGCGTTAGTCTTGTATAACCAATGCGTTATCGAGATAAAAAATGACTTGTTCCTTTCTAGATTTTCTTAAAGTTGGTCTCCAGCCTCCCAAAGTGGGTTTGATTAGGAAGAGTTTATTGTGGATGTTGTTATTCCAGTGTTGTTGCCATTTGTATGAAGGTATCTATTGATTTTAGGTTTCAAATCAGTATACGGTATCTTGAAATTGTCGGGGATCAAATCTAAAGCCGATTTAGCTGCGGAGTCTGCTCTTTCATTCCCCCTCACTCCTATATGACTTGGGATCCAGCATATCACAATCTCCTTAGAGCTAGAGATCAAGTCTAATCTATTCAAGAGCTTAATGATGAGAGGGTTTTCCAGTTTTTTATTTATTTCTTAATGATACACTAATGTAAAAGTTCTTTTTTGGCCATGTTTTTTTTTTTTCGATTTTTTTTTATTTCTTCGATTTCTGAAAAATCCTTCTCGATCGGGCCTGATGATTGCCGAAAATCAGATGAGAGAGTGAGGTTTCATTTCTGAACTGTCCTTCTACTAGTGTTACATACTGTGTCTTCGTTCTTATAAATGGGCTCGTTTCTTCGTGTGTGTGAAAACGACCCTTAGATTAAGATCCCGGTTAAATCTGTGCTGATTAAAATCAAATTTGAGGCCGTGATTGGTCTATCAGTCGTCAACGCAAATAGAGATAGAGAGATGTTTATAATAACAGAATTCTACTGGTCGATTTTATGTGCTTTTCTGACAGATTTCATTGCGTAGAATTCATTGATGCCAAAGAAAGTACTCAATTCGGAGAATTAGTGGAGAAATGAGCCCTTAAACCCCCCTTATAGTGCCTGAGAATGACCAATTTCGTGAAAATTTAATGTGTCGATTTTATTAGCTTTCCTGGTAGATTTCGATGCGATGACTAACATGGTAAAAGGAAATTGAATTCTTATGAGAATTGACTGAGATATGAGGCTTCAAAAATCCTCTAAAAATGCCCTTTTTTAAGGCATTATATTATTAATTGTCAAAATTGGAAAAAGAAAGAAAGTAAGTCTGGCTGTTTTTTTGTTTTTTTGAAGCTAGGGTCGGGGTCGTGTTGGGTCTCCAGATACTTCCCTCTCGCTTCGAATATTCGACCCCTCTTTTATAATTAGAGTTAATCGGCTGTTTATTTTTCTTTACGTCATTCCCCACTTATTTCTGTATATTTTAAATCCATTGTATATTGTTATATTGTATTATATATATACATTGGTATTTTAACCAAACAAACTTTATTTCTCACCCATAATTTTCTTTTACTAAAAATTATCATTTTGCAACCCTTATTTATCCAAGTCCCTTAATTATGTAACACTAGGCTGGTTGCTTATCACAGGTTGAAATTCCCAGTCTGCCCTTCTATTTACCCATACGTGGAAGTAGAATAAGTGGATATATACATTTCCCTAAAATATTTAGCGCTATGTGAAATTCAAAGAGCCTCGTGCAGGATTTAAACTCATCTTGTCGTGTTAATCTATACATAAATAAAGGTCAGTTGGTGTGTATGTATGTCCGGATGAAACTGTGAAAATAAAACAATTAACAACAAGGTAAATGTATATACATATTCACTTTCACCAAATCTTACTTTTGTGCAAATATAAAGATCTGATTTATAATCGTGAAGATATCTCAAAATTAGGATTTGAATTATAAGAGAAGGGAAATTCATTGATAGCGATCATGATCGAAACATAAACAAATCAATTATGGAATACCAAGACAATAAATGGATCTGCAAGAATAACTTTTTTTATCACCACATCTACCCAGGCAACCTTACACCTCCAACCCGTCCTTCGGGACGGGGGTCCAGTGTGCTTCGGCCACTGGATCGGTGTGATGGTAAATTAATAGCGTTGATCCCAGAGGGCCATCCCTCCAGGCAATACCTGCCCCCTTGACTTAAAGGGGCAGGGCTGGGTTTATTGCCCAGCGCCTGAGGCGCCACCCTTGAGGGGGAATGCCGACGGGATCGACGCAATTTTTCCACCTGCCACCCATGAGTCTCGGCTTGTGGGTGGTCCCACATAAATAGGGCCTTTGTGCCTGACCCGGTACGCGTGGGGTACTGGGAAAATAAAACCTCTACCCAGGCAACAGCCGCTTCTAGTTTCTCACTAATATACACATTACACCACGCGCCTCCAACGGATACCGTTGTAGATTTATCAGCGACACGTTTGCATTGGCTATATCAAAACGAGATAACAAAAAAGAGGTCACGTCACAGTATGAAATTACTTCCGGTGATGTTACTCCACAGGAAGATATTTTTAAAAGGCCTTGTTTAGTCATGCAAATGTCTACAGGTGCCTGCAAAGATAAAAATCGCACACAGAAGTAATTTATGAGTTTCCAGGTGTGTGAGTTGTTTTTCAAAATGTATCAGCGCTTTCTTGCAGTTACTCTTCAGTGTAAAATAATTGGAGTTGAGGTGGAGACATGAGCGTATCTTGACACGTGAATTAGCACGATAAGTTTTTAGCAAAAATATGTGAGGGTTGGGGTTTGTTTCGTTTTACGGCATATCAACCTCAGTGGGTCATTTAATGCCGATAAAGTTTTGAAATAAATCAATTCTTAATGGATAATACAATTTTTTATAAATACATTTTTCTATTTAACCCATAGATGGGACCCTAACAGGTACTACCACTCCGTGTCAGAGTGGACCAGGGACCAATGGTGATGAAGGGATGCTCCACATTCCCCAAACCTCCAAAACTGGAAACTCACCATCAGATAGAGTTTAACGTCATTCCCAGGACATGTAGACCCGCAGCCACCGCCTTCTAGCACCCATATGATAAAAAGGGGTTGGGGCTTGCCATAAGGGCAATAGGGTTGGGAAAATCATATAGGTGCTAGAGCTTGACGTGACCAGCCAATTGATCGGAGGGGGCCTCTCCGACCGGCCGTCTAGCCCAAGATAGGGCCAAAGTGGAGTATTGCATGTCATTAATTGCTCATCCACCTGGGCTCTATCCTTAAGCATCACGGGTCGCCACCCACGGCCAACAGGTGGTCCCATTGGGGGAGTCTTACCCCTCGGCAGACGTGCAGTCGGTGCATTCTAACGCCCCAGCCGAAAGGGCGGAAATATGTTAGATGAGAATGGAACGATATAGTAACGTATAAAGACAAATCGTTTCCTTTGGAGTTTGACACTAAATACTGTAGAATGCACTAGGTTTTAGCACAGATAATTCTTTCTGTTTGTGTTTCTTTATATTTCATTTTTATATTTTTTACTATTTTTCAATTATTTTCATGAAACAAAAACATTTGATTTTTTCTTTCAGAAGAAAATGATAATAAAAATGAATATACAAGGAGTCTTTAAAATATTACATTTTAAACTACGCTGTGCAATAAATTGTACTGTGTATATATATAGCATTCCCAGTTGAGGTTATTGTTATTTAATCAGGTTAGTTACATAGAGATTTGTAAATGAAGTTCAGAACTGTTTGAATTATGCAAATATCCCCAGTGGTTTAAAAGTTATGAGAATTTAAAGCCCCGAAATTGGGGTACAAAAGGGGGACATGATTTTGTTAAAAATTATGTCAAATCCCAGACCAATTCAAAAACAAGAAATTTAGTAATTTTCTTCACCATTTCTTTATTTTTGGAAACAATTGATAAAACTTTGCATTCTTTTTTTATGTTATGTTCTTTCTGATTCTGCACTTAAATTTTATGTATCTCCATACTATACCTCATTATTTGGGGAATAAGAGCGAACTGGCTGACACGTCAAGTAGTACCTCCTCCTGATTAATGAGCCTTTGACAAAACAAAAAGACTGAATCCACATAAAAGTAACACTTATTTTTGTTTGATAGACAGAGTCGAACTGTAACATAATGGAGTGGGTGGAGCTATAAGTGTAACCTGACATAAAAATTAGCACAGAAAAGGTTCTAGGAAAACTGTGTTAGATGAGAATGGAAAGGTTTAAGGATGAATCATCATTGCCACATGGCTTTGTTTCTATTGGAGGAGCAATGAGACATAGCGTATTGGGAGAGAAGATGAGTGAGAAATGTGAATGTTAATTGTGTTTGGAATTCTGCGTCGAGAGGGAGACTGTTAAGTATCTGGCCGCCATACTTGGCCAGTTGAGAAGGACTTAAAGAAAGTAAATAAGTAAGTAAGTCCTGAGCTATAGAATCCTTTGGTAAGTGAATAAGTCCTGGATTATGTAATTCTACGTAGTGTCAGTGATATAATCCTATGAACCGTCGTCCACAAAGTCTCAAAGCAGCAGAGCACTGCCAGTGATTGGACAAGAAGTTGGTCACATGGTTGTCGGTGAGTCTATAAGTACAAGTGGCCATCTGACATACACCTTATACCGGGAATAACCAACAGAGACATGGAGCTTTTGATCTCGGCAATTGTGACTTGGGGGAAATAAAAGTCTAATGAGAAAAATGAAGTGGCCTTGTGTTATTACTAAAAACTCTAAACGGCACAAGGCACAAAGCAAGATATCTCCCAACACCCCCAAGGTGGTTTCCAGACTCCAATCATCCAAGAATTGTAGCCAAATCCAGCATCCACCAAGCCTTTTCAATTTAGTACCGATCCAGACATAAGTATACACATATTTCTACAATCAACAGATCATCACTCCATTCGGAAATGATTGCCATAACGTAACAAACATTGACACGTTTGTTGGCGTTTTTTGTATATATATATTTACCAACTCCTCCGCACGAGCAGGATACGACACAGGGTCAATTTCTTATGCGGAGTTCAACAGGTTTGAATTCAGAGTTTTCCTTCTCCTAGACTGGTTACCTAGCCATGGTTAAAGAACCCAGTCTGCCCTGCTATTTACCCATAGCTTGAGGGAGAGTAGGATTCATACCTTTCCCAAGGGTATTAGCACTAAGTGAAATGCAATTAACACGTCCAGGATTTGAACTCGGGGCAACGAGTCCATTTCCCTTGACTTTAACCATTACACCACGCGTTTTTTGTATATAAGGTGTGTGCCAGATGTCCACTTCTACTTATAGACTCGCCGATAAACATGAGACCAACCTATTGTCCAACCACTGGCAGTACCCTGCTGCTGATATTGTTATTTATACTGGCTGTTCTGGTCATACCTACGCACATTGCTTTGAACCTTCGTGGACGAGGGAACATAGGATTATATCACTGGACCTTTGACACTACGTAGGATTCCATAACACAGGACTTATTCACTTACCAAAGGATTCTATAGCTCGGGACTTACTTTAAGATCTTTTTCAACTGGCCAAGGATGGCGGTCAGAAACTTAAAATATCTCCATTCCAAAATAGAGAGCGTAGCACAACATTAGCATAATAATATGTGCCGGGGTACGGTCTCAATGTATGGGAATGATGCTCCGGCTCAGTATTACAGTCGTTGGATGGGATGATACCAAATATAATACTATAGTGAAAGATTTCTTCTAATGCTGGTCGTAAAACAGATAATAGTATTATAGTGTCCTGAAGGAGAGCTGGTTTCGTTCCTTTTACCAACTCGGCTGAAATAGGATTAAATAACCAAAAGTTGTCAACGGATCAACAAAACAATTAAACAGAACGCTTTT
>CM042155.1:81153902-81158902 GCA_023376005.1 Doryteuthis pealeii | reverse complement strand
ACAGCAGGATTCATTTTCTTTCTTCTTTATATCTACTATCTATTCTATCTATCTATCTATCTATCTATATCTAATATATATATTTATATATATATATATATATAATATCTTCCATTCCGTCCACTTCCTCTTCTTTTTGCCCTTTATCTCTATCCTTTGTTCTTTCACATAATTAGTTCTGTCTGTTCTGTCCTCCTCTCTCTCTCTCTCTCTCTCTCTCTCTCTCTCTCTCTCTCTCTCTCTCTCTCTCTCTCTCTCTATCTATCTATCTATCTATATATATAATATATATTATATGTAATTGAGATTTTGTGTTTGTCTGTAACCAAAACAATATCACTACTCAGCCATATATATAAAACAATGCCAGTTGCTCAATCCTCAACTATGTGTTAAATAAGTACACTTCTGTTTTTCTATTAAGGATGAATTTTGAATTAAATAATCTCTGAAGATTGATATATTATTTAATGGGTGTGTTTTTTTCTGTCTTTAATCAAACTATATTACTACTTCAAGTCTCAATTCCTTTAGGTATTTATGTCACATTATCCTGATGTTATTAATTTTATTATTTAAACCTCAATCATTAATAAAATTGTTTTCAACTATTAATACTGTGGTTTATTATATTCTGATAACACCAATCGTATTTATACATATACAAGTTTACAGTGTGAACAGGATTGCTAAATTAGCAGATTGATAATAAGAAATTGATCTAATAAATATGTGCTTAGTATTATTGATTTCTAATTGTTTGATTTTATCTTAATTAATATGAGCAATAATTTCGGGTATAAATCTTAAAAGAAATCCAAGTAACTGAAAGAAATAACTGTAATGTTATTTTAACTTTCAGTTTTAACCAAATAGTTGAATTGAAAAATGTAGCCATGAAAGACGGGAGTGATTGGAAGAGTAAGTCTCAGTTGTTCTAATTTTCGATTATACCCCACTTTTTTCATTTTATCTGCATTTCTTATTTAGTTTTATTTAGACATTTTAAATTTATTACAGTAAAACCCAAATACATGCCGCCGGAAGGTGCTTATATTACTAGTATTATAAATAAGTGAGGGAAGTGTGGACATAGAGACACGACAGTCGACGCTGGGTTGGCTCTTCTAGTTTATAAATACGTCAAAACACGCTGTTTGCAGACACATTCACACATAATACATAAGTAACTTATATATATAATATATATATTATATATATATATATTATAATAATGGAGATTCGGTTCCGGTTTTGTTCTGTAAAAACTACCGTCACTACTTACGTTACACACCGCATATAAGAATAAAAAATACTCAAAATTTGAGCATAAAAAGCAATGCATTAGAAAAAAACAACACATACATAAAAATGAAATGTTTTTAAAGTTAACAATAAATAACTTAAATATATATATATATTATTTTAATAATTAAATACTATTATAATCGGAGATATAATAGTGTTTTTCTGTCTGTAGAATATTATTCTACCCAAGTCACAATTCTCTTTATTATTGACATCACAATTCTCCATGATTTTATTTTTATTTAGAACCTCATTATTTATAAATTGTCTTACATTATTAATACTGTTAACTATGTCTACATACTGAAAACATTGCAATATATTTATATACTCAAAAAATAGAGCGCTTTACAGTGTGAACGGGAAGGCTAATTTTGCATATTTAATATTAAAAATCGAATTTAATAAATACTGTGGCTTAGTATTATTGATTTCTAACTGTTTGGTTTTTATTTTAATGAATATTAAGCAAAAATCTCTTCAATGATTCTAAAAGAAATCCATCAACAAGAACAAATAACTGTCATTTTTATTTTAACTCTTCTCTATAACTAAATACTTAAATTAGACAAAATAACAATGAAAGCAGAGTGATGGAAAGAGTAAGTTCAGTTTTCATTTTTTATTATACTCCCTCTGTTTCAAATCTTTTAATTATACTTCTGTTTCAATCTTTTTATTGTAATTCTTATTTAGTTTTCATTACCTTTCTAATTTAATACAATATTTTATTACATTAAAACTTAAATACTTGCACCCAGGGTGCATATATTGCTAGTATATTAAAGTTAATCAGAACTAAGTTTCATTTCCAAATTTCTTTTTTTTTTTTTACTCTTTATAAATTTATTTGTTTTTTACTCCTTTAATAAATTTGATGTTTTACTTTACTTATGATACAACCGTCTCTGATATTAAATTTTTACTCTCATCCCCTCGGCATATTCCTTTTAAGTCGCCCAGAGGGTGTATTTTATTTTGCTAGTATATATAATTATATATATATTATATATATAATATATATATATATGTATTCATCTGCTACGTATTACCTTGTGTGTCTCTCTTCTGTCATAAATTATTAAAAAAACTTGAGACATAATAAGAATTTCACATCAGATCAGAAATAACAATATGTCTTTGCAACAAGCCATTTGTAGCTTATTAAGTCAGGAACATTTTTTTCTCTGCCGTCGGTCGGCTGAAGAAAAAGAGAAAATGATCTCTCTCTCGCTTTATGCGTTTTGCTACGTTGAGTGAGTTTTAGAATTCCGGGTCACATACACCTTCACAAATTATTTGCTCGATCCTTGATGTGAAAGTCAAATAAAAATATTTGGGGGATTTGAAGTGCATCTATACAGGAAGAGGGCCGCTTCCATATCCAATTACGGTGAAACTTGTTATTCCTTTGTTGGTAGAACAATGAATTCTCTTCCGTGCTAAGAAATTGCTCTGATGTATTCTTGCGAAATTCGCTCCTGATTTTCTGTCCATTTCGTTTTTTTTTTTCCTACTCTTGCATTCAATTTCTTCTCGTTCCTTATTTTCTTTCCTGTTTTTCGTCGTGTTGAGGAAAATAGTGAAGTCAAAATCTAAGAGTGAATAAGGTGTATAAGGGTGCGCATCTTAGTCATTGAAAAAAGGAAAGGGGAAAATGAAACGAAATAGAAGTTGTAAAAGATAGTGAGACACGAAATCTAAAAAGAAAAAGAAAAAAAGATAAACGTGGAAAGAAATAGAAAATAAAAAAAATAGAAAGGAACACAAAGATAAACAAACGATGAAAAGAACCGAAAGAAAGAAAGAAAGAAAGAAAGAAAAGACAGAAGAAAGAAAAGAAAGAAGAAAAAATCCTGCTGTATACGAAATAATAAATTCTGGTGTATGCAGAAGGAAAAAAAGAAAGACATAATAAAGAGAGAGGAGAGAGAGAGAGAGAGAGAGAGAGGAGAGAGAGAAGAGAGAAGGAGGAGAGAGAGAATTCCTGCTCCAGGAAAGTAATAATTCTGGTGTATGAAAGAAAAAAAAGAAATACAGCAATGCGAAGATAGACAGAGAGAGATATAGATATAAGATAATAGATTATAGTGATAGAGAGAGAGAGAGGAGAGACAGAAGAGAGAGAGAGAGAGAGAGAGAAAGAGAGGAGAGAGAGAGAGAGAGAGGGGCACCTGCTGTAGCAGTATACACATTCTGGTTATAAAAGAAGTAAAAAGAAGACAAAGGAAGTATATAATATTTTATATTATATATATATATATAAATATATATATATAGTTGAATGAAGTGACAATAAAAGTTTTTAGCTTTTATTCATTTATTTGGAAGATAATTACTACCAATGTTTTATGCTAAAGCATTCATCAAGTAAACCGAAATGTTTAAATATATAATATATATAATATAATATATATATAATATATATATATTAGATAGATAGATAAGAGAGAGAGAGAGAGAGAGACGAAAGGAGAGAGAGGGAGAGAGAAGAGAAATCCTGTGTACGAGGAGAGGTAATAATCTGGTGTTGAAAGAAAGAAAAAAAAAAGAAATACAGATGGAAGAGCTTGATAGAGAGAGATCGAGAGATAGAGATTAGAGTTATAGATATATTCCAGATAATAGATAGGATAGATTAGATAATAGATGCTGGCTGTCTAGATTTTCTAATTGTCGTTTTCCACTCGATTTTCCGTTCTTTCTTTTTAAAAACCTGACGTCAGTCCGACAAAAACATTTTATTTTTTGTCAGGTATACAACGTTCTTATTTTGAGGATAATGTCATTATCAGATTATACAGATTAACCCACCTAATTTCAATGCAAAGGGAGTTTATTATTTCTTTTTTCTTTAAGTACAGGCAAACCTAAGTACGTTGCTTTGGGGTTATTTAAACGACAGCAAAAATAAAAACGCCCTTGGGTGGTGTAAATCATTTGAAGATATGTCTGAAAGGATGGCAGTCAAAAATTCTGTCAGATGGGTTTGTATATCAATCATCATCATTTCATCCATGATCATGTCGGGCATGTATAGAACGGAATCCATGACAGTTCTCTCCACCGTCCTATCAATTCATACCCATCTCTCCCGGACTACGCTGCGCGTGAATCTCGTACGCACATGATCAGCTTTGCGCGGCTAACAGGACTGCTAGAGGACTGCGGAGGCTGGCTCTATGATGCATCTAATTCCTGTATCGCGCTAGCAGAGCTGATCAATGTCGTTGGCACTATTTTGCTGTCGACAGGCGCCCAGATCAATGGTGGCCATGTGATGAGGTATCACCTCCTCGCTGAGGACGACTCACTTTTTTGGAATATGTTTCGTTTCCTTTTGCGATACTTGCCAGCGTCGATTCCCGCTTCATCAATTTTCTCAAATTAAACTTTTTGATGGACACTTTAGTGCTGTCTCTACTCAAATGTTAAAAAAATTGGTATTGTTCTGACACAGCACATCTATTGATTATTTGATTAGAATCATCTTTTGATAATTTGCTATTATCTACTCTTTAAAATGTTTAAACCAAGACGTTTAACGCGCAGAACGTAGGTAAAATGAAATATTTATTTTAGAAACACTTTTTAGATTTAAAAAACCTTTTGTGGTACTCATTAGGAATAAAAAAAAGGTAAGTCTACTTGTATTCTTGGTAAGAAATATTGATTTCTGTTCCTAAGTAAAC
>CM042155.1:81130957-81153802 GCA_023376005.1 Doryteuthis pealeii | reverse complement strand
ACCAACCCCCCGCACGATCAGATACGAAACACGGTCAATTTCTTAAGCGGAGTTCAACAGATTTGAATGCAGAGTGTTCCTTCTCCTAGACTGGTTACCTAGCCATGGCTAAATAACCCAGTCTGCCCTGTTATTTACCCATAGCTGGAGGGAGAGTAGGATTCATACCTTTCCCAAGGATATGAGCGCTAAGTGAAATGCAATTACCACGTCCAGGGTTTGAACTCGAGGCGATGAGTCCATTTCCCATGACTTTAAACATTACACCATGGGCTGCTTACGTCCTGTGATATAGAATCCTTTGGTAAGTGAATAAGTCCTGTGATAAAGAATCCTTCGGTAAGTGAATAAGTCCTGTGATATAGAATCCTATGGCCCATCGTCCAAGAAGATCCAAGTAGTAATGCTTAGGTATGACCAGAACAGGCCAGTATGAATAATGATATCAGCAGCAGAACACCGCAGTGGTTGGTCAATAGGTTGGTCACATGATTATCACCGAGTCTATAAATAAGAGTAGGCATCTAAGACACACCTTATATCCCAGAAAAGTCAACACCCATGATTCTCCCTCGACAACAGTACCAGCCAGCTCTTCTACACGGAATCAAGAAACAGCGCAGATCTGAACGTTGTAAGTATTTCATGGTTCGCCCACACTAGTGTGTCCATGTGTAGGTGTTCACTGAAGAACGTCACTTATGCATTCGTCCTTCATTAGTGTCGAACAAGATCATTTGTGCAATAGAAATACTGCTGTTTTCTTGCAGGATGCTACTTCCGAGAATTTTTTCAAGGCGGCGTGCAAACATCCTTGTGAGACTCATATCTAGCTTTTTTCCCTAAGTTACATCCTTAGGATATTTGGAATACTTGGCGTATATAATGTGTGCTAAGACACAATTATATCTATAGATGTTCCAAACAGCAGTAGCTGAAGCACCCAATTACAAAAGCCCCAAAATGTATTTAATGTACTATTTTAAAGTGTTGATAAATTGTCCTAAGATTACTTGCTGGAAGGACTGCTTAAAGGAATGACCAACAGGATCCGGGTCGACGAGTCCATTTCCTACGACGCTAACCATTTGACTACGCCCCTCCACAATATATACATAATATATATATATATATATATATATATATATATATATATATATATATATATAATATTTTGAGGTGATGTTAGTATTTGTATCCGTTGTAGGAATAATTATACCGGAGTTTGGGCTTAGGAGTGAAGCATTAACGTACTTATTATGCTAATATTTGTTAGCGTAATATGTTAGTTGAGGAATAAATATCTGAAGACTCTGTGGTTTGTTTTGAGTTTCATTTATTTAGCCGGGTAAATTTTACCTTCGACTGAGCGTGAATAGTAGTGGTGATTTCACGGTCAGTCGAAGGTACGTAGCAGTCCCGAAAATTTACCCGGTTAAATAAATGAAACTCAAAACAAACCAGAGTCTTCAGATATTTATTCCTCAACTAACATATTACGCTAACAATATTAGCATAATAAGTACGTTAATGCTTCACACCTAAGCCCAAACCTGGTATAAGTATCTCCTACACGGGATACAAATACTAACATTCACCTCAAATATATATATACATATATATATTTATGGATCAGCCAGTCTATCATTTCCAAATAAGGTGTTTAAACATCCCCGAAAATTTAACGAAATAAAACGAAACTTAACTTTCAAAAACTGAGTTTCTTATATTTCACACCCAATGCTTCATACTAAATCCTAAACAATAAATATTATAGACAGATATATAGATAAATACACACACACACACACACACACACACACACACACACACACAAATATATATATATATTTGTGTGTGTGTGTGTGTGTGTGTGTGTGTGTGTGTGTAATATAATCCAAATGACTTGCAGGCAAAGTGAGGTTTCCATTTGGAATCATCAAAATCTCACTGTACATCCATACTCTATGCTGATGTAGGTGTAAACTTCATAGATTCCTACAAGGATTTTTATAAATCCCTAAGAGAGCTCAATATATAACAACTGATAAATTAACTATATACAGAGCAATATTTAACTTTCAAAAAAGAAAAAAAAACTTAACAAACCCTCATTTGACTATGATAAATTTATTTCGATCAGAGCTCAATACGAAATAGTGTTTAGAAAATACTAAGAATAGTCAAATCATGGTTTGTTTAGTTTTTCTCTCTTTGAAATTTATACACACATAAACGCACACATACGTACACACAGACACAACCGCCCCCACACACATTTATATATATTATATATATATATATATAATATATTATATATATTATTATATATATATATATAAAAATATACCAAGCGTGTTGGTAATCCTCGCCGTGAGAAAAAAAAACAGCAAATAGTTTGATTGTAAAAATGTACTACCAAACATCAACCGGGGAGAAAACATTTTGGAAAAAAGAGAAGACAAGATATTTCGTACCAACAAATAGTAATCTATTGGTACAGTTATTTGGCCAAAAAAAAAAAACAATTTATATGTATATATCTTATTATAATGGAGATTGTGAGTTTTTCTGTCTGTAACCGAAACTATATTACTATACAAATCACAATTCCCTGTATTTAACATCATCTTCTCCATGATTTTATTTTATTTAAAACCCAATTATTAATAAAGTTGTTTTACATCATTAAGATGTTGACCATATCTACATAGTATTTACCGCGTACCCCACTGTACGGGGTCAGGCACAAAGTTCCCTATTAACGTGGGACCACCCACAAACCGAAGCTCATGGAGTGGCAGGTGAAAAATTGCGTCGATCCCGTCGGCATTCCCCCTCAAGGGCGCCTCAGGCACTGGCAATAAACCCAGCCCTGCCCCTTTAAATCAAGGGGGCAGGTGTTGCCTGGGGGGATAGCCCCTGGGATCGACGCCGTTAATTATATCAATGGTCCAGAGGCCGAAGCCACTGTTGACCATATCAACATACTAAGAACATGCAATTGTGTTATATATACAACAAAATAGCGGTTTACAGTGTGAATGGTAAGGCTAATTTGCATATTGATATTAAAAATTTGATTTAATAAATATATGCTTAGTTTATTGATTTATAATTGTTTGGTTTTATCTTATTGAATATGAGCAAAATCTCAGGAATTAAATCTTAAAAGAAATCCATTAACAAGAAGAAAAACTGTAATATTATTCTTTACTTTCTATCTTAACTAAATATTTAAATTAGGAAAATTTAGTAAGGGAGTAATGTCAAAGGATGGAAGAGTTAGTTTCAAAGTTGTTCTATTTTTCAATCATACCCCCTCTGTTCAAAATCTTTTTATGTGCATTCTAATCCAGTTTCATCAGCCTTTCTAATTTAATATATGTTATTATATTAAAACTTAAATACTAGCACCCGGAGGGTGCATATATTTGCTAGTATATATATTATGTATATAAGATAGATATATATTCATACAACCGCTGGAAGATAAGCTAATAAGTAAAATAAGTAAAAGAGTCAGATCTTTCCCCTGAAGAGCATTAAGCGAAACTAATAGTAGTTCGTCTGACTCATTAGATTTATCTTTATTTATGATTATATATATATATATATATATATATATATATATATATATATGGAGAAAGGTAGAAAAACCCGGATGTTGTAGAAAATGGATGTTCTTGTAGATATATATATATATATATATATATATATATATATATATATATATAATATATATTATATAATGGAGATTGTGGGTTTGTCTGTCTGTACCGAAACTATATTACTATACAAGTCACAATTCCTTTAGTTATTTACATCATATTCTCCATGATTTTATTTTTATTTAAACCTCAATTAATAAAATTGTTTTACTTACTTACACTGTTGACCATATCTACATACTAATAACATGCAATTGTATTTATATATACAACAAATAGAGGTTTACAGTATGAATGGGAAGGCTAATTTTCATATTGATCTTTAAAAATTGATTTTAATAATATATTGCTTAGTATTATTGATTTCTAATTGTTTGGTTTTATCTTATTGAATATGAGCAAAAATTTCTTCAATAAATCTTAAAAGAAATCCCTTAACAAGAAGAAATAAACTAATATTATTCTTTACTGTTTAGTAAAATATAACTAAACAGTTAAATATTGAAATTTACCAATGAAAGACGGGAGTAACGGAAAATGATGGAAGAGTTAGTTTCAAAGTTGTTCATTTTTCAATCATACCCCTTTGTTCAAAATCTTTTTATCTACATTCTTATTCAGTTTCATTAGCCTTTCTAATTTAATATTCATATTTTTATTATAAAATTTAACTAAAATACTTGCCACCCGGAGGTTGCATATATTTTGCTAGTAGATATAATGTATGTTCTTGATACTACATGCATACATTTCTAGAACGATTTGTTTTAGTCTGTTAATTATTCAAAGAAAGTCTTATATATCTGAACTGTTTTTATCACCTAACTTAAAAAACACTCTTCGCTTTTTATCTAAGTTTTGGCTCCTTTTTTTTGTTTATCAAAGATAAATCAAGATATTTTTGAGTGAGTCACTACCGTTTCAGGCGCATGACCATAATGAAAATGCTAATCTACTGAATAAGATCACCGCGTGAACCTTTCGTGTGTATGAATATATCGTTTATGTATTCTATTGTTGCTCTAGCTATTTCCACAGTTTTAAGGATTGGAGTTTCTACCTACTTCCTTTGTCTGTTTGCTTCTTCTTAATTCCGGCAATCTGTAAGACAAGGATAGTGTTTTCAGCGTTGGCACATTGATACAGGTCATTGGGTCTAAATAGGAATATTTTCGACCCTGATTAATTCAAAGAACATGATTCTTTATAAGAGAACAACAACAAAAAATCCATTTACCAATTCCAGGAATCATGATATGCAAAACCGACTTTAAGTGATCAGTTTTATGCCTTTTTTTGTAATGAAAAGAAGAATCGCATTTTCAATTAATCTTCAAAATTGAGACTGTATTTTTTTGTTGGGGGGGGGGGAGAAAATGAATTGGCACGCTCTGAATTTTAAAGCTGCTTTTTTTTCTGTATAATAAAATGCTTCCTTCTCATGGGATATTATAAAGGCAGAATAGTTCATCGTGCTCAAAGACAGTTTAATGTAGTGGGGTTTTTGTTCTTTTAAATGGTTATTTGCCTCATACCCCACTTGTATGGGCTGGGCACAAGGTCTCGTTTTAATGTGGGCCCACCCACAAGCCAAAGCTCATGGGTGGGAAAGAACAAAAATTGCGTCGTTGCCTGGGGGGGATAGCCCCCTGGGATCGACGCTACTATTAAACTCTCGACAAGTCCAGCGGCCGAAGCTCGCTGGACCCCCGGCGTTAACCGGAAAACCAAATGTGCAATGAGTTCTTTAAAAAGAAAAAGATTCTTTGTTCTTTTAAATGGGCTCGTTTCTTCGTGTGTGAAAACGACCCTTAAATTAAAATCCCTGCTGATTAAGATAGAATCGACCGCAACTCTTGTCAATAATACTTATTATGGCCGTAGTAGTCGTCAGCGCAAAGAAAGGTAGAAATATTGTTTATATTAACAGAATCAGCATAATTAGATATAGTAAACTTATGACTCTCCCTCCTGTCAGTAATCTATCAAACTTGGGAGAGAAATGAAAGAAAGAAAGGCCGGTTGCTTTTCTCGGATAGGCTACAATGTCTATTTCTGGCCTGTGATAGTGGCCTTCACTATTCCACCCTTTTTTTATAATCACTGTTAATCAGCTGATTATTTTCTTACGTCATATTTTAATAACATTATATACCGTTATATTGTATTATATAAATACATTGGAATTTTAACCAAATAATTCAAAATTCCTTGGGTCAGATTTTCCCTCTCAAAAATGTTTATAATTTTCCCGAAAATATATCAGCATTTTCTCTGATTTTGAATTCAAACAAACAAAATTCATTCCAGCTAGATTCTTCCTTTCAAAATATTTTTTCCAAAATTTCATTCTTTTTCACCCATAATTTACTTTCACTAAAAATGATTCTTTTGCAATCCATAATTATCCAAGACCCCTAATTATGTAACAGCAATAAAAAAAAATGTGTGAGCGTGTGTGACATGCCTGTGTCTGTATGTGTGTGTTGCAGTTTTATTCTAAATTTAAAAAAAAATCCAACACACGCATACACACGCCGGCACGGCACACACATTCATAATACACACACACACATATCAAACACACACACGTGCACACGCACGCACACAGACACAACAAACAGCTGTGACATCACACACAGACACACACAAATAAACAAACAACTATTAAGACCTGCCTTACCCCAAAAAAGAGAAATAAAAGATAGGTCAAAGCTGGAATGATACTAAGACATTGTTGGACAGACACACACACATAAAAACACAGGAACACACACACAGAAACTTACACATACAGACACACACACACACACAATTTTGACGATATCACCAAGCATACAACAGAATGGACAAATTCTAGCAACAAGGTAACAGCTCCAGAAATATTCTAACGAAGGGATCTTTATCCCGAAATATTACGAATAAATCAAAGGTAAACAAACATCATAGTTTTCATTTTTCTTTACACTTGCATTGTGATAGCCTTTTAAACCAACCAGCAAACACATATAAACACAATGCTTCAAGCAAACTATAAAACTCTTATATATATATATATATATATATATATATATATATATATATATATATATATATATATATATATATACGGACAGACACACACACACATATATATATATATATATATATATATATATATATATGTATATATACATATGGAGGCGCGTGGGCTAGTGGTTAGAGTCGTTGGAAATGGACTCGTCGATTCGAGTTCAATTCCTAGACGAAGTTGTTGGCATTTCACATAGCGCTAATACCCTTGGTAAAGGTATGAATCCATATATTATCCCTCCAGCTATGTGTTAAATAGTAGGACAGACTGGCCCTTCAGCCTGGTAGGTAACCAGTCTAGGAGAGATAACTCTGAATTCAAAAATTCCCTCCAGCTATGGGTTAAACAGTAGGGTAGACTGGGCTCTTCAGCCTTGGGTAGTAACCAGTCTAGGAGAGGGATAACTCTGAATTCAAAATTCCTGAGGTAGGTCGTTGATTGGGTTGTGGCAACCCTTGATGCCACAATTCTTTCCTATCGACTGTTACCAAAAAGTGTGGATGGTTCAACAGACTTCAACACTATAAGCAAATCACTGGTGCGTGCTTCATTGTGTGTGTGAACCCTCATACGTCGAAAATCGACGAGAGAGTCCATAAATATATATATATATATAATATATACATGTATTCATGGACGCACCTCATATATTTTAATGACCATCCTATATGTATGTATGCATGTAATATATATATATAAATATAATTAATACTAATATTTTAATGAGCATATATATTATATATATATATTATTGATATATATTTTTAATGAGCATATATATATATATATATATAATATATATATATAATATATATATATATATATATATATGAAAGCCATTTATACGAACTAATAAACCCTCGATATTAATTATGTGTGTCCCAAGGAAACATGAAATATAATTAAGAAAAGGAAAACGGCTGTAAATTTAATTAAAATAGGTGAAAATGAGCGACAAAATAAGTAGATGTTATATGTAAGAAACACTATATACTTACATTTTATTCAATTAAAGCACTACAATTTTCATCACCTCTTAGCAAACACCGCTTACATTGACACTCAGAATGGTAGTAATTGGCCCCTACTAACCATTATTAATACTGACATGTTTGCAACCTTTCTCTTCTCTGTCTGGTTTTTGAATGTTTTTATATCAGTAAGCTACAGACATGAAGCCCATTCGATATCTTTTTAAAATTCAAATAAGAATGCCACTTGTAAATATGTAGCCTATTTATAAAGATTTCTAACTTACGCGTGTCCTGTGTTATTTACCCCGTAAATTATGTGTAATATATATTATATACTTAATATAACTAATATATATATGTGTGTGTGTGTGTGTTGTGTGTGTGTTGTGTTGTGTCCATGTTTTGTATAATAATATATGTATAATATATTATGCATATTAATAGTATACTTGTCAGTACTATACTGTTATAGCACTTATTATATTGTGTGTATATATCTACATCGTGGTATATATTGCTATAATATTATAAGTATATGTTAATAATATATAGTGATGTTACTATATCTAACATATATATTATGTATATTATGATATGTATATATATAGTGTATATATATTTAATATTATAGTATATATACTACTATTAGCAAATCGTATTCTCAGCTCTCATCAATGTATACTTTATATTATATGTGTGTGTGTGTTGTGTATATCTGATATGTAGTATATACATGTAATTTATATATATAATGTATATCATAATTAATTATCATATGTATTCATGTTATCATATATATATGCTATATATATGTATATATATATACATGTATATATATATATATGATATATATATGTATATATATATACATGTATATATATACTGTATATATATATATGTATATTTATCAAACTATTATATATCGTTACTAATAACAATCATGATTATGATATACTGTATACCCTTAAGCACCATTCGCTATTCTACAGACTATCCATTATACTTATAATTGGTTCGGCTAAATCTCTAAAGTTATGAATTCATAAATGGAAGTACATAAAACTCTTATTTCGTAGTGTATGAAAGTTAAATTTCCCAAAATGTATCAAATACTTAATAAGAAAATGATATAAAAGCATATGGGAAAGAAGCCGACCAGATGAACTAAAGAAAATCTAATTAGAAATAATGAACTGCTGGGATGACCAAAATACAAGTACTAAAATACCACTAAATACACAAAGAAATAGAGACAGCAGACTGTAACGTTTAAGAAATAAAACAACAAGCAAATAATCAGTCTTAGACATCAGGCATAGAAAAGATTAAAAGAAAGATAGAGGGTAATGGTTTGTTTCGAAAAGAAGTCGAAAAGTTAATCCAGAAGATAAAAGAAAGAGTGAATTGAAAAAAAAGGAAAGGAAGAAAAAAAGGTATTGGTGGTTGGGTTTTACAGCATGCTTCAACCCCTTTGGTTATTTTATGCCCGATACTTTCTATTTGCGTAAATAAAATGTTTATGCTTGAGAAGCTTTTTGAAATAATTCATTTTAATGGATAATACAAATTTTGTTTATAACTCATGTCTTCTATTTAACCCAAGATGGATTCCTAACAGGATCAACTACACTCGCGTTCAGAGGTGAGCCAGGGAGCAATGGTGATGACAGGGCGTGCTCCACATTCCCCAAACCTCCAAAACTGGAACCTCACCATCAGATAGAGATTTAACGTCATTCCCAGGACATGTAGACCTGCAGCCACCGTCTTCTAGCACCCATATGATAAAAAGGGTTGGGGCTTGCCCTAAAGGCAATGGGGTTGGGGCACGATTATATACGGTGCTAGGCTTGATGTGGCCAGCCGATTGATTTCGGAGGGGCCTCTGCGGACTGCCTGTCTAGCCCAATAAGGGCCAAACTGGAGTATTGCAAAAAAAAAAGGGATGAAAAGATGGAGAAGAAGGAACAAAAGAGAATAGAAAACGAAGGAGTAGAAGAAGTGTTTGGATCGAAAAGACGACGAAAAGAAGTTAAGAAAATAAAAGAAAGAATGAGCGGAAGGAAGAAGGAACAAAAACAAATGAAAGAAAAAAAAACGAAGGACGAAAATGAAATTAACGAATGAAAATAAAAAAGAAGGAAACATTCAAGTAAAAGAAGAAAAAAGAGCGAAAAGCGAAAGAAAAAAAGAAAAGTATGTATACTGTGTGAGTATATATATATATTACCAAACCACTCCGGCACGAGCAGGATGCGACCACAAGGTCAATTTCTTAAACGGAATTAGCAGATTTTTGAATTCAGAGTTTTCCTTCTCCTAGACTGGTTGCCTAGCCAAGGTTATAGAACCAGTCTGCCCCTGCTATTTTCCCTAGCTGGAGGGAGAATTTGATTCAGACCTTTCACAAGGGTATTAGCGAAATTCAAACAGCTTCGTCCAGGAATTGAACTCGGATCGACGAGTCCATTTCCTATGACTCTAACCATTAGTCAACGCGCCTCCATATACTGTGTGAGTATATGTTCGTGTTTATATGTCTGTGAGCGAATAACTTTGTATCTGTTCTGTTTCAAGGTTTACAACTTTTGAATTTCAAATCCAGTCAGTATTTTATAAAATTCATGTAAATCTTGGGGTAATTTTAAACAAAACAAAAAAGACAAAGAAAAAAAAGAATTAACAATAACATTTTTCTGACAAAGTGAATATCTTTTCCATGTATTAAAGTGAGATTTGAAACATCTTATTTTGATCTGACTGAGACGATAATAAGATGAAACCTCACCAGACCGAATCCATTGGTTTTTTTTGTTTTTTGATAAATGATCTTTACTTAAGAAAAAGCTTTACATAAAAAAAAAAAGGAAACACATTCCTCGAATATTTTGGTTTTGCTCCATATATAATATATATATATAAGATATATATATCATATATATATATATGAAGATAGGAGGGTTGGGAGTAAAATTCCGACAATATGAGATAAGATAAAAGGAAAAGTCTAAACTGCGACAAAAATAATGACTCCAACAAGTTGAAGTAGAGATAAATATTTCGTTTCTTCCCAACAAGCACCTAGGCAACCTCACTCATCTAACCTAGTCTCTATTCAACAATATCCCTCTCTAAGCCTCCCCTACCCCTCAATTTCTCCACAACCACTTCCTCTTCTATAAATTAAATGCACGTACTTTGCTTTGAATAGTTGACTGATTGATTTCTTCGGTAAAAAGGAACGAATATTTCTCTCCTACTTTCTACGTATTTGAGTCATTATTTTTTTGGTTCACTTTTCCTTTTTAGCTTACATCTTATAATATATATATATATATATATATATATATATAATATATATATAAGAGAGAGGGAGGAGGGACGGGGGTTGAGAGAGAGATTCAGAGATTGTGAGGAGAGAGAACCACGACCGTGGATGAGGAATTTTTCATTTCCACAAAAGTTAGTTGTTTTTTTCGCATGTTGCAATGATCAAGAACCCACAAACTTCGTTAATAAATGGTTGATCCGTAAGTAAAAAGGTTAAAGGCATCCCTAAGTTTTTGTGACCCAGGCGCCGTCAGTGATGGTTGCTTGTGATGGAAGTGTGTATTTTGAACTTTCTTGTCGGTTTTTGCCTATTTTCTAGATATCAGAATTTTTCAGGTGTCAACGAACACGTTGAATTGAGACGTCACGCTACAATTCAAAACAGGAGAAAATTGCTTTTCTCTATATATAATTATTTACATTAGATCTGTCGCACTGGGAATTAAAGATTCGCGAACGCACCTCTACAGAGGGTGCCGTAAGACCCATTTAATGTGGCATCTGTTAGCTATTGGATAGCGACACGGGATGCTTAACGGATGGAACCCCTTGTCGATGAGTAGAGCTTTGAATTGCAACACTCCACTTTTGGCCTTGTTACTTAGGCCTAGAGTGGGTGTTTTCGGAGACGATCTCTTCCGATCAATCGGCTTGATTCACCGTTAACCCAGCACCTATATGATTGTCTCACCCTATTCCCATTGATACAACCCTTAATCCTATTTATCATATATATATTGTCAGAAACCGGTGCTTTTACGCTACTTAATATGCTGGTATGACGGTTAAACTCTATTCTGAGGTGAAGCTCCAATTTTCGAAGCTCTAAGGGAAGGTGGACTAAATTATTCCCGGGTTCCACTTTCCCGAGCAGTAGTACCTGTTAGGGTCATAACTATGGTTAATAGAAAAATTGTTTTAAAGATGTTGTCTCCCAATTGCAGTTCATGTCTACGAACAAAAGGTATTTGGCATAAAATAACCCAACAAGTTGCCAGTGCCCTCAAATCTTAACAAACATACCAAACAAACAAATATATCTATATTTTTTGAGAATCTGCTTGCGTACATTGAATATGCATGATCTTAATTTTGGACCGGTGTCTTTTCCAGCGACAAATTGCTATGTCTTCCTACTCAAAAAAGTTACTTTCAGATCACACCAGTTGATGCTGATAGCTTTTTAGTCAGTGCGTCCTGGGGGCGCAGGTATTTGGATTTTGAATGAATCTCGAGAAAATGTGATGTCTCCCAACTAATCTTTTCTTAATAATATTGCAGAGTTTTTATTCGTTAACAACTTAAAGCATTCTAACCCCTACTTTGTACCCATATCGTGTAAATTCGTTACAGAAAATATTCATAATGTTATTAACATTAGATGGGAATTTTGTAGGGGGAGATAAAAGAAACACTGGGGACGCTATGGATACAATATTTTTTGCGTCCTTTTATTATTTTCTATGCGTCAGTTGACGCAGTGGAACATCGATTACCTATCAGTATCTCTGCACATCCTCTTTAATAGTTTTTTTATTTTTGATTTGGTTGTTACGCCATTATCCAACCCATGGGTCATTTAATTGCCTAAGTTTGAAAAAATCATTCTTATGTATAATACTTTTCTTGTGTATAAATACATTTTTCTATTAACCCATAGATGGGACCCTAACAGGTACTACACTCCGGGTCGGAGTGGACCAGGGAGCAATGGTGATGAAGGGGTTGTTTCCACATCCCCAAACTTCAAAAAATGGAACCTTCACCATAGATAGAGTTTAACGTCATTCCTGGACATGTAGACCCGCAGCCACCGCCTTCTAGCACCCATATGATAAAAGGTTGGACTGCATAAAGGCAATAGGTTGGGAAAATCATATGTGGCTAGGGCTTTGACGTGACCAGATTGATTTTGATCGGAGGGGGCCTCTCGACCGCCCTTCTAGCCCAAGATAGGGCCAAAGTGGAGTTATTGCAAGTCGTATGAACTGCTCCCACCTGGGTTCTACCCTTAAGCATCACGGGTCGCCACACACGGGCCAACAGGTGGCCACATTGGGGAGTCTTACCCTTCTGGAGGTTGCAGTAGGTGCATTCTAACGCGCCCCCACGGACAGGGCGGTCTAATAGTGCAAGGAAGTTTGGTGAGAGATTCAGAAAAAAGGAAACTGTCACGAAAGAAAAAAAAGAAGAAAACACCTTTACGTAAGAGCTGGGATCCTCATTTCATGAGTTGTTCATACACAACATCTTTATCTTTATGAGTCATAAAGAGATACGGCGTATTCTAGCATTCGTATTGAGGATTATGAAGACGTATAGAGATACGTGTAGCTGTGATGTAAACAGCTAATACAGTGTCGAGATTGCTGATGAATCTATTGGATGAAAAGACAAATGAACGATAATGTGCACACAATATCTTCTCAGTTATCCATTTAGCACCAAATCCAAATTGAAAATTAGAGTAGCGTGGATATAAAGTCAACGGCGCTTAGTAACTGACAGTTTCTCGCCTATGCGATTTTCAATCCAAATGTAATTTTTGTCTTTGTTTCCCTCAGATAGGGTAGTGTTGTGTTTTGAGGTGTTTTCTGTTGCATGATGGGAATATAGACTTTCTTATAAATATATTGGATAAATAGACAACTGAACGATAATGTATACATAATACATTCTCAATTATCTTTTTAGCACCAACTCTAAATGGAGAGCAAGGATTAGCGTGAAAAAGCAAATTAATTGTGACGAGAATTATCTTTCTGTCTTTACAAGAATGGTTTTTCAGGCAGCGCCTTACGTAATATTTCTTTCTTTTTTAAAAATATATCTTCTGTCTAGTTTGTTTGAAATATATGGTTCTTATAGAAGACGAAGCAGAAATGGATAGATTGTGTTAATTCTGGGTTAATTCAGAATTAGGTTAGATTTTGATTCGATATTCTCCATTCCAACTAGGGTTTCGCCATCAACAGAAAATAATTATTCATCCATGTTTTAACAAACTCGCATGGTGTAAAATCTAGGCAACGTTTCCATATATCTGTACTTAATCATTACTTAGTAGTTTATGCACGAACACGCACAGGCACACATACATAGAGGAGATCATTGGAAAAGCCTACTAAGCATAACACTCGGGTGTCTTCAGTTTCTCTACCACACTGTCGGCTGGGGCGTTAGAATGCACCGACTGCACCTCTGTAGAGGGGTAAAACTCTCCCAATGGGGACACCTGTTGGCCGTGGGTGGCGACCCGTGATGCTTAAGGATAGAACCCATATATATATATATATATATATATATATATATATATATATATATATATATATATACTAGCAAATATATGCACCCTCCGGTGCAAGTATTTAAGTTTTAATGTAATAAAATATTTGTATTTAAATTAGAAAGACTAATAAAACTAAATAAGAATACAGATAAAAAGATTTGAAACAGAGGGAGTATAATAAAGATTTGAAACAGAGGGGGTATAATAAAAAATGGAACAACTGTAACTTACTCTTCCATCACTCTCGTCTTTCATTGTTATTTTTTCTAATTTAAATATTTAGTTATAGAGGAAGTAAAGAATAAAATGACAGTTATTTTATCTTGTTAATGGGTTTCATTTAAGATTCATTGAAGAGATTTTTTGCTTATATTCATTTAAATAAAACCAAACAGTTAGAAATCAATGATACTAAGCTCATATTTATTAAATTCGATTTTTTAATATTAATATGCAAATTATCCTTCCCGTTCACACTGTAAACCACTACTTTGTTGTATATATAAATATAATTGCATGTTGTCAGTATGTAGACATAGTTAACAGTATTAATAATGTAAGACAATTTTATTAATAATTGAGGTTTAGATAAAAATAAATTCATGGAGGATGTGATGTCAATAACTAAGAGAATTGTGACTTGAGTAGGAATATAGTTTCGGTTACAGACAGAAAAACACACAATCTCCATTATAATAAGATATATATATATATATATATTATTTATTGTAGAGTGGACATGAACGGTGCTTGGTAAATCACAGTTTTAGTACTATGTGATTTTAAAACCAATAAGCAATTTTAGTTTTCATTAATCTTATATAATTTAGTCTGATGCTTTGTGGGAAATACAAAACAAGAACATAAAACTGCAGATCTGAAGCCCCCTATATAGAATCCCAAGAAAAATAAAGTCAATATTCACATCATTCAACAGAATCATATAAAAGTTATCCCTTCCTACAAATCACCATACTACATAATGTAAGGAAAAACTTAAAGAAAACAGACATTTGGATTGAAAATCGCAGAGACGAGAAGCAGTCAGTTACTAAGTGATATAATGAATATGTAAATACCTTGGTACCCCCTCACTATAATTTGATTGGACAGTGTCATGTATAAATAGTCGACAATGTGTTGGACTATACCTATATACCTAAGATTACTCGCCAGACTACACCCCGCCTACTTGGAGACGTATTGCTATTCGATGTACCAATTAATACTGCGATAATATACCAAATACCAACTTCAGAATATATCCATTAACCTGGATATATCACTAAACATCATTGTCTTCATACTGCCTGAAAACCATTCTTGTAAAGACCGAAAGATAATTCTAGTCACATTTAATTTGCTTTTCAAAGCAATTTCTTACTCTCCATTTAGCTTTGGTGCTAAAATGATAATTGAGAAAATATTGTGTACACATTATCGTTCAGTTGTCTATTTATCCAATACATTTACCAGGAAGTCAATATTCCCATCATGCAACAGAAAACATCTCAAAATACAACACTAAACTATCTGAGGAACCAAAGACAAAAAAGACATTTGTATTGAAAATCGCATAACTGTCAGTTACTAAGAGTCCTTGACTTCATATCCACGCTACTCTAATTTTCAATTTCAATTTGGTGCTAAACGGATAATTGAGAAGATATTGTGTGCACATTATCGTTCACTTGTCTGTTCATCCAATAGATTCATCTGCAATCTCGACACTGTATTAGCTGTTTACATCACAACTACCCGTATCTCTATACGTCTTCATAATCCTCGTTAGGAATGCTAGAATACGCCTTATCTCACTGTCTCAAGAGATGAAGATATCTTTTAATGAATAACACATAAAAGATCGATCACGAATCGTACAGCTCTACCGTAAAGGTTTTTTTTTTCCTTTTCTGTTACATGTCCATTTTATCAGTCAGTCAACGAACTTTCTCGCAACTGTTAAGATGTGGGAACTAAAAGGAATGCTTGTGTAGTAAGACAGATATTAATTTCTTCTATTTGAATTGTAGGTGTGACTTCCCACGTCACGTGTCCGTTTGGCACGTGCTAATTCAGATATCTATAAAATAAGCAAAACATATGCAAGAAAGTCTAACTTCTACTTCCATGCAACCAGCATACATCACTGCCGCTGCCGGACGTAGGAATTCCGCTTACGTTTTTACTTTTAGAGTAACATTTTACGAACGTAGTATGTGAGCTCTTAATCATTGCCAACTGAGGAAAAATCACACTGATCTGCGATGTTTTTTTTATATAATACTTGGGTTTAATCTAACTTAACGAACCTAAATTCCACCATCGTATGTCATCCCTCTGAAAGAAAAAAAAAGGAAAATCAGCGAATTAACCAAATTTAATGACATTTTCAGTGTTGATATATTAATTAATAAAATATATAGTGCACCAGTTATTTTATTTAAAAAAACTTTTACCTTTTTTTCAGGTCAGTTAACTTTATACCACGTATCTTTGAGAATCTGTTACGCCTTAATTAACTAACCTGAAAAAATGTAAAAGTGTTTGTATAAAATAACTGGTGCCTAAAGGTCATATGGTCCAATCAACCTTTATATCTGTTGTCCAATGCGTCTCACAAGAAACACCTGAAGAAGGCCACTGAGCACATCGGCCGAAATGTTGTGTATATAACAATAATGATGAGGATAACAGTTCAAAAAATTCAAATAATATAAGTTTAAATGTCTTTTTAGCTTGTTCCTGTACTTTCTCATTCCGAAATGAAACTGGTTATAAACATGAATCTATCTTTTCCTATTCGGCTGATATGTTCATGTCATCTCAATTGGGATTGCATGCGGAAGGTTTATCTGCTTTCAATATTGCCTTTAGCGATGAGATCAGAGTTTGCCATTGTCTAGCAATGTTCTGCCCCGGATCGAAGGGAGACAACTATTGGTAAAAATTAATAAGGGGGTCAAGAACCCCGATTCGTACAAATAAGTAATCTTTGTAATCTGCAATATCTGTCCAAAATGTAATGCCCCTTTTATGATATAATTTTCCCAAAACACAAGTAGCATTACTTATCTCACCATCAATAGTTGCATTAGGAAATTATATATTTGTTCTCACGCTTGGCTCTGGCTAATCAGAGAACAACTATAAGATTAGTAAAAGGATATGCCCAGTCAATTACTGATACATTTTTTTTTATGATTCAGAATTACCTTTTTTAATTCCTACACTGTTGTACATAATTTATAGGCTGCCTGTAAATTATGGAACACCATTACTCTAGCCTTACTATATAGTACTTTCTTTCTTTTTTCTTTCTTTCGTTCTTTTGATTTTACGGCATGTCAATCCTTGTTGGGTTATTTTAAGTTGAAGAAGTTTTGTTCTATTCCTTCTTGATGGGTATTAAAAATTCCTTTTTTGGAAACAATTTTTTAACAAATTTTTGTTAACTTTTTTCTACTTAACATTTAGATAGGACCGTAACATGTACTACCACTCCGGGTCAGGGTGGGCCTGATAGTAATGACGATGAAGTGGTACTCCACACTCTTCGGACCTTAAAAATTGAAAGTTAGCCATTAGATTAAGTTTAACGTCATATCCAGGACACTTATAAAGTACTAATATGTCAAGTGGTGCATTATAGTAAACTTCTATTATATATATATATATATATATATATATATATATATATATATATATATATATATATATATATATATATAAAGGAATAGGAATTGAATCCGACAATATGAGGAAAAATGAGTAAAGAAAAGAAATGTAGATGGATAAAAAATGAATTTAATCGATATCACTTTAATCGATATCACTTACACATGTGTTTCGGTCAGTTTATCAAAATGTATACGGATCACGCCATTATCATTATTAAAATAATCAGATAAGATTGAAATAATGATAATAATAATAATAATAATAATAGGAAAAATGTAAAAATAAAAAAAAATAAAAATTCACCCTGATGAACGTCGTAAAAATCTTGAAGTGTACGGAATATTTTTACATTTTAAAAAAAGACCGTGTTTGTTCTTTGTGTAGCGAGATAGTGAATGTCTTGAGTTTTGCGAGGACTACTATAGAAAAGAGCGAAAGAAGAAATAAGTGGGAGAAAAGTTTTTTTTAAAAAGTGACGAACACAAAACGGTTTGTCGTGAATTTGACAGGGGCATGACCCCCGAATGAGAATTGAAAGCCAACCGGAAGTTTCGGGTGTTGATCAGAAACAGAAGTCACGTGGTCACGATGAACGACGAAGAAAAATACCGGCCTCTTTTTGCTTTCCGAAGCGTAGGGTACGAACCGGCCTCTGATACCTAGTGTGGGATCACAGTAATTAAACAGTGTCTCCTCTCTCTTTCTCTCTGCCTTTCCTCCTCTCAGACACAACCCACGAGACGAGCCCTAAAAATAAAAGCTAAGCAGCTTGTGACGATATATTTCTCGCGTTGTACTTTTTTATCGACAAGATGACCGCCACGTGCCGAACACCTTTTTAGTGTTGTGAATTTGGAGGTACGTTGACAAGACCCGCTATACAACATAGATCGCTATTTGAACGTTACGTATATCCGCTTTTGGTACTGTGACCATATATTACCACGTTACACGTTGACTGTTATCAACCTAGACACCAGATCTGAATAATTCTCTTTCATTTTAAATAAAACAATCAACGTAATCAGTTGACCAATTCTATTACTTACAGACAAACAAAACTATTGTGCTTATTTTGGGAGTATGCTGTAGAGAAAAAAAAAATTGACGTGATAGAAAAAAAAACTAACAGCCGTTTTGAAATCAGCATGACAATATTAGTCTAAATCAAATAAAAAATCAGGTAATTTATGAGGAAGTGCGTCCCGGTCTCCTGCCTCAAGAGTTGCTGCCCGGTGACTATTAAAATAACGACCCAACTCAGTCTATTCAAAACTATCCATCTATCTATCTATCTCAATTTGTTCATATTTATCTATATTATTTTAAATACTGAGATTTTTTTATTCATGTTTGTTTAATGTCTTGTTTTTAGTTTAAATAAACAAGAATTACGACAAAAAAAGAAGCTAGCCCCCAAATACATTTAATTGTCGAAAATATCTATCTCCATTTGTTCGTATCTATCTATATTATTTTGTTCGTTTATCTATCTATCTATCTCAGTCTATTCCAAACTATATATCCCATCTTCATATCTAAACAAGAATTACGACAAATTACGATAAATAAACAAGAATTACGACGAGCTGGGGTTGTTATTTTGATAGTCACCGGGTAGCGGTTTTTGAGGCGGGAGACCGCGACGCACTTCCTCGTAAATTACCAGAAATCAAACTCAGCAGAAATTATGTCCAAAATTGTTACCCAGTGTTATTATACTTTTTACATATTGTACTAGTTTGCAATAACTCTTAAGTAAACATATCAAAGGTTGTAATAATTAGATTACGAAACTGTGGTACATCCACAGGTCCAGCTAGTGTAATATCATTACTTTATCGATAATACAAAGTACTAAAACACAAACTGGTGCATTATAGCAAACTTCAATTTAGAGACTTGTTATATGATTGGACTTACAGAATATATCATCGTTATGTTAGGCCACGTCTGGAAACATTTGGGTTTGGAAGAGAAAGCATCAATGCAGAGTATAGAATGTGCTTTGATCAGACTTTTATGAGTGCAATATTTCAAATTTGATCAAACGGCGTGAAACAGAGGGCCGGCATTTTCTTTCGGCCAGAGTTGCCATTTAATTCGCTGCCAAATGTTTTATTTTGAAATCTGTTTGAGTTAACTTGATGTCATATTGTTGCCAGCAGTGAATGTCTTTCTTCAACAAGACGGCGTTGTTTTCTTTGGCAAGACTGACTGCACTCTACCAAGATAGTCACCATAAAAATATTGATGCTTCTTAGAGAATAGCGTATCAACAAAATCGAAAGACGCATCACAAATTTGACATTTATAGGTCAAATTTTGAAGAGCACTTTGGTAAATAAGTGTAATATATCATCATCATCATCATCATCATGTCGCGCTGTCAGCGCAGATATCCATGACAATCTCTATCCATCCGACCCTATCGCTCATCATTCTCGGGAGGTCCTCTATGCAACATCCTGTATCCGCACAGAGCTGATCAATGTACGTCTTTGTTGGTCGGCCCACACTGGCGTGTCCATGTGTTGGCTTCCACAGGAGGACGTCGCTTATGAGTTCGTCCTTGCTTCTCCAACAGTGTCCCGCGTGTCTTGTCCGTTTTACTCGGATGGTTTGGGTGATATGTGGCAGGTGGCCGTACAGCTGTTTTCTCGTAGGGTGGTGTTTCCACGTCTTGTTCAAGATCACCCGCAGCATTCTTGTGCAGCTCCCATCTAGTTTATTCTCTAGTCGCTTAGTTAGGGTCCAGGTGGTGCAGCCATACAGCAGCACTGATACGACAACGGCCTGGAAGAACTCTCTTTAACTTGTCTGTGAGACTGGATTTCCATATGACCGATAATTTATTTATAGCGGCCCATGCCTTTCCTATACGTGCATTAACGTCGTTTTCTGTGGAGGAGATGTTACTGCCTAAGTATCTAAATTGTTCTACCGAGTTTAGGGGTTTTCCATCGATGGTGGAGATGTCGCTTTTGTTTTTGAAAGACATGAACTCAGTTTTATCAGAGTTTACGTATAGGCCGACATTCCGTGCTGCTTTTTCTAGGCTGTGTAGCAAAATTTCGGCTTGTGCAGGTGTATTTGCGAGTAGTGCTAGGGCATCGGCATAGTCCGCGTCCGTAATAATATATATTTAAGTACAATGGTTGGTTGTTGATTGGTTGGTAGGTTGGTTGGTTGGTTGGATTTTCCGGCATGTCAACCTATTGGCTCATTTTTTTTCCGAAAGCATTTTTTCTATTCATTCATCACAGCTACTCATTTTTTTAAAAACTCAATTTAAAAAACAAACATTTTTGTTAACTTATTTCTTCTAATTAACCCATATATGTAACCCTAACAGATACTACCATTCCGGGTAAGAATAAAATTGTTTCTTACAAAATCTAAATGACAATTTATACATATATATATATATATATATATATATATATATATATATATGTCATAATTACTAAGCTTGGTTATTTGGGCTTTACGGCATGTCAACACATTGGGTCATTTTATGCCGATGACGTTTTTACCATTCATTCATCATGTGTTCTCAATTATTTTTTTAACTAAATTTTTAAACACATTTTTTAAAACTAATTTTTTCTATTTAACCCGTAGATGGAACCCTAACAGGTACTACCAGTCCGGGTCAGAGTAGACCTAAGAGTAATAGGGATTCAACGGATAGTCCCCATCCCACATTTTTTGCCCCCCCCCCTCCAAAAAAAATGAATAATTGTGTGGAGGTTAATAAAAAATGTGTGAAAATAAACATATCTATTTCTTTCTTTCTTTCTTTCTTTCTTGCAAGAATATCACAGCAGTCTTCAACGTATCCGCTATACCACTGTAAATATTAAATGTATAGTTTTGGTTTTAGTGACCCAAACTGGTTCTTATAATACGTTAAAAAGGCTTCAAATTAACCTTATAACATAGGTGAATAAATACATAATAAAATCAAAATAAAGAAGTACAATAGAACAACAATACAGACTTTATTGTTTGAGCACATGGAACATGATATATATTACAAGATACTCACACCGTTAGGACGAAAGTCTACGGGAAGTAAGTAAGAGTTCTTACTGAATATAAGAGACACTTACTTGTGCATAACCCACGTGGTAGGGTCTATACAGGGCTACATACACACATGGGTACGAGTCTAAAAGTGGGAAAAGGTCGCTCACGTTAATGTATTTATTCACCTACGTTGGAAGGTTAATTTGAAGCCTTTCTAACGTATCATAAGAACCAGTTTTAGTCACTAAGCCAAAACTACACATTTAATCCGTATAGTGGTATAGTGGGTTCGTTGAGGACTGCTGTGATATTCTTGCAAGAAAGAAAGAAAGAAAGAAAGAAAGAAATAAAGGGATTTGTTTATTTTCACACATTTTTTATACCCCCCCCCAAAAAAAACAACAACAAAAAAACAACAACAACTAATGATTAATTGTGCGGAGACTGATCACTAATTAGGACTGAGTCTATTCTAGCAGTGGCCATCTCTGCTATTTCATAGTATTTTAGGTTTAAAATATTTTAACAGATACATATATTTTTTAAAGAAAAACAAATGGTATTCATTCTAAATATACGGTAGAGACTGGGTCTCTTTTTTGTTGGTTTTTGGTTGCTTCTCTATCTTTTAAACCAACTAATAGTAATTCCTCCATTAAAGTGAGACCTGTCTCTTTCAAGTTGTTGTCGATTTCGTTATCATTGTGACGATGGTCGGCATTTTGGACGTCTGTGTCGGAATTTTCGGAACCCCCGATATTTCTCCGTTGTATCAGGCAAATATTTGTCGGTAAT
>CM042155.1:81106090-81118590 GCA_023376005.1 Doryteuthis pealeii | reverse complement strand
TGTGTATGGCCTAAAGTCCTTAACAGCCAGACAGCGAGGGCGTCTATACCCTTTTCGCTAGACCGAGTAGATTGTTTCTGCGTATGTTAGAGCGCTACATCAAACATTCGCTCCTTACTTTACCACACGCATCCCTGTGCTACTCATACGCTAGTGTAGTATCACGTGACAAGGCTAATTTCCCTAGGATTGTTAGCTGTGTACTGTGGCCAAGGCGATATAGTGTTTCACTATGCCTGCTGAGATCCCGGTTTCGATTTCTGTCGGAGGGAAATCGTTAGTATATATCGCTGATGAGACTTAATAAAGTCGAAACAGTCTGTACGATATTCTACACACCGAGCGATCCTTTTCCGGGATTATACTTGTCAAGTTCATTTTCTATAAGAAAAAGTATCGAATTTTATACGATACATGCATTATAAGTGCCTTCAAGTAAAAACTTAATACATACTTTATACAGCAATGCTTCTAAAATAAAAACAAAACATCCAAAAATCTTATTCACTTCGCCGAAGGGCATACGGTCTGTTTGTTGTTGTTATTCTCTCAAAAACGCCCCCCTTACCTATTATGGTAGAGGCGTGTAGTATCACTTGACAAGGCTAATTTCGCTGGGATTGTTAGCTGTGTACTGTGGCCAAGGCGATATAGTGTTTCACTATGCCTGCTGAGGTACCGGTTTCGATTACTGTCGGAGGGAAATCGTTAGTATATATCGCTGATGAGACTTAATAAGGTCGAAACAGTATGTACGATATTCTACACACCGAGCGATCCTTTGCCGGGATTACACTTGTCAAGTTCATTTTCTATAAGAAAAAATATCGAATTTTATACGATACATGGCCTCAAGTAAATTTATATATATATATATATAATATATATATATATATATATATATATTTGTATATGTATAAGTATTAACTTACCGGTGGGTATAAGAACGATCGTTGGAAGCGCACAATATCCAAATGTTAAAGTTGAGAAAAAACAAATACAAAGTGCTCAATACAATGTAGAGCATAAATTTATTTATTTAAGAATGGAAATGAGTAACTCAGGTTACTCATTTCCATTCTTAAATAAATAAATATATATATATATATATATATATATATATATTATATAATATATATATATATATATATATATATTGTGTGTGTGTGTGTGTGTGTGTGTGTGTATTCTTAGTAAATAGTAAGAAAATATTTGTCTATATTTTTTGGGAAATAGCAAGAATGTATATATATATAATATATATATATATATATATATATATATATATATATATAATACTATTGGTATTTAGCATTGGATACACTACAAAATATATAAAGATACTTTTATAGGGAGCGCTGCTTGACCGCAGATCGTAAATGTCAACTTAGAGCACGCTTCATGTAGCTTTTAGATGTTTTATCTCCAGCAGAGAAAGCCATTTGCTCTGCTCTAAGGTAGTTACATGAATCTGAGTGTAAAACGAAAACTTGTAAAATAATCTGAAACCAGTAATGTCTTTTTTCTTCTTCCCCAAACGAATGTCATTGGACATTTTGTCCTCAAAAGGAAATCTTATTGTTCCCCCAGTTGTGCCATGTAGTACAGTGCTCGCCTCCCACGTAAAAATTTCGTTAAGCCTTCGAGTTAGATTTCGACCGGCTTTTATTTCAATGTCGATACCGTTTTTATTAGGGATGGAGTTGTAAAGGGGCCGGGGACGATGCAGGAAGATACGTGCTCGGTCCGTTAGGCAATTCGGCCGTTTGAAGATAGATAAAAACGGACAAGTGTTTGGCGCCTTTTGGCTTTGTTTTGATTGGTTGACAGACGGAGAAAAGGGGCGGGGTTGGATGGGTGTTGGCTAGTTGAAATGCTGGGTTCTGACAGGAGGCAAGCTGAACTGTAAATTCAGTTAAATAGATATAATACACACAGAGACACACGCACATACACAAAACACACACATACTACACACAACACACAAACAAAAACACACACACCACACACACACACACACACACACACACATATATATATATATATATATGTATGTATGTATGCATGTATGTATGTATGTAAAGTCAGTACAATCAAAATAATGCACACACAAATACATACAGACATAGATACGCACGCACGCACACACACATATCTATGGAAGTATATATATATATATATATATATATATATATATATATATATATATATATATTGACCCGTACAAGTGGGTACGCGGAAAATATCATATATATATATATATATATATATATAATATATAATATATATAAAAAGTCATCAAAATAAATATAATACACACCAAAACACACATGTACAGACACACACAAACACATCTCTCCCCCACCTCTCTCTCTCTCTCTCTCTCTCCTCTCTCTCTCTCTCTCTCTCTCTCTCTCTCTCTCTCAGCAAACACGGTAAGAGGTGATGCAGTAATTTAGTGTCGGGAAGAAAAACACACGAATTGAACATCAAAAATACAGACAGACGCATACTGTCTCTATAACACGCACCTCAACCCTATTTAGTCTCACACACGAATACTCACCTCTGTACTGATCGATACCCTACGAGAGAGGGGAGATATAAATAGATATACATCAATCTATATACAAATAATATCCCGGACAGGAATCCATATATATATACATACAGAATCATATATATATATATATATATATATATATATATATATATATATATATATATATATATATATATATATATATGCTTAAAGGCAATTACAATGTGTATATCGCATAAAATTCGATAATTATAGAAAGTAATCTTGATAAGTGAATCTCGGCAAAGGATTGTTCAGTGTGTAGAACATCGTACAGACTGTTTCGACTTTATTAAGTCTCATCAGCGATGTATACTAACGATTTCCCTCCGACAGAAATCGAATAGATATGTGTGTGTCGGAGGGAAATCGTTAGTATACATCGCTGATGAGACTTAATAAAGTTGAAACAGTCTGTACGATGTTCTACACACCGAACAATCCTTTGCCGAGATTCACTTGTCAAGATTATTTTTTATAATTATCGAATTTTATGCGATATACGCATTGTAAATGCCTTCAGGCAAAAATATAAATAATAATATATACTTTATCCAACAATGCTTCTAAAAAACAAACATCCAAAAAATCTTATATATATATATATATATATATATTATATAATATATATATATATATATATATATATATATTAGATTTATTAGCTGCTTCGAAGCGCGACTTATGCTTCGGTAGGCATATTCATCAACCCCTCAACACTAGTAAATTCCGCTTAAGAAATTGACCTTGTGTCTCATCCAGACACAAGGTCAATTTCTTAAGCGGAATTTAAAGTTTGATTTGAGTGTTTTCCATATCCAAGACTAGTAACCTAAGTAAGGTCAAAGAACCCAGTCTGTCCTACTATTCAACCATAGCTGGAGGGAGATAGTTTGATCCATATATTTCCCAATAATATTATCAGTGTGTGAAATGCAAACACCTTCGTCCAGGATTTGAACACGTCTCTCAGTGTCAATTTTCTCTGCCGATAAATATTACACCACGAATTCACCTCTCTCTCACTCTCTGTCTCTTTATCTCTCTCTCTCTCTCTCTCTATATATATATATATATATAATATATATATATATATATATATATATATAATAACACTAATAATAAATATAGCTCTTACAACTGTAATCGAGCACTATATTTCTTCCTCTAAAGAGAGAATATCCTCCATGTTGACATTTTCAAACAGATCTTTCATATTGTTTGCTTTAAAATAGCGGAAGCAAAAAGCCTGCATTCCATGAATAAGTGTTTAACTGTCAAAGGTGTTTGACATGTTCCACATTGAGGTTGTTGTTCTTGTTTGAGAATTTTAGAGTGCGTTAGTCTTGTATAACCAATGCGTTATCGAGATAAAAAATGACTTGTTCCTTTCTAGATTTTCTTAAAGTTGGTCTCCAGCCTCCCAAAGTGGGTTTGATTAGGAAGAGTTTATTGTGGATATTGTTATTCCAGTGTTGTTGCCATTTTGCATGAAGGAATCTATTAATTTTAGGTTTCATATCAGTATAAGGTATCTTGAAATTGTCGGGGATCAAATCTAAAGCCGATTTAGTTGCGGAGTCTGTTCTTTCATTCCCCCTCACTCCTATATGGCTTGGGATCCAGCATATCATAATCTCTTTAAAGTTAGGCATCAAGTCTAATCTATTCAGGAGCTTAATGATGAGAGGGTTTTCCAGTTTTTTTAATTTCTTAATGATAATTCACTAATTTCTTTAATGTAAAACTTCTTTTTTGGCCATGTTTTTTTGGGTTTTTTTCGATTTTTTTTTATTTCTTCGATTTCTGAAAATCCTTCTCGATCGGGCCTGATGATTGCCGAAAATCAGATGAGAGAGTAACGTTTCATTTCTGAACTGTCCTTCTCCTAGTGTTACGTAATGTGTCTTCGTTCTTATAAATGGGCTCGTTTCTTCGTGTGTGTGAAAACGACCCTTAGATTAAGATCCTGGTTAAATCTGTGCTGACTAAAATCAAATTTGAGGCGGTGATCCGTCTAGCAGTTGTCAACGCAATTAAAGATAGAGAGATGTTTATAATAACAGAATTTTACTGGTCGATTTTATGTGTTTTTCTGACAGATTCCATTGCGTAGAATTCATTGATGCCAAAGAAAGTACTCAATTCGGAGAATTAGTGGAGAAATGAGCCCCCCTTATAGTGCCTGAGAATGACCAATTTCGTGAAAATTTAAGTTGTCGATTTTATTGGATTTTCTGGTAGATTTCGATGCGTAGATTAACATGGTAAAAGGAAATTGAATTCTTATGAGAATTGACCTAGATATGAGGCTTCAAAAATCCCCTAAAAATCTTTTTTTTTTCAAGGCATTATATTATTAACTGTCAAAATTGGAAAAAGAAAGAAAGTAAGTCTGGTTGTTTTTTTTTTTGTTTTTTTAAGCTACGGTCGGGGCCGTGTTGGGTCTCCAGATACTTTCTAGTTTTCCCTCCCGCTTCAAATATTCGACCCCTCTTTTATCATTAAAGTTAATCAGCTGTTTATTTTTCTTTACGTCATTCCCCACTTATTTCTGTATATCTTAAATCCATTGTATATTGTTATATTGTATTATATATGTAAATTGTAATTTTGACCAAACAAACTTTATTTTTCATCCATAATTTTCTTTTACTAAAAATTATCATTTTGCAACCCTTAATTATCCAAGCCCCTCAATTATGTAACACTAGTCTGGTTGCCTATCACAGATTGAAATTCCCAGTCTGCCCTTCTATTTACCCATACGTGGAAGTAGAATAATTGGATACACACCTTTCCTAAAATATTTAGCGCTATGTGAAATTCAAAGAGCCTCGTGCAGGATTTAAACTCATCTTGTCGTGTTAATCTATACATAAATAAAGGTCAGTTGGTGTGTATGTATGTATGTCCGCATGAAACTGAAAATAAAACAATTAACAACAAGGTAAATATATATACATATTCACTTTCACCAAATCTTACTTTTTGTGCAAAAATTATGAAGATCTGATTTATAATCGTGAAGATATTTCAAAATTAGGATTTGAAATAGTAAGAGAAGGGAAATTCATTGATGGCGATCATGATCGAAACATAAACAAATCAATTATGGAATACCAAGACAATCAATGCATCTGCAAGAATACCTTTTTTTATCACCACCTCGACCCAGGCAACCTTACACCTCCAACCCGTCCTTCGGGACGGGGGTTCAGTGTGCTTCGGCCACTGGATCGGTGTGATGGTAAATTAATAGCGTCGATCCCAGAGGGCCATCCCTCCAGGCAATACCTGCCCCCTTGACTTAAATGGGCAGGGCTGGGTTTATTGCCCAGCGCCTGAGGCGCCCCCCTTGAGGGGGAATGTCGACGGGATCGACGCAATTTTTCCACCTGCCACCCATGAGTCTCGGCTTGTGGGTGGTCCCACATAAATAGGGCCTTCGTGCCTGGCCCGGTACGAGTGGGGTACTGGGAAAATAAAACATCTACCCAGTCAACAGCCGCTTCTAGTTTCTCACTAATATACACATTACACCACGCGCCTCCAACGGATACCGTTGTAGATTTATCAGCGACACGTTTGCATTGGCTATATCAAAACGGAGATAACAAAAAGAGGTCACGTCACAGTATGAAATTACTTCCGGTGATGTTACTCCACAGGAAGATATTTTAAAAGGCCTTGTTTAGTCATGCAAATGTCTTACAGGTGCCTGCCAAAGATAAAAATCGACACAGAAGTAATTTTATGAGTTTCCAGGTGTGTGAGTTGTTTTCAAAAAATGTATCAGCGTTTGGTTGCAGTTACTCTTCAGTGTAAAATAATTGGAGTTGAGGTGGAGACATGAGCGTATCTTGACACGTGAATTAGCACAGATAAGTTTTTAGCAAAAATATGTTAGGGTTAGGGTTTGTTTCGTTTTACGGCATATCAACCTCAGTGGGTCATTTAATGCCGATAAAGTTTTGAAATAAATCAATTCTTAATGGATAATACAATTTTTTATAAATACATTTTTCTATTTAACCCATAGATGGGACCCTAACAGGTACTACCACTCCGGGTCAGAGTGGACCAGGGAGCAATGGTGATGAAGGGGTGCTCCACATTCCAAACCTCCCCAAACCTCCAAAACTGGATCCTCACCATCAGATAGAGTTTAACGTCATTCCCAGGACATGTAGACCCGCAGCCACCGCCTTCTAGCACCCATATGATAAAAAGGGATTGGGGCTTGCCATAAGAGCAATAGGGTTGGGAAAATCATATAGGTGCTAGGGCTTGACGTGACCAGCCAATTGATCGGAGGGGGCCTCTCCGACCGCCCGTCTAGCCCAAGATAGGGCCAAAGTGGAGTATTGCATGTCATTAATTGCTCATCCACCTGGGCTCTATCCTTAAGCATCACGGGTCGCCACCCACGGCCAACAGGTGGCCCCATTGGGGGAGTCTTACCCCTCTGTAGAGGTGCAGTCGGTGCATTCTAACGCCCCAGCTGACAGGGCGGAAGATATGTTAGATGAGAATGGAAAGATATAGTAACGTATAAAGACAAATCGTTTCCTTTGGAGTTTGGCACTAAATACTGTAGAATGCATGAGGTTTTACCACAGATAATTCTTTCTGTTTGTGTTTCTTTTATATTGCATTTTTATATTTTTTTACTATTTTTCAATTATTTTCATGAAACAAAAACATTTGATTTTTTTCTTTCAGAAGAAAATGATAATAAAAATGAATATACAAGGAGTCTTTAAAACATGACATTTTAGACTACACTGTGCAATAAATTGTGCTGTGTATATAGATAGCATTCCCAGTTGAAGTTATTGTTATTTAATCAGGTTAGTTACATAGGGCTTTGTAAATGGAGTTCAGAACTGTTTGAATTATGCAAATATCCCCAGTGGTTCAAAAGTTATGAGAATTTAAAGCCCCGAAATTGGGGGTTCAAAAGTGGACATGATTTTGTTTAAAAAATTATGTCAAATCCCAGACCAATTCAAAACAAGAAATTTAGTAATTTCTTCCCCATTTCTTTATTTTGGGAACAATTTTGATAAAACTTTGCATTCTTTTTTTATGTTATGTTCTTTCTGATTCTGCACTTAAATTTTATGTATCTCCATACTATAACCCATTATTTGGGGAATAAGAGCGAACTGGCTGACACATCAAGTAGTACCTCCTCCTGATTAATGAGCCTTTGACAAAACAAAAAGACTGAATCCACATAAAAGTAACACTTATTTTTGTTTGATAGACAGAGTCGAACTGTAACATAATGGAGGGGGTGGAGCTATGAGTGTAACCTGACATAAAAATTAGCACAGAAAAGGTTTTAGGAAAACTGTGTTAGATGAGAATGGAAAGGTTTAAGGATGAATCATCATTTCCACATAGCTTAGTTTCTATTGGATGAGCGATGAGACGTGGCGAACTGGGAGAGAAATGTGAATGTTAATTGTGTTTGGAATTCTGCGTCGAGAGGGAGAATGTTAAGTATCTGGCCGCCATACTTGGCCAGTTGAGAAGGACTTAAAGTAAGTAAATAAGTAAGTAAGTCCTGAGCTATAGAATCATTTGGTAAGTGAATAAGTCCTGGATTATGTAATCCTACGTAGTGTCAAAAGGTCCAGTGATATAATCCTATGATCCGTCGTCCACGAAGGCTCAAAGCAATGTGTGTAGGTATGACCAGAACAGCCAGTATAAGTAACAATATCAGCAGGAGAGCACTGCCAGTGATTGGACAAGATGTTGGTCACATGGTTGCCGGTGAGTCTATAAGTACAAGTGGCTATCTGGCACACACCTTATATCGGGAAAAATCAACAGAGACATGGAGCTTTTGATCTCGCCAATTGTGACTTGGGGGAAATAAATGACTAATGAGAAAACGAAGTGGCCTTGTGTTATTACTAAAAACTCTAAATGGCACAAGGCAAGATATCTCTCAACACCCCCAAGGTGGTTTCCAGACTCCACTCATCCAAGAATTGGAGCCAAATCCAGCATCCACCAATGTTACGTAGTGCCTTTTCTTTTCTTCTCTGTCTAGTCTTCTATCTTCTATCTTCTAATGGTCTCGTCTGGTCTTTCTTATCTGGGGATTCCGTGTCTGGTTCTGCTGGGGACCATTTCTTATCAGAAGCCTTGTGTCATTGTTAGCTTTTAGTAATAACAATAAGACTTCGATTTACCTTTGATGTTATTTTATTCTGGAACCCCAGGACCAGACAACTGCGCGCTGAGAGTCACATCTTGCTAACTTCTAATTCTGCAACTGACTAACTGGCAACTAACTAACTGCAACTGACTTACTGAGTTGCCCACCTTAAACGGAAAGGGCTTTCTATCGGGGTTCCGTTCTCACGATTCTATTCCCCAGAAAGCAAGGTTGAGAGTGGGGGTCAGCATTGTCACTCACTCTCAAGGCCTCAGCTGCACTGATCGCCCATAAGGATTTCTATACTACCTTAAAAAGTAATAGGGATCCAATTAATATGTAACACCAAGCCTTTTCAGTTTAGTACCGATCCAGACATAAGTATACACATATTTCTACAATAAACAGATCATCACTCCATTCGGAAATGATTGCCATAACGTACCAAACATTGGCACGTTTGTTGGCGTTTTTTGTATATAAGGTGTGTGCCAGATGTCCACTTCTACTTATAGACTCACCGATAACCATGTGACCAACCTATTGTCCAACCACTGGCAGTACTCTGCTGCTGATATTGTTATTTATACCGGCTGTTCTAGTCATACCTACGCACATTGCTTTGAACCTTCGTGGACGACGGAACATAGGATTATATCACTGGACCTTTGACACTACGTAGGATTCCATAACACAGGACTTATTCACTTACCAAAGGATTCTATAGCTCAGGACTTACTTACTTTAAGATCTTTTTTCAACTGGCCAAGGATGGTGGTCAGAAACTTAAAATATCTCCATTCCAAAATAGAGAACGTAGCACAACATTAGCATAATAATATGGTGCCGGGCACGGTCTCAATGTATGGGACGATGCTACGGCTCAGTATTACAGTGTTGGATGGGATGATACCAAATAATAATATATAGTGAAAGATTTCTTCTAATGCTGGTCGTAAAACAGATTATAGTATATAGTGTCCTGAAGGAGAGCTGGTTCGTTCCTTTTCCAACTCGACTGAAATCTTATTATAATGGAGATTGTATGTTTTTCTGTCTGTAACCGAAACTATATTACTACTCAAGTCACAATTCCATGTGTTATTGACATCACAATCTCAATGATTTTATTTTTATTTAAATCTCCAATTATTAATAAAATTGTTTTACATTATTAAAGCTGTTTGACCATATCCACATATTAATAACATGCAATTATATTTATATATAAACAAAATAGCGGTTTACAATGTTGTGAACGGGAAGGCTAATTTGCATATTGATATTTAAAATGTGATTTTAATAAATATGTGTTTAGTACTATTGATTTCTATTGTTTGGTTTTATTTTAATGAATATAAGCAAAAATCTCTTCAATAAATCTTAAATGAAATCCATTAACAAGAACAAATAACTGTAATTTTATTCTTACTTCCTCTTTTAAACTAAATACTTAAATTAGAAAAAATAACAATGAAAGACGAGAGCGATGGTAGTGTAGTTTCAGTTGTTCTATTTTTCGATTTTACCCCTCTGTTTCAAAAATCTTTTTATCTGCATTCTTATTTAGTTTTCATTAGCCTTTCTAATTTAATACAATATTTTTATTACATTCAAACTTAAATACTTGCACCGGAGGGTGCATATATTTGCTAGTAGGATTAAATAACCAAAAGCTGTCAACAGATCAACAAACAATTAACAGAACGCTTTTTGATGGTTATGTGCAAAATATATACATTTATTTTACAAAGAGCGAGATAATTTTTTGTTCAGTTGATTGCGATCTAAAGCTGGTTTTTGGCTAAATTATCAATTTTGTACCGAGTGGCAAGACATCAGAGTGTATCGGTAAAGTTGTGGCAAGGGCACCGGGCTATGGCGAGCTCCCTGGTTTCGGAGTGTCTGACTCCAGCGGACGTTCTACACTTCTCTCCGGCTGACGGTCTGTTATTTATGGAATCCAGACCTCTCTGAATGGATTTTATTTTAATTTTATTTCTATATCCCTTTTTGAAGAAGTATATATATATATATATATATATATTATATTATATATATATATATATATATACTGCTATGTTATTATGAAAGTTTATATTCCTACTTATTGTTTTTAAAAAAGGAAGTGTCATATTTGCTGTGGTACATATGTGTACCGATACGTAGATCAAGTAATATGATAATACTACATATTTTATACCAATACGTAATCAACATGTTAATAAAATAAACTGGGATAAAATGCCCCCTTGTCATTCGCCCTGGTACTCTGTGTATTTACCAATGTTCTATGCAGCTTCCTTTTCGATATGCAGTGGTGCTCGCTGCCCTCATATTTCTTTAGAGAACTCTGCCTTTAGATCTAACATGTGAGGATTATTCAGTTTAATAAATAAGAACGTTTACTGAGGCCATACTAGTCAGTATGTAGGATGGTCTTACGAATGTTTTGTCCAACAGGTTGTTAATAAAATATACACGGCACACGTACTCACACTATAAAATAATATAATATATATATATAATAAATATATAATCCAAAAGTCCAGAGAAGAAATCTTCCTTACGACATAGGTCTTTTTTAAAAACAACTTGTCGCAGTTTGAGAGCTCATGTGTGCTCTTATTGTTAGAATCAACAGGCAAATTTATATTTAAATAAATAACAAAAGACTTAGAGATCTTGCATTATAGACTATTTCAGGGAGCTTAAGACAAAAATGTCTAATTCTCCCATCATCAACAGATGCGAATGATGAAATTCTTTATTTTTAAGGCATTTAAAACAGATTTTTTTTTAATTTTTTTTTTTTTTTTATATTGTCCTGTCCTGCCAGCTGTAGAGTAATAAAATAGGAATAAAAATACAAATAATAGTAAACAATAAACAATAGTAAACATAAACAATACGTAACAATAATAAAACAAAGGTTTTATTATTGTTTTACTATTATTTGTTTTTTCTTTCCTATTTTTTTATTACTCTCTACAGCTGAGCAGGACAGGGACAATATAAAAAAAAAAAAAATTAAAAAAAATCTGTTTTCAAAATGCCTTAAAAATAAAGAATTCATCATTCGCATCTGATGAGTCGGGAGAATTAGACATTTTGTCTAAGCTCCCTGAATAGTCTATAATGCAAGATCTCTAAGTCTTTTGTTATTTATTTAATATATATATATATATTATATAATATAATATCTATATATATATATATATATCGTGTGTGTGTGTAAGTTTCTTCTAGTATTGAATAATTGAAATAATGTGCTCGATTACAGGTGTAAGATCTGTATTTATTTATACCTTTAATGCTGCGACTGTTACCATTGTTTCAAAGCAGCGCGTTAGCCAATTATAGACAAGCCAAGCCACTCCTGAATGAAATGCAGCAAATATCAATTCATATATATATATATTATATTATATGTGTGTGTGTGTGTGGTGTGTGTGTGTGTGTGTGTGTGTGTGTGTGTGTATACCCCTCCCCATCTCACAACTTGTGCCCACCTCCAAAACAATCACTACTGCATTGCTCGCTCGAACCACTACAATTCTACAACCTCCCACTACCAATTGTTATTACCACCTTTTCTAATTCCTTGCTACTACTTGTTCTCGTTAAACGAGACACGAAACCATACCATCGTTTTACTACCTGATGATGGCAAATCTGTATTGCCGAAAGCGCTCATATCGAAACCTTTGGTAGACTGTTACCCAATTCCACCCGAACCAC
>CM042155.1:81091090-81103590 GCA_023376005.1 Doryteuthis pealeii | reverse complement strand
GAAGATTAATATATTATTATAATGGAGATTGTGTGTTTTTCTGTCTATAATCAAAACTATATCACTACTCAAGTCTCAATTCCTTTAGTTATTTATGTCACATTATCCCTGATGTTATTAATTTATTATTTAAACCTCAATCATTAATAAAATTGTTTTCAATTATTAATACTGTTGGTCTTATCTATATACTGATAACACCCAATCGTATTTATACATATACAAGTTTACAGTGTGAACAGGATTGCTAATTAGCAGATTGATAATAAGAAATTGATCTTAATAAATATGTGCTTAGTATTATTGATTTCTAATTGTTTGATTTTATCTTAATTAATATGAGCAATAATTTCGGGTATAAATCTTAAAAGAAATCCAGTAACTGAAAGAAATAACTGTAATTTTATTCTTAACTTCCAGTTTTAACTAAATAGTTGAATTAGAAAAATGTAGCAATGAAAGACGGGAGTGATGGAAGAGTAAGTCCCAGTTGTTCTAATTTTCGATTATACCCCACTTTATTTCAAAAATTTTATCTGCATTCTTATTTAGTTTTATTAGACATTTTAATTTATTACAGTAAAACCTAAATACATGCACCCGGAAGGTGCTTATATTTACTAGTATATATAAATAAGTGAGGGAAGTGTGGACATAGACAGTCGACGCTGGGTTGGCTCTTCTAGTTTATAAATACGTCAAAAACACCTGTTTGCAGAAACACATTCACACATAATACATAAGTAACTTATATATATATATATATATATATATATTATATATATATATATATATATATATATATATATAATGGAGATTCGGTTCCGGTTTTTGTCTGTAACAAAAACTACGTCACTACTTACGTTACACAACGTTATAACATAGAATAAATACACCCAAAATTTGAGCATGCAATGTTAGACAGTCCTCATTGGTTTTTTAAACAAGTTTTAACAAATACATACCTGGTATTATCTATCTATATATAGTTTGTTTTATTTTAATATATATTTAAAGTTATCAGAACTAAGTTTCCATTTCAATTTTTTATTGTTTTTACTCCTTTGATAAATTTATTTTATTTTTTAATCATTTAATAAATTTGATGATTTTACTTTACTTATGATACAAACTCTCTGATATTAAATTTTCAACGCTCATCTCCTCAAGCAATATTCATTTTACATCGCTCAGAGGGTGTTTTTTTTATTTTCCTAGTATATATATATACATATATATTGTATTCATCTGCTACGTAATTACCTTGTGTGTCTCTTCTGTCATAAATTATTAAAACTTGAGCCATAAATAAGAATTTCCACATCAGATCCAGAAATAACAATATGTCTTTGCAACAAGCCATTGTAGCTTTATTAAGTCAGGGAACATTTTTCTCTGCCGTCGGTGTCGGCGAAGAAAGGAGAAATAGATGCTCTCTCTCGCTTTATGCGTTTTGCATACGTGAGTGAGTTTCTAGAATTCCGGGTCACATACACCTTCACAATTATTTTGCTCGATCCCTGTGATGTGAAAGTCAAATAAAAATATTTAGGATTTTGAAGGCATTCTAACAGGAAGAGGGCCGCTTCCATATCTCATTACGGTGAAACTTGTTATTCCTTTGTTGGTGAACAATGAATTCTCTTCGTGCTAAGAAATTGCTGTGATGTATTCTTGCAGAAATTCGCTCCGGATTTTCTGTCCATTTCTTTTTTTTTTTTTTTTTTTTTTCCTACGTCTTGCGTTCATTTTTTTTTCGTTCCTTATTTTCTTTCCTGTTTTTCGTGTGTTGAGGAAAATAGTGAAGAAAATCTAAGACTGAATAAAGGTGTATAATGGGTCCGCGTTTAGTCGTTGAAAAAGGGAAAAGGGAAAATGAAACGAAATAGAAGTTGTAAAAGATAAAAGTGAGAAGAAATCTAAAAAGAAAAAGAAAAGAAATAAAGCTGGGAAAGAAATAGAAATAAAGAAAGAAATAGAAAGGAACAACAAAGATAAACAAACAGATGAAAGAAAGAACGAAAGAAAGAAAAGAAAGAAAGAAAGAAAGAAAGAAAGAAGAAATCCTGCTGTACGAAAGTAATAAATTCTGGTGTATGAAAGAAAGGAAGAAAGAGAGACATAATGGAATAGAGAGAGAGAGAGAGAGAGAGAGAGAGAGAGAGAGAGGAGAGAGAGAGAGAAATTCTGCTCCACGAAAGTAATAAATTCTGGTGTATGAAAGAAAAAAAAAGAAATACAGAATGCAAGAGATAGACAGAGAGAGATATAGATAGATAGATAGAGAGATAGATAGATAGAGAGAGAGAGAGAGAGAGAGAGAGAGAGAGAGAGAGAGAGAGAGAGAAGAAAGGCATCCTGCTGTACGAAAGTAATACATTCTGGTGTATAAAAGAAAGTAAAAAAGAAAGACAGAATGGAAGATATATATATATATATATATATAATATAATATATATATATATATATATATAAGATATATATATATATATATATAATATATATATATATATATATATATATATATATATATATAGTTGAATGAAGTGACAAATAAAAGTTTGAGCTTTTATTCATTTATTTGGGAACGATATTACTACCAATGGTTTACTGCTAAAAGCATTCATCAGGTAAACGAAATGTTTATATATTATATTATATATATATATATATAGATAGATAGATAGATAGATAGATAGAGAGAAATCCTGTTGTACGAGAGTAATAAATTCTGGTGTATGAAATAAAGAAAAAAAGAAATACAGAATGGAAGAGATAGTTGAGAGAGATAGAGAGATAGAGATAGAGAGATAGATATATTGACAGATAGATAGATAGATAGATAGATAGATAGATAGATTTGCTGTCTAGATTTTATAATTGTCGTTTTCCTGGTTTTTTTTTTCTTTTTAAAATCTGACGTCTGTCCGTCGACATTTTATTTCTTGTCAGGTAGTAACAAAACTAACTTATTTGACAGGATAATGTCATTATCCAGATTATACCAGATTATACCACCCTATTTCAATGCAAGGGAGTTTATTATTTCTTTTTCTTTAGTACACCTACGTACGTTGCTTAGGGTAAATTAAAGAAATTTTGGATTTATTAAAGAAACTAGCAAAATCAAAAACCCCTCTGGGTGGTGTAAAAATCATTTTTGAAAGATAATGTCTGAAAGGGATGGGAGTCAAAAATTCAATGTCAGAGGGTTTGTATCATCATCATCATCATCATCTCATCATCCTCATCATCATCATCATCATCATCAGTCGCGCTGTTAGCACGGATATCCATGACAGTCTCTCTCAATCCGTCCCTATCGTTCATCATTCTCGGGAGGTCCTCTATGCAGCATCCTGTATCCGATCAATGTACGTCTTTGCTGGTCGGCCCACACTGGCGTGCTCATGTGCTGGCTTCCACAGGGAGGACGTCGCTTATGAGTTCGTCCTTGCTTCTCCAGCAGTGTCCCAATTTTTAAAAAATAAACTATTTGAAAAGGAAACTTAGTGCTGTCCTCCCTCAAATGAAATGTTGCGCGCATTTATTAATTATTGATTAAATAAATCTTTTGAATATTTTACACATAAATCGTACCCCAAAATCGTAGGTATTTATTTATTTGTAAACCTTTTAGTTAACCACTTAGTACTAAAAAAAAAAAAACTAATCCTTGTTTGTAGATTATTTTTCTAGTAAAACCCTATACGTTTGATAACTTTGAATAGGTCAAAATAAACCAAACTATTTATGAATATATAATAAGTAAGTAAGTCGTCGGGCTGGCCTAAAGTCGGTATCAACCAATCAGCGAGGAGGTTTATCCCCTTTTCACTAGCACTAGACCAAGGAGATTGTTTTTTTTTGCGTCTGAGGTGGAGCGCCACACCTACCATCAGCTTCTTACTTTACCGCACAGATCCCTGTGCTAATCATACCCTGAGTTGGCGAGGACCAGTATCAAACTAGGAACCTTGCAGTTTCTAGCCGAACGCTCTACCGACTGAGCTAACCCGGCCCCTTAACTTGTTTATAAAAACAATAAGGAACGTCTAATTTGGTATACTCAAACTTTGAGTGAATATGATACAAGTTTGTTCTTTATTTTATGTATTGCCGATTTTGGGTAATGTGACGTAAGCAGTGACGTAGTTTTGGTTCCAGAAAAAAAACTGAAACCAGATATCCATTATTAATGGATAGATATGAAGGCGTAATCCGAAACACAATGACTCACCTCACACAAAGATGGATAATTCACTGACAAGAATTTAGGCCCCTCACGTAGTCAAATCAATAACGAGTTGGGTTCGATTTTCATTGTTTCTGAATTCAGTTCTCACTGTGTTACATAATTAATATGTAGCTCATGAATTGTGTGCGATAAGTGTAGCTTAATTCAAAACTAACGCTTATAAAAAAACACAGCAAAAATGATTGACAGGTTTTGACCTGCGTTTGATATCCTTTTCCGGTTCACCAGCGCGAACGTGAGAAAGAGTTTAGGAAAATCAGATTTTAGTTGTCCGCTGAATGTCGATCTGTCCATTGAAACTATATTCCCACACGCATGTTTGTTTATCTGGATCTCATAATATCATAAAGAGCTCTAATTAAAGCAAAGTCTTGTCTTCGTTAAGTAAAACCTCCGCAACGACACAGGACGACTCAGATTCAAAAATATAATATAATCTACAAGACCAGATCCAGAGATAGATCCAGCTAAGAATAACATCTAACAGCCCAGCGCAGCCCAGATAGCAATATAGAATATAAAAGATAGACAAAGCCATCTACTCAGAACTATGGATGTAGATACACAAGATAAGTATAAAAGAAGATAAGTATATCTGTATATGTAGCGTAATTATTATGGTCTACGGGGAATTTTTGGATTGAAAATAAAACGGTAATCGGATTTCTGGAAAAGAGAAGAAAAGAGATAAGGATAAAGAGAGGTTAAAGTTTGAAACGGTAAACACTCAACGGAGGGCCATCCACTGACCGACGAATGACCCCGGAATTAGATTTAAAAATAAAAATGGAAGTTACGGGTTTTGATCGAAAGCAGAAGTGGGTGACCCTCCCACCCAGGACGAGAAACGGAAGAAGAGAAATCGGGCTTTTATCGGCTGGGCCGTCGTAAGGGTCAGACGGGTCTTTCCGGGTTCCCTGTGATGTGTTGAGCATAGTAGTACCGAACATGATTTACAATAGAATAATTTGACCTTACCCTCTCTCTTTCTCTCTCTCTCTCTCTCTCTCTCTCTCTCTCTCTCTCTCTCTCTCTCTCTCTCTCTCTCTCTGTACTTCTCTCTGAAGAAGAACCCACGAGCCTAGGAAAAAATAAACAACCCCTTTGTGACTATACGACTTGCGTATGTTGTTTCGTAACTAACGACTATTACTACTACTAATGACTACTACTACAGCTCGAATTTAGCCCTATGCAACATATATAATCACTAGCAGCGGCTACCCGGTGAATCCTGGGTAGAAGAGAAAAAACATGTTTTAATAATTGTTTACAGATCTATTACTACTGAATAGCGAGTTCGATCCTCGCAGGATGACCCATAAAAATCACCACGTAAGAAAGGTCTTATTTAATCTGGCCTGGTGGGAGGTCAGGGAATTGTTTTCGTTAGAGTAGAGTGAATGACATCACATAATGATATAGTAAGAAATTTTAATTCAATGATTAACTATATTTTAAAAATAAAATATAAATGACGCGATTTGCTAAATTCCAAATTAATATTTCAAAACCAAAAACCCCCAACCCCCCCCAAAAAAAACAACAAAAAAAACAAACAATTAAATAAAGTAATCAAATCGATGTAAAACGATAAATAATCTTTACAAAAATAATTTTCTTAATTCAAAGCGTAGCCGATCGAATGCCAAATTATTATAGTATACTATACTATAAATTTGATAACAATTTGATATAAATAATATACTATACTAAATATAGTATATTATTTTTTAAATCGAAAACTGCACTGACTTGAGAACATTAGGAAAAGAAAACTAAATGCAAAAAAAAAAAAAAAAATGAAACATACTTTTTAAATAGAATTTTTGAATGTGCTTAAATGTTGAATATTAAATTACAGTACTGATTTTGGTACAAATACATAATAACGCCCAATTGATAATATCATTAGAATCGTATTTTACGAATAAATAACATTAGATTACGGAAACTCCCGAAGGCGCCTAATTGTAACCTACTTACTCTAGTATCTCAAAGTTTTCAGGTATTTCGTAAAATGTAATAGGTAATCTAATGCTATTATCTCTTGCGCACTATTCTGCATTAGTATCGTGATTTTATTTGTATTTCTAATATTATAATAAATAAATTAACGCGATTATTTTATAAACAATGGCTAACAGGAAAAATATAAAGGTTGTTTATATTGACGAACGATGGACGCCAGTATATAAGTATGTAAATTTTTATTTTTAAATAAAAAAGGGGCAAAGGTATGAAACCTCTGTGGAAAGTTAATGTCTCATATTTAAAATATTAAATGAAATTAAAAAAATTAAAAAATCACACATCTTAATAGAAATAATTTTGTATTTGTTTAAAAGTTAAATATGAACTAACCGTAATGTCAAAAGTGTAACTAAGTGATTAATTCTTAAACTGTCCATAAAAATTGCATGATAAAAATAGATTAAATAAGCGATTATTTATCCTGTACAATGAAATATTTACTACAACTTTGAATCAGTCAAAATATAGACTTAATATGAAATAAATGAAAAGAAAAAAACCTGATTGAACTTCCATTTGTTTACTTTTTAGCAAAAAACGCCGAAAATGGCCGAGTAGAATTTTAACGTTATTTTTATAATGCTGTTTAATTTTTAAATGTATTCGGTAATATAAATCAAATCATTGTTTTGCTCAAAAACCAAGCCCTGGTCATATTTAATGTGTATATATATTTTCTTTGTAGTTAATTGCTTTATTTTCAGTTTCCACCAGACATACAGATGGCCATGAACATACAGGTGTATACGCATACTAAACAACAACTGAGTGTTCTGTGATTTGGTACTTGTATACAACTAAGCAAATCATAGCAAATAACAATGGCTTATTATAATCAATATCTGTTCGATCGGCTAATCTCTTAATTGACTTAAAATTAAGATACCATACAGTAATCTCGCTATACTTTTCGATGTTTTTCTGGGTTCCATCTTCCTTACTTCTTATCATATTTCGCTGCTTCATAATTGTTTATCTTCAGACGTCTTATAGATTAGCAGTCGAACGAACGGGGAGATTGTTAGATTATTTTTTTGGTATATAAGGCCTACTGCAATCCACCACTGACATTTATAGACTAAGCGAGGTTATGTGTTTTAAACCTCAGCCAATGAACAGCTCAAATACGTGGTTGGTTAACTACTTAATCGGTTGATATTGGCAGACGTCCATTTCCATTCATTGACGAACGACAGGGCTGATTGAGGAGCACCAAGGAACAACCAAAGGATCATACCCAATAGTAAGGAATACTAAGGAACGCAAGGATTCATCACTAAGGATCGCGCTCTGCTTAATACAAAGGATTTTCGCTGGACAGCGCTCTTCATTGAAGCCAAAAGGATGGCCACAAACATCGTAACAGAGATCATTAAACAGTAATAAAAAATAATACCTTACAAGAAAGCTTCGGCTGTTCGGCTAACTAATTGAAAATTAACATTTACCTAATTTCTAGAATTCGTAATGGAAGCGCTTGGTGTAATGGTTAAAGTCATGGGAAATGGACTTGTCGCCCGAGTTAAAATCCTGGACGTGGTAATTGCATTTCACTTATTGCTAATACCCTTGGGAAATGTATGAATCCTACTCTCCCTATAGCTATGGATAAATAGTAGGGCATACTGGGCTCTTTAACCTTGGTTAGGCAACCGATCTAGTAGAAGAAAAACTCTGAATTCAAACCTATTGAACTCCGCTTAAAAAATTGACCTTGTATCACATCCTGCCCGTGTGGAGGGGTTGGTAAATATATATTTCTAGAATTCGTAAAAAATGATTTTAAAATTCTCACATTTAAAGCCAATTAACCAAAGTGGTTACCAGTTGTCACTCAAACTTGGTTTACCTGAGCTAACCATAAAATAATCTGAGTAAAATGGTTTTTCTTTAAATAATTAACACATCCAAACAAATAAAGTATCTGTCGATCTATTTAACATCAATATCAAATACAGTGGAATTTTGAGTTACAAGTTTAATTCGTTCCACTCATAACTCAATTTCCTCATATACCAAATCAATTTTCACCAATGAAATAAACTTCAATATTTCTATAATTCTTTGTTTAGGTTTTTCAAATAGGAAAAATAGCTCTAGTATAGCTATAGTATTAAAACAGAATAGAATAGAATGTAATGGATTATGAGCTGAAATATGTTTTAATGGACATTTTTTATGAATATAATTTATCTTCAGTGTAATAAATTTAGACACTTAGATGGTTTCAGATAACTTATTAACATAAGCGTAACGAAGCTCGTCCATACCTCAAATTTTAGCTATCAACACAAAAATCGGCCGGGTGATGGCTCGTAAATCGAAAAACTCGTAAGTTGAGGTACGCGTAAGTCAAGATACCAGGTTTGTTTTCAGATGTAACTCTCATTGTTGTCTTAAAGCAGCAGCAAACAGCTCACTTATATTTTCCCTGTGATCGGATCTTTAAAACAAAATTGAGAATAAAAATAAAAAAAATAACTGCTGAATAGATTAGTTCAGACATTAAGCCACTCCTAGGGCTTTATGCTACCAACTGCACATTTGCACAGGGATAAGACCCCACAAGGGGGCTGGCCGTGGGTGGCGTTCGGTGATGCTTAAAGATGGACCCTGTAGCTGTGCAGTCCATGACATGCAATACTCTTTGGTCCTTACTTAGGCAAGATGGGCAGTAGAAAAGGCCACCTTCAATCAATCTCAAGCACCTAAATGATTGTTCCAGCCCTATTGCCATTTTACATTCCCATCTCTAATACTGTAATCAAATTTGGGGTCAGCCTAATGGCGGTACTTTGATTAATCGTATAACTGTTCTTCAAAACTTTGCTGTGAGACTTATGTCCTTTGTGCCTCCTAGGACATCATCTAACAACCTGTATGCAAATTTGGAGATTCTCAAATTTTCTGATATGGTCCATTGTGAAAATATTTTGTTCTTACATAAACTATTCCACAATAAAATGCCTGTTTCTGTTCAGAATGCTTTTGCAGTTGACTTCACCCATGCTCATGTCATTCGTGCTGACCAATCTGGTTTGTTTAATTTCCCTATCATCAACACTGTTAGTTTTGGGCATAATTCGATTCGTTTTAATGCAATTAATTCTTGGAATACTGTTCAGTCGTTATTTTTTGATAACGAAAAGATGAAGCTTGTTTCAGTAAATTATTTTGTCCTTAAAACTCTTTTGAAAAATCATTTTATTGCCTCTTATAAACAACAGATTTGCATTTAGATTCTCACACGGCTAATTTGTCTCATGATATATATGTATATGTTTACGTTGTGTGTTTCATGTATCGTTTCCTGTGAGCGTCCAAGGGTGGTCATGTCCATGGGATTAGATTCACGCTATTAGGCATGGCCTCCCTTCAATAGTAGTTTAAACCAATAAAGTTTTTCTTTTACTTATATTTTTTAAATTAATTTGTACTACTATTGATTAATAAATGTCTTATTTCTTATTTATTTATTTATGGCAAACCGCAACTCTTTATCATCATATATGTTCTAGAAACCGGTGTTTGAGGGTCTTAATGTCTTGCGTATGCCGTTATATTCTATCTGATGGTTGATGACCCAATTCTGGAGGTCTGGGGAGTGTAGATTGTCTCTTTATCACCATTACTCACAGGTCCACTTTGGTCCAGAGTGGTAGTACCTGTTAGGTCTTCATGTATCCAATAGAAAAAAAGGGTTTTAAAAATTGATTAAAAAATTGAATATCCATCAAGAATGAATAAAACAAAACATCTTCGGCATAAAATAACCAAACAGGGGTTAACATGCCGTAAAATCCAAACAACCAGCCACCCAGACGTTAAGCGCGGAACATTTTAGGTGTCTTGTGTATAAAAGTAACTCGCAACGAAGATAAAGGTTCGAACTCTCATGGGGGAACCCAAATGGATGAGTAAACTATCCGCCTTAACCACTCAGCCACATGTAAACGATGATTTTCTTTTCGAAGTAAAAATATTGATTTCGAGGCTTTTCATAAACGATCAGTTTTCATGACGTGCGTTTTATGTTCTCAAATAACTTCCTGGTTAAAATTTATTGTCATTTATTTTTATCTTTTCTTGAAAAAGGAATTGAAAAAGGAATGGAATTATCTGCTATCCTGAAAGCTAACAGGGTTGAAAATACATATTTAATGAATTTAAATTGGCGAGTAAAATAGGTGTTTAAAAAGTTGGTCTCCCAAGATGAGTAGAAAAATATGGCTTTCTAGAAGGAACATTTTTATTTCGTTTAAAAATCCTTTCAATCTGCGATTAAATAGGGTGTACCAGAATCATACCCAACCCCCACGCCCCCAAAATAATGATTGGTTAGAAAGTTCCGATTGATTATATATATATTATATAATATATATATATATATATGTATTTACCTACCCCTCTACAAAAGCAGGATGTGACACAATATCAATTTATTTAGCGGAATTTAACACGTTTAAATTCAGAGTTTTCCTTCGCCGAGACCAAGGTTAAAAAGTCCAGTCTGCCTTACTATTTATCCATAGCAGGAGTGAGAATAGTTGGATGCATATCTTTCTCAAGGACATTAGTGCTATGTGAAATGCAGACAGCCTCATTCAGGATTTGAACTCACGTCGACGCTTGCATTTCCTACAACTCTAACCATTACCCCACGAACACTTCCACCTGATTAATTAAACAACGCATATAACAGTGTCTCCCCGCATGGTGTTTCTCAGAATATAAATAACACCCTGTCGGATGGACTGTAGAATACGTCGACTGCACCACTGTAGAGGGTTATCTATTGGCCGTGGGTGGCGACCCGTGCTGCTTAAGGAGTCGCGTGCTCAGTGGGACGCATGGTGTAATGTGTTAGAATTTCTAATATATAGTTATTACTAAGCTTAGCTTAGATGCGGCACAAGGCCAGAAGCATGGGGTACCCAATGAGAATCGAACTCATTAACAATGGTCTGCGAGGCGAGCTTGCTAACCATTACACCAGTATTGCGGGACTTATTCACTCACCAAAGGATTCTAGATTTCAGGACTTACTTACTTTAAGTTCTTTACAACTGGCCAAGAATGGCGGTCAGAAATTCAACAGGTTAGAGAAGTAGGAAATGGATTAGTCGGCGTACGTTCAAATCCTTGACTAGGCTGTTTGCATTTCACATAGCGCTAATACCATTGGGAAAAGTATGCATCCAACTACTCTCCCTCCAGCTATGGGTAAATGATAGGACGGACTAAGGTACTTAACCTTTAGTTAGGCAACCAGTCTAGAAGGAAAACTGTGAATTCAGACCTGTTAAACTCCGCTTAAGAAATTGACTTTGTATCACATCCCGCTCGCGCGGAGGGGTTGGTAATATGTGACGCTTAAGGACGGGATCTTGGTGGATGAGCTGTCGACCATGACTTGCGACACTCCACTTTGGCCCTTACTTAGGCTCCACGGCTGATCGGAGTGGCCCTCTTCGATCAATCGGCTAGGCAGGTCAAGTCCTAGCATGTATATTATTTTCCCGACCCTATTGCCCTTATGGCAAACTCCCAACCCTTTCTATCCTATATGTGCTAGAAGGCGGTGGAACAGTAAAAAGGTAATCTATGAAGAAAACCGAAAATGACCAATGAAAGAGTGAATATGAATTGTATAAATTTAATTACGGACAAAGAATAGATAATGATCTGTTGAAATTCAACCAGCCGTAAAATCCAACCAACAGACCAGTCAAAAACAGCTATGGTCCGGTTTGAAATCTTAAAGCATGAGTTATTGAATTAAATTACGCAGCACGTACGTCAAATCACAAACATATTAAAACAATGCAACGGGTATCCCCCGCAATTTTGAACTGATTCGGTCACGTTATGTATACACCGTAAACTTAGCACGTAGAACATTTTTTTTAAAAGAGTCTCTACAGGATGTCGTTTAGTGTCATGTCTATGACCCACTTCTTTTAATAGGGTTCAAGTTGGCGTATTCTAACGTCGTGCTGAGAGGCTATCATTTGCAACTAATAAGCAATTATGCCGGCACAAACCGTAAAGTAATCGCTGTGCTTCTTTCACATGATTGTTTCCTCGCGTAGTCATTTACATCATCGATGGTGCCATCAATAATGTGTCTCTTTCTACGCTAAGTCCTGTAAATATAGAATGAACGAATTATCAGATACGGGAAGTTGTCACTTTGAAAAAAAGATCG
>CM042155.1:81036090-81088590 GCA_023376005.1 Doryteuthis pealeii | reverse complement strand
GACAGTTATTTTTTCTTGTTAATCGATTTCTTTTAAGATTCATTGAAGAGATTTTTGCTTATATTCATTAAAATAAAACCAAATAGTTAGAAATCAATAACACTGAGCACATATTTATTGAATTCGATTTTTTAATATTAATATGCAAATTAGCCTTTCCGTTTACACTGTAAACCGCTATTTTGTTGTATATATAAATATAATTGCATGTTGTCAGTATGTAGACATAGTTAACAGTATTAATAATGTAAGACAATTTTATTAATAATTGAGGTTAAATAAAAATAAAATCATGGAGAATCTGATGTCAATTACTAAGAAAATTGTGACTTGAGTAGGAATATAGTTTCGGTTACAGACAGAAAAACACACAATCTCCATTATAATAAGATATATATATATATATATATATATATATATATATATATATATCATTCTCTCATATGTTGCTCTTGGTGTTGACCGATCTATTGAAGCGGTCGAAACATATAAACGCCGAATATCCATTAAAATAAGATGTACATCTTTATTTCTTAGTGATACATTGAAGGATTTTAAACGCACAATTAACATGAGCTGTTTTGAGGAAAAGGATTAACTCAGCTTTTCATAGAGATATTATTAATAAATGATAAGAAAGTGCATTTCTGACACAAAACTATTCTTGTAGTTAAGGAGTTTTTATCGGTCATCAGTGTTTTTTTTAGGAGACGGCTAGGGATGTCCAATTTGTCGTATAAAAGTTAAACCTCCCTATATTTAACACAATTAAACTTGCATAAAGGCTAATATAATCTTCAAAATTTTTGGACCATTCGAAAAAAGAAACATTAAAAAGTACTCCGATGAAAAAAAAAATCAGCTTACGGAAATAATGAACATTTATTCGACATATCAATGATCTAAACCTACGCACTTCCTAAGTATAACGTGACGCAAGAAGCGACTTAGTTTAGTTTACCGACATAGAGACACCGAATCTCCATTATAATAAGAGATGTCACCATTTGTCGCATTTCTGTAGTCCTTCTGCAGAAAAGCTAAATAAAAAAAGTGGACCATTTGAAGAGGCTGTAGAAGACATCTCTCTTGACAAGGTTGCAGTAAAGCTGTTAAATTTTTGTAAGAAGAAGCCGATGTTTTACAACGTGATGTCTACTTATATGTAAATGGGAAAACAGAAGAAAATATTTGTAATTTTCTTCATTTCTTCTCTGACAAGACGGTGTCTGCGTGGTGCCATTGGTATAGAACTCCCATTCATCTGTCATAGGAAACGGTAAGAATAGTTCCTGAGATCACGAAGAAAAGCGACAATATTTTCTGTCTTTCTCCGCACGCAATTCTCTGAACTTCTATCTTTGGAAATCAAGTTTTAAAAAAAAGGTTATTATCTTTACAACTTATATCGGGAAAGATGTGAATGGGTCCCCAAGTCTATGGTGATGCTGATTCAGTCAATATATTTTTGGTTGGAAATAATATTTCCGGATGGTTGGAAATAATATTTCCTGCTGGCTAAAGCGCTCTCTTTAATGGGGAATGCCGACGGGGTTAGGGAAACATTAGTTACTGTCCACCCGAAGTCCAACGTTAAATTGACTTTGTGTCTCCTCCAGCCACTTTAGTGATGGTAGGTAAAAATCCTCACACACACACACACACACATACCCAGACACACCAATCACTCCATAACACCCGTTCCCCTCTTAAATAACACTACAGCCCCAACTATTATTATTATTATTATTATTATTATTTTATTATTATTATTATTATTATTATTATTCATCTAGTTTTATTTACATTATTGAGCATTTTGAATAATGTACTATCGCACTGCAACGGAAAGGTTAAAGTGGCAATTGGATACTATATATATATATATATATTGGGTGAATATGTGCCTAATTGAAGTCGTACATAATTTTTGAAAATTAATTAATTAATAATTAATGAATTAGGGGGAATACTATTCAAATGTAAGGCTAAACAAATCGAGAAAAATCAATCTCTGTATGTACATTCAGCCTATTTAGGCCTCATCAGCAGAGCTATTGACAGGAAGACCGCTTTGTGTGTGATCGAGTGACTGTATGTAAACACTTCCTCACCAAACAACATGTTGAGAGTGCAAGTATAGTTGCTTGTAAGATATATATATATATATATTATATATATATATATATATATATATATATATATATATTTTTTTTTTTTTTTTTTTGCACATCAAATATATTATATATATATATTCTTCATTCGAAATTGATACATTGATAGAGCAACACATATATATATATTTGAATAGGCACACACAGACACACACCCACACACACACACAACACGCTATATATATATATATATATATATATATATATATATATATATATATATAGTTCTCTTTGTTTATACGAAATTGATATCATTGATAGAGCACACACACACACACACACACACACACACACAACATACATTTATATATATATTATATATATATATATATATATATATATATAATTATATATTATTATATAGACATTCTGTTTTATGCTACCAGAACTGAGGATCTTGGATCTTACTATCGGAATATGTGGTATTTACTCAGTTTACTGTGATTAATTTTGATAATTTTTGCGACCGTTTTAGGACTTATCTAATATTTTCGATTTTATCATGTGATATATATATATATATATATATATTATATATATATATATATATAGTATATATTCTAACATTTTATTGTTTTCAATGTTTTTTTTTTTCAAAACTTTTTTTGATGTTATCACAAATTTTTTCTCTCCCCCCCTCTCTCTGGTTATGTTTAATATATATTATATATATATATATATATATATATATATATATATTATGGTGTGTGTGTGTGTGTGTGTGTGTGTGTGTGTGTGTGTATCTAATTGCCGCTTTAACACTTCCGTTGTATTGGCATAAGTAAATTATCCGAAAGTGTCATTATATATTAAAAAATAGAGCAATAATATAATAATATATAATAATAATAATAATAATAATAATAATAATAATAATAATAATAATAATAATAATAATAATAATAATAGTTGGTGCAAAAGGATTGGAACAGGGTTTGGAAAGTCTGGAAATCAGAGGAAGGATTGATACCATCCAGAACACTGCACTGCTGCAATCTGCCAGAATACTCAGAAGAGTCCTGGAGACCTGAGGAGACTTGCTGTCACTCAGACTCCAGTGAAAGACCATCAGCTAACGCTGATGTGAAAACGCAAAAGGAGTAACTGATAATAATAGAGGAAAAGATTTAAGGGTCTACCATGGTTTCAATCCAAATGTTTTCATCAGGACCCTACCCTATATTTATTGTATAGGGTAGGGTCCTGATAAATCATTTGGATTGAAACCATGGTAGACCCTTAAATCTCTTCCTCTATTATTATTATTATTTATTATTATTATTATTATTATTATTATTATGTCGGTGTAATTAAGGAAGTACATCGACAGTTAACTATAGGGTAGGGTCCCGAAGAAACTGGATTGAAAGCATGGTAGACCCTTAAGTATTTTCCTTTATTACTATATATATATATATATATATATATATATATATAGAGAGAGAGAGAGAGAGAGAGAGAGAGAAAGAAAGAGAGAGAAAGAAAGAGAGAGATATGAGTCTAGCTCTTTGATAGCTTGATCCCTTTGTCTTTAGTTCCTATGAACATGCAATATATATATATATGTCTTCAGCGAACGGTAGATTGTGAGATTGTACACGTGTTTGAAATTGAGAAACACACAGAAGACAAAAAAAGTGAAAGAAATAGTGATATCGTTGTTGAAACTTGCAGATTCTGAGCGAAATGCTAAGAATTATGTTCCTATATTGTTACAAGTCTTATCTAAAATTTCCGCAAAAAAGATTTCCAATGAAGTGCTAAAATAAGCCGTTAGGAATAGGCCTAAGATTCTTCATCTTTTATACGGACATTGAAACCTTCTTCTATCACATAGTTTTTCCATCGTATATAAAACAACGTGGTGTAATGGTTAGCAAGCTAGATTCGCAGATAATTGTTAGTGAGTTAGATTATCACTGCGCGCCCAATACGTCCTGCCTTGTGTCACATCTAAGCAAAGTTTAGTAAATAACTATATAAAAACAGGACAGCACCATATCAGTCGCTCATCCCTCAACTATGTGTTAAATAGTACCACTCCTGTTCTTCTATAAGGATGAATTTGGAATTAAATAACCTACGAAGATTAATATTCTTATTATAATGGAGATTGTGTGTTTGTAACCGAAACTATATTTCTACTCATGTCACAATTCCCTTAGGTATTTACGTCTCATTCTGCATGATTTTATTTTTATCTAAACCTCAATTATTAATTAAAATGTTTTACATTATTAATACTGTTGACCATATATACATTCTAATGACATGCAATTGTCGTTATATATACAACAAAATAACAGTTTACAGTGTGAACGGGAAGGCTTATTTGCATATTGATATTAAGAAGTTAATTTTAATAAATATGTGCTTAGTATTATTGATTTCTAATTGTTTGGTTTTATCTTAATGAACGAGAGGAAAAATCTCGGGGATACATTTTAAAAGAAATCCATTAACAAGCAGAAATAACTGCAATTTTATCATTTACTTTCTATTTTAATAAATAGTTAAATTAGGACAATTTTACAATGAAATAGTTAAATTAGGAAAATTCAGCAATGAAAGATGGGAGTGATAGAGGAGTAAATTTCAGTTGTTCGAATATTTGATTTTACCCCCCTCTGTTTCAAATTTTTTATCAGCTTTCTTATTTAGTTTCATTAGCCTTTCGAACTTAATATAATAATTATTTAATTTATTTATATTTAGTATTGATTTATCAGTGAATTAATTTTATAATGCTTCATTTATTTTATTTCAAAACTTTAATTACGTATTTCTAATATAATAAATTAATATATAAAATTCATTTAAAATATGAGCAGCATGATTTTAAGTTTAAAATGTTATCTTATCAGATTCTAAAAGAATTTTTTTTCAATAACTACTTCACTTTAGTATAAATCACACATAATTTTTGGTTGAAAACTGTATTGGAAATTTAGCGACCCCTTCCTTTTAAACGGAACAAATATTGATGTATATTTTTTCTTTTATGAAGTAATAGCCAATTAGATAATTATTGAAATGAATAAAAGAAAATTCTAAAAATTATTTTCATTTTATTTTCCGATTTTCAGTACTTATTTACTACCCGAGCAGATTATTCTTTTTAATTTTTTTTTTCAACTTTTGGTCTTTTGTCTTTTTATTTATACAGAAAAAGTATCAATCACATATATACTCCACCAATAATGAATTTAACTTAAGAACATATTAAACATATTTTTTGAATTTAAATTTTGATAGACAAATAGTATAATAATGTTATACTACTTGTCTATCTAAAGTGCTATTTAGATTAATGTAGCCTTTCATATTATTTAGTCTCTGCTTTGGTAATTAAATATACTACATTAAAACCTAAATACTTACACCCGGAGGGTGCATATATTAGTTAGTACAATTAACCAATGAAACCAAAACTATCTCTATCTAATATAAACACGTTTATTTTGCACCATTGTTAGTCATCATATGCTCTTCATACTACTGTCCACGTTATCTCGATCAGTCAGCGTTGTATGCTCACTACAAACTATCAGCATTGTGATGGAGAGAGTTCACACACGCAATCGACATAGTCAATCGATAAACACACAGCCGCCATATTGCTCTCCTCAGTTTTGACATCTCAGCTTCCTGTCGGTTTTTCACAGTTGTTTTCTTTAGACTTTCCTCGCATTACATTCACGACCTCGCGGGAAGGCGGAATTTGCTGACAACTGACAATTACAACCCTTATTTTCTTCTTTTCACATTCGTCTTTTATTTTTCGTTTATTTTACTTCTTCTGCTTCTTTTTTTTCTGTCTTTCTCTTTCTTTCTCTCATTTTACTTTTTCTTTCTTTTTCTGTCCTTTTTCTTCTTTCTTTCATTTTCTTCTCTCTTCTTTTTTCTGTCCTTCATTTTCTCTTTCTTCATTTTACTTCTTTCTTCTTCTTTTCTTCTGTCTTTCTTTCTTTTTTCTTTCTTTCATTTTACTTTTTTCTTCTTTTTTTGTCTTTCTTTTTCTTTCTTTCTTATGTTACTTCTCTTTCTTTTTTTTCTATCCTTATTTTTTTTCTTTCTTTAATTCTGTTCTTTCTTCTTCTTTTCTGTCTTTCTTTTTTTTCTTTATTTTACTTCTTTTTCTTTTTTTCTGTCTTTCTTTTTTTCTTTCTTTTTTTACTTAACTTCTGTCTTTTTTTTCTGTTTGATTTTTTCTTCTTTCATTTTATTTTCTCTCTTCTTTCTTTTTTTCTGTCTTTCTTTTTCTTTCTTTAATTTACACGTCTTTTTTTCTGTCTTGATTTTTTTCTGTCTTTCATTTATTTCTTCTTCCTCTTTTTTCTGTCTTTCTTTTTTTATTTCTTTTATTTTACTTCTTTCTTTTATTTCTTGTCTTCTTTTCTTTCTTTCATTTTACTTCTCTCTTTTCTTTTTCTGACTTTCTTTTTTTCTTTCTTTTATTTTACTCCTTTCTTCTTTTTATCTGTCTTTCTTTTTCTTTCTTATTTTACTTCTTTCCTCTTTTTTCTGTCTTTCTTTTTTTCTTTTTTTATGTCTCTCTTCTTCTTCTTTTTTTCTGTCTTTCTTTTTTCTTTCTTCATTTTACTTCTCTTCTTCTTTTTTCTGTCTTTCTTTTTCTTTTTATTTCTACTTCTCCTTTTCTTTTGTCCTTCTTTTTCTCCTTTCTTTCACTTTTACTTCTCTCTCTTTTTATCTGTCTTTCTTTTTTCTTTCTTTCATTTTAACATCTTTCTTTCATTTTTTTATCTCTCTTTCTTTTTTCTTTCTTTTTTACTCCTTTTCTTTTTTTATCTGTTCTTTTTTCCTTTCATTATATGCTTTCTCTCTTTTTCTGTCTTTCTTTTTTTCTATTAAATGTCTCTCTTCTTCTTTTTCTGTCTTTCTTTTTTCTTCTCTTCATTTTTACTCCTCTTCTTTTTTTATTTGTCGTGATTTTTCTTTCTTTCATTTTACTTCTCCCTTCTTCTTTTTCTGTCTTTCTTTTGTTTCTTTTTCTTTTCATTTACTTCTTCTTCTTTTTTGTATCTGTCTTCTTTTTTCTTTCTTTTCATTTTACTTTTTCTTTCATTCTTTTTTTCTGTCTTTCTTTTCTTTCTTTCATTTTACTCTTTTCTTTCTTTTTTTACCTCTCTTTCTTTTTTTCTTCTTTTCTTTTATTCCTTCTTCTTTTTGTATCTTTCTTTCTTTTTTTCTTTCTTTTTACTTTCTTTATTTTTTATGTGTCTTTCTTTTTTCTTTCTTTTAAATTTTACTTCTTTTTTCTTTTTTTATGTTCTTTCTTTTTTCTTCTTTTCTTTCTTCTCTTTTTTATGGTGTCTTTTCTTTTTTCTTTCTTTTAATTTTTACTCTTTTTTCTTTTTTTCTGTCTTTCTTTTTTTCTTTTCTTTTTCTTTTACTCATTTCTTCTCTTTTTTCTGTCTTACTTTTGTTTTTTTTTTTCTTTTACTTCTTCATTTTTGTCTCTTTATTTTTTTTTACTTCATTTTTTTGTATTTCTTTTTTTTTTTTTTCTTTATCATTTTTCTTCATTTTTTTTTTCTTAGTAGATCGCGTTCTAGGTCATTAAACATCTCTTTCCAATTCTGTCGTCCAAACTGTTCGCAGTTCTAATTTTACCAATTAAATATGGAAGAATTTGTCGTTTGCGACAGAAGCTATCATGTCATTACCTTTGACAGTTGGTCTCGTTCGACACCGTAAAATCTGTCAGGACTGCACGCCAACAAGAAAGACGTTCTCTGACCTTCAATTCAGAATCAACTTCAAGTTCGAAATCGATGACGTTTTTCTCACGTCCCACTCTCAACCTGCCTCGAGGAATTTGCAATTCTATGTAAGTGTACGTGTTTATGTGCCCTCAGATCATCAGATGGTGAAAGTTTCACATGTGAAAATTGATTCACGAAATCACTGAATTAACATATTAAAATACTGAATAAGTCTAGCACATTTTTTAATAAAGTAAGACGTCAATGCAGATCATATACAATTGATCTTTGTGCATAATAAAAAAAGTACACCGATGACGAATTAACTTTTTTATTATATGAACATCTGGCAGATGATATATATATATATATTATATATATATATATATATGTGTGTGTGTGTGTGTGTGTGTTGTGTGTTGTGTGCGTGCGTGTGGTTATTGTGACTACTTCACAGAACTGGTAATCACAATATTATATATATATATCTATATATAGGTATATATAAAAACAATTTTTTTTGTGATGAAACAAAGAAAATACAGTGCTCAATCACAAATTGTGAGAGCTAATATTATTTAATTTGCTGAGTTTTTAAAGATCAATGATTATTATAAACAGCTACCCAGGTTTCTTGCTGTTAAATTAGATCCCATGGTGTTTATTGAAGATCTTTTCTTAATCTTCAATAAACACCATGGGATCTAATTTAACAACCTGATGATTGCGCCCTAGCAAGAAACCTGGGTAGCTGTTTATAATAAACATTGATCTTTAAAAACTCAGCAAATTAAATATACACACACATATATAATATATATATATATATATATATATATATATATAATATATATATTATATATATATATACGCATCATACGCATCCCATGTCTATTGAATTTTCTGAATTTTTTTTCAATTTTTTCGATTTTCCTTGCATTTGAAACATCTTCACCTGATGATTGCATCGCATGAAACCAATATGGTTGTGAATGTTCCTTTGTCACCTAATAAATAGATATGTAAAACCTTTATATATTTATCTTATTATATTATATAACAGCTCTATTTTATATTGAGCACTCTACCAATAATACTGCCTTTGGTACACCATTCCAGCAAAAGCTGAAACAGTGACCATCTCACACTATATATTAATATATATATATATATATATATATATATATATATATATAATTGAAATAATCATGACAAGCAAAATCGGCGGATACCGCGTGCGACGTGAGGAACTATGTACAGCTATTTGGACCTAATTTGGACTCATCAGCAGTGTATATCTACGAGAGATCGAACCGGAGAACCAACCGGACACGCCACACACGAAACTCGCCAAATCAACTTGTAAATGTTAAATGCGCCACTACTATAACCTGATGTGTCGTTTTAGGTGCACCATTTGGTTACATATCTGTGTCACGTCTTCCCGGCATGACGGCACGCATCCACGTACTCATACCCATGCTGAGCACAGAAACACTAATTCTTAACCCCTCCTAGTACTTAGTATACATAAGATACAAAATGTTAATTCACTTACGAATTGTCCAATTTTAAATTACTATAAATATCTGAAACTCAACATATATATATATATATATTATATATATATATGGTGTCCACTTAGGAAACATAAGTTTTCTGTTTCGATACCCTCGCCAACTCAACGTATGAGTATCTCAGGGATCTGTGCGGTAAAGTGAGTATGAGGGTAGATTTGGCGTTCCATCTCAGACGACAAAACAATCTACTTAGTCTAGCGCTAGGAAAAGTTGGATAGACCCCTTCGCTGGCTGGCTGATACCAATTTATGTCAGCCCCGACGATATCACTTATATATATAAGAAAATCGCATAATCCTGAAATTTTAAGTTACCAAGTACCGTCCATGTCCACTCTACAGTAAATTATATATATTTGTTGAATTTTTAAATATAATTGTTTTCCATAGGCAACTAGCCAGGTTTCAGGCTAATTTGCCATCATCAGGTTGCTAATAATTCTTCTGGTATTTATGCGAAGACATTTTTTGCTGTTATGTTTTTGGACCGCAAATTACGTCGATTGATTATTGTGGACGCTCTTTATGCTTTCGATTTTATTTTTTGAATTTTGTTTTTGAATTTTTCAATTTCTGCATTTAAAAAAAAAATCCAAAGCATAAAGAGCGTCCACAATAATCAACCGACGTAATTTGCGGTCCAAAAACATAACAGCAACAAATGTCTTCGCATAAACACCTGAAGAATTATTAGCAACTGGATGATGACAAATAGCCTGAAACCTGGGTAGTTGCCTATGGAAAACAATTATATTTTAAAAATTCAAATAAATTTAACAAATAAATAAATGAAGCTCCTAGTTATAAATTTAAGTGGGGGAACCACAGCACGGCTTATATCCCCAAAATATTCCTTTGGTTGAGCACTGTGATTTCTTTGTTTCATGTAAAAATTATATATATATATATATATATATATATATATATATATATATATATTATATATTGCGTTCTAAGTGTTTCGAATATTTATAAAAATATCAAAAATAAAAATACAGTTTTCTAAGCATGAGCGGATGGTGAGTGTAAGTGTTCCTATATATTAATATTTAAGTAATATTGTTCACTTACCTGGATTAATAATTCAAGTGATACTGGACTATGGTGATATTTATACGAATTATTGTTCGTCGATTAAGGCAGTAAAATCACTTTCTATAAACTGTTTTGAAGTTAATGGATTTTATTGGAAGCTGGTTTGTATGCGGAAAATATTTACTAAGTGATTTTATAATAATTTAACTAAAAGGAAATTCTTAAATTGTGACAAGTCGTAAGTAAATTTATCTTTTAAATTTGTTGTATATTATTAGGAGGGGTTATGAATTAGAGTAATGTTACTAAAGTGTTTTTCTTGTGCAATTGAAGTTTTTTAAAGTGTGACACACACACACACACACACACACACACACACACACCACACACACACATATTATATATATATATATATATATATATATATATGAAAGTAAACAAACAAAGCCTCATAGCCTGTATGAGATGGCGATAGCGACATTTGGGAGATTTTGCTGATGAGGCATAATATGCCAAAATGTACAATAGGAAGATCGAATTCTTCTCGATTTGTTTACGCCTTTACATTTGAAAAGATATGCTCGCCTAATTTATTAATTATCAACTAATTAAATTTCAATTAGGTATGAATTCAATTAAGCACTTATTCATATATATATACTAGCAAATATATGCACCAAGTATTTAAGTTTTGATATATAAAATCTTCATATTAAATTAGAAAGGCTACACTAGAATGCAAATCAAAAGATCTGCACAGACGGGTATAATCGAAAATAGACAATTTGAAACTACTATTCCATCATTTTCTTACTCCCCTCTTCATTGTAAATTTTCCTTTAACATTTAGTTAAATAGGAAGTAAAGGATAATATTACAGTTATTTCAAATAAATTTATTTTAAGATTTATCACGAGTTTTTTGTTTATATTTCTTAAGATAAAACCAAACAATTAGAATCAATAATATCAGCACATGTTTATTAAAATAAAATTTTTAAATATCAATATGCAAATTGCCTTCTCGTTCAAACTGTAACCGCTATTTTGTTGTATATATACAATGACATGTTATTTACGTAGATTATGGCACAGTATAATAATGTAAACAATTTTTATAATAACTGAAGGTTTAAAAGAATGAATCATGGAGAGTTTGACGTAAATAATTAAGGGAATTGTGACTTGAGTAGTGATTATAGTTTCGGTTACAGACAGAAAACACACAATCTCCATATAATAGATATATTATTATAATATTATATATATTAATTATATATAATATATATATATTATACTGTGTGTGGTGTGTTGTGTGTGTGTATGAATTTAAATCCTTAAAGCTCTATACAGAAAATTTAGACAGCCAACTATTGTACCATCATCTTTCGACAGTACGTACCCCCGTATTATAAGGAAATAAAAAGATTAAGAACACACTACTCATCACTTTGATTTATATTCTGTTTTCTACATTTTACTCATATTTTTTCGTGTTTCTATGACAACACAAAAATATATTTTATCCAACATTCATCACAAACTGACACACATACACACACATGCACACGCACGCATACACGCGCACACACACATATATAAATCTATATCTATCTATCTAGTGGGAGGCGAGTGGTGTAATGGTTAAAGTCATGGGAATGGACTAGTCGCCCCGAGTTCAAATCCTGGATGTGGTAATTGCATTAGCGCTAATACCCTTGGGAAAGGTATGAATCCTACTCTCCCTCTAGATATGGATAAATAGTAGGGTAGACTGGGCTCTTTAACCTTGGTTAGGCAACCGGTCTTGGAGAAGGATAACTCTGAATTCAAACCTGTTAAACTCCGATTAAGAAATGACCCTGTGGCACATCCTGCTCGTATGGAGGGTTGGTAAATATCTATCTATCTATCTATCTATATCTCTCTCTCTCTCTCTCTCTCTCTCTCTCTCTCTATATATATTATATATATATATATATATATTATATATATATATATATATATATATATTATCCAATTGGTGCCTTAACTTTTCCGTTGCGGTGGTATCAGTAAATAATACAAATTAAAAACATAGAGCAATGATAATAATAATAGTAATAATAATAAAAGAGACATTAAGGGTCTACCATGGTTTTAATCAAAAAGATTTCATCGGGACCCTACCCTATGTTTAAGTTAAATCTTAAGTTAGATCTAGTTAAATCGACTTAGTTAAACGTATGATAGGGTACTGATGAAATAATTTTAATTGAAACCATGGTAGACCCTTAATTTTTCTTCTATATATATATATATATATGGAAATGGACTCGTCGATTCGAGTTCAATTCCTAGACGAAGCTGTTGGCATTTCACATAGCCCTAAAACCCTTGGGAATGGTACAAATCCATATATTCTCCCTCCAGCTATGGGTTAAATAGTAGGACTGACTGGGCCCTTCAGCCTTGGGTAGGTAACCAGCCTAGGAGAGGGATAACTATGAATTCAAAATTCCCTCCAGCTATGGGTTAAATAGTAGGGCAGACTTGGCCCTTTAACTTTGGGTAGGTAACCAGTCTAGGAGAGGGATGCACCAATTATTTCCTATCGACTGTGCCAAAAAGTGTGGTGGTCCAACACAAGCCTTCACACGAATAAACAAATCACTGTGTGAGTGTTCATTGTGTGTGTGAACCCTCATGCGTCGAAAATCGACGAGAGAGTCCATAATATAATAATATATATATATATATATATATATATATATATATATATATATATATATATATAATATAATATAATATAATTTAATATACCAAGCGTGTTGGTAGATCCTTGCGGAGAGAAAAAACCCGACAGAGAGTTTGATTGTAAAAATATACTACCAAACATCAACCAGGAAGAAAAAAAAAACAAATTTTTGAAAAAAAGAAAAGACCAAGATATTCGTACCAACAAAAAATAATCTATTGGTATAGTATTTGGCCAAAAGAAAAAACAATTTATATGTATATATATGTATATAAGATATATATATATATTCATATAACCGCTAGGAGAAGCTAATTTGTAAAAAGTGCTCGATACCTAAGTAGAGCCAAGTAATAAGGATAATCTACTGAGTCAGACGAACCTACTATTAGTTTCGCATCACTTTTAGCCCTGAAGAGCTTTATGCGAAACTAATAGTAGGTTCCTCTGACTCAGTAGATTATCCTTATATATATTATATATATATATATATATATATATATACTAGAAAATATGTGACCTATTGGAAAACTCTTTAGTTGATATACTCATGAGTCAAGTTACGAACGAATTTTGACGAGTGGAGTGAAAAATTCCGGATGGGTTACGCAGTCGGAAATACTTTAAGAACAATTTAATCAATTTACAATTTATTCCAGAGCCAATGAATTGATAGACACCACTTGTAATGCTGTCCCTGTCGTGCAGGCGCGTGTGTGTCTCCATGTCTGGAAACGCACCCCCCTCGCTCGCCACTATGCCTAACCCATAAAATAGATGATTTATTGCGTATCTCTACACTATCCGCTGGAAATGGTCCAAAAATCAGGGCTATTAATATTCGTCCCTCTTCCTACCAATCGTGTCCGGCGTCCGGTCTACACTTCAACGGAGAATTGTCAACATAAAAACAAGGCGGCGTTGCGAAGGCATTCAAAGAAATATGCTCTTTTGAAACCCTTTTCTTTCTTTCTTTTTTCTCTTCATTCACTCTCCCTCTAATATGCTCTCACTATTTCTCTTTTTCACCCTCTATCTTCCACTCTCTGCCTCTGTCTCTGTCTCTGTCTATGTCTCTGTCTCTGTCTCTGTCTCTCTCTCTGTATGTCTGTCTCTCTCACTCTCCATCACTCACTTTCTCTCTCTTCATCTATCTCAGTGCTTCTCAACCTTTTTCGGCTTATGGACCATTTTTTATTCAAAAAATTCCCATGGACCCATTCTTGAATGTTGCTGCGAGCGGCTAGCACACATGTTAGAGTAAGACAAGACAATTCATTTTCCGCCGATCATAGCCGTGCGCTTAAATAGAGATTTTCAACTGGGGAGGGTCATTATAAGAAGCGCTAAATTAGTTAATTTTTGTGAAATTGCTAAAACATTTTTGTGGCTTCGATCTCTCCGTGGACCACTAGAAATGTTCTATGGACCACAGATGGTCCAGCTGGGCCACGTTGAGAGACACTGATCTATCTCCAAGGTGATTGAAAAGTAACTCCCTATTTTAACTATATATTTTTCATATTGCCAGTTTTCAGTCGTCGGGCCGGCTTCAGTCATCGGTATCAACCAGACAACGAGGGAGTCTATCCCCTTTTCACTTGCACTAGACCAAGGATATTATTTTTAGCATCTGAGGTGGAACGCAACACCTACCATCAGCTCCTCACTTTACCGCACAGATCCCTGTGCTACTCATACGCTGAGTTGGGGAGGGCCGGTCTACACTTCAACGGAGAATTGTCAACATAAAAACAAGGCGGTGTGTGCGAAGGCATTCAAAGAAATATGCACTTTTGAAACCCTTCTTTTTTTTCTTTCTTTTTTTCTCTTAATTCACACTCCCTCTAATATGCTCTCACTATTCCTCTTTTTCACCCTCTATCTTCCACTCTCTGTCTCTGTCTCTGTCTATCTTTCTATCGGTCTGTCTGTCTGTCTCTCTCCATCACTCACTTTCTCTCTCCTCATCTATCACCAAGGTGATTGAAAAGTAACTCCCTATTTTTAACTATATATCTTTCATATTGCCAGTTTTCAGTCGTCGGGGCGGCTTGATGTCGGTATCATCAGACAACGAGGGAGTCTATCCCCTTTTCACTTGCGCTAGACCAAGGAGATTATTTTTAGCATCTGAGGTGATTGAAATATGCACTTTTGAAACTCTTTTCTTTCTTTCTTTTTTTCTCTTCATTCACTCTCCCTCTAATATGCACTCACTATTCCTCTTTTTCACCTTCTATCTTCCACTCTCTGTCTCTGTCTCTGTCTCTCTGTCTCTCTCTGTCTGTCTGTCTGTCTGTCCGTATGTCTCTGTCTCTCTCACTCTCCATCACTCACTTTCTCTCTCCTCATCTATCTCAGTGCTTCTCAACCTTTTTCGGCTTATGGACCATTTTTTATTCAAAGAATTCCCATGGACCAATCCTACTTTTCTTGAATGTTGCTGCAAGCGGCTAGCACACGTGTTAAAGTAAGACAAGACAATTCATTTTCCGCCGATCATCGACGTGCGCTTAAATAGAGATTTTCAACTGGGGAGGGTCATTATAAGAAGCGCTAAATTAGTTACATTTTTGTGAAATGGCTAAAACATTTTTGTGACTTCGAACTCTCTGTGGACCACTAGAAATGTTCTGTGGACCACAGATGGTCCAGCTGGACCACTTTGAGAATCACTGATCAATCTCCAAGGTGATTGAAAAGTAACTCCCTATTTTTAACTATATATTTTTCATATTGCCAGTTTTCAGTCGTCGGGTTGGCTTAATATCAGTATCAACCAGACAACGAGGAGTCTATCCCCTTTTCACTTGCAGTAGACCGAGGAGATTATTTTTAGCATCTGAGGTGGAGCGCCACACCTACCATCAGCTCCTCACTTTACCGCACAGATCCCTGTGCTACTCATATGCTGAGTTGGCGAGGGCCGGTATCGAACTAGGAACCTTGTGGTTTCTAGCCGAACGCTCTACCGACTGAGCTGTGAAGACTTGATTTTTATGCAAGATGGTGCTCGTCCATATTTTGCAATTGTTGTTCGTGTGTGGCTGAATCACCATTTTCCTTAGAGATATAGGTAGACGTGCTGCGCATGAGTGGGGCGTGCCAGAAACTCTGATTTTACACCCAGCGCCTTTTCTTTCTTTTGGATTGGTTCAAGGAGCGTACGAAACGAAAGATTTTGGAAGAACTTGAAGGACGAATAAAAGAGGTTATTTCCGCCATTCCACAAGAATTCCAAAACGGACACGTGATGTGAAAAATCCCGTCCTTCAATGTATAAAGAGAGACAATTCTAGGTAATTTTTAACTTGTTACTCGTAAATTCCTACCATAAAATAAATTGAACCTTCATTTATGTCCGTATTTTTGCAATAAATGTTTTATTTTTTTTGGCACCCGTTATTTTACAATACTGAATATATTTTCTTTATTTAAAAACATTTATTGCAAACATATATATTTTCTTTATTTAAAAACATTCATTGCAAACATATTTAAAACATTTATTGCAAAAACACGGATATAAAATGAGGGTTCAGTTTTGTTTGTTAGGAATTTACGAGGAACAAGTTGAAGATTACCCAATTTTATTTTGTCTCCCAACAGCGTTAATGGAATTAAAGAGAAAAGTTAAACAGCTTTGACTTCAGAGTTTCCCTTCTTTTAGACTGGTTGCATAACCAAGGTTAAAGAGACTAGTTTGCACTATTATTTGCCTATAATATATAATACTTAATATAATATAATACTTAACCGACCCTACTGGTTATGATTACTACAGCGTTGTTTGATGACTGACATAGGATTAAATCACTGGACCTTCACCAATACACATGATAGGACTTATACGATCACCAAAGGATTCCATAACATAGGACTTTCTTTAAGCCCTTTTGAACTGGCCAAGGATGGCATTTTAAAACCTTACAGTTAGATGGAAAATTGTTGGGTTCAGACATTTCCCAAGGGTATTAATGCTATGTGTGTTGGAATATCTTGGGGATATAGGCCGTGCTGCGGTCCACCACTTAGATTTATAAACTAAGCGAGGTCAGGTGGTTTAAACTTCAGCCAATTAACAACCCGAATACGTGGCTGGTTAACTACTTAATCGCCGAAACTGAGAGACGTCCATTTGCAATCATTGACGAATGACTTGCAAGACCGAGGAGCACCAAGGAACAACCAAAGTATCATACTCTATATTAAGGGACACTAAGGTACAACCAAAGGATTCTTCACTAAGGATCGCGCTCTGCTTAACACAAAGGATCTCCGCTGGATAGCGCTCTTGTTTGAAGCTTAAACGATGGTCATAAAAATCGCCACAATGTGAAATGCATATATCCTCGTCCTGGAAGTGAACTTGTTTCGTCATGTCCATTTCCAAAGTGATAACCATAACACCGCACGCCACCAATGATCCATATATATATTTACCAACCCCTCCGCACGAGCAGGATGCGACACAAGGTCAATTTCTTAAGCGGTTTGAATTCAGAGTTTTCCTTCTCCTAGACCGTTTGCCTAACCATGGTTAAAGAGTCCAGCCTGCCCTACTATTTACCCATAGCTGGAGGAAGAGTAGGATTCATACTTTTCCCAAGGGTATTAGCGCTAAGTGAAATGCAATTACCAAGTCCAGGATTTGAACTCGGGGCGACGAGTCAATTTCTCAAGACTTTAACCATTACACTACGCGCTTCCCAAATGATCCCTTATGAAAATAAGGGTTCTATTCCTTTGTATGCAAATTACGTACAACCACTCGCTAATGACACTTCAATTTTGATATGCAGTGTATTCATTTTAAGTAAATGCTTTAAAAAAATAGTAAAACATTAAGGAAATAATGTTCCTTTATGAAAATCATATTGCTTATAAAAAGAGTTCTGCATAATTATACTCTCCCTAAGAATCTGTAAATGAATCAATATTTTGGTTAAATGTTTTATAAATAACACATTCTTCATATAAACACGGCCAGTGTTTCGGTGTAATTTTAGCCGGGTATGCAATAAACAAGGAGAGAATAAACATAACATAAGTTGTTCATTCATTGCAATAGAATGCCGAGATAATTCTAAACGAAAACAGCTATCATTAGAATCATCAGAATATGCTGACAATACATGCTCTCTCTCTCTCTCTTTTTCTCTCTCTCTCTTTCTCCTCTCTCTCTCTCTCTCTCTCTCTCTCTGTGTCTCTGTCTCTGTCTCTCTCTTTGTCTTTCTCTCTCTCTCTCTCTCTCTCTCTCTCTCTCTCTCTGTCTTTCTCTCTCTCGTTTTGTCTTTCTCTCTCTCTGTCTATCTCTCTTTCCATCTCTCTCTTTCTCTTGTCTTTCTCTTTATCTCTCTCTCTATCTCTGTCTTTCTCTCTCTCTCTGTCTCCTCTCTGTCTTTTCTCTCTCTCTCTCTCTCTCTCTCTCTCTCTCTCTCTCTCTCTCTCTCTCTCTGTGTCTTTCTCTCTCTCTTTGTCTTTCTCTTTATCTCTCTCTGTCTCTCTCTCTCTCTCTGTCTTTCTCTCTATGTCTGCTTTCTCTCTCTCTCTCTCTCTCTCTGTCTTTCTCTCTGTCTTTTCTCTCTCTCTCTCTCTCTTTGTCTTTCTCTTTATCTCTCTTCTCTCTCTGTCTTTCCTTTCTCTCTGCCTCTCTCTCCCTTCTCTCTCTCTCTCTCTGTCTTTATCTTTCTCTCTTTGTCTTCTCTCTCTTTGTCTTTCTCTCTCTGTCTTTCTCTTTATCTCTTTGTCTTTGTCTTTCTCTTTATCTCTCTCTGTCTCTCTCTGTCTTTCTCTTTATCTCTCTCTGTCTCTCTCTGTCTCTCCCTCTCTCTCTCTCTCTCTCTCTGTCTTTCTCTTTCTCTCTGCATGTCTTTCTCTGTCTCTCTGTCTCTCTGTCTGTCTGTCTGTCTCTGTCTCTCTCTCTCTCTCTCTCTCTCTATGTCTTTCTCTCTTTCTCTCTGCCTGTATTTCTCTATCTCTGTCTCTCTGTCTCTGTCTCTGTCTCTCTGTCTCTCTCTGTTGGGTTATTTTGTGGGTATTATGTGTGCTGAAGATCACGACTTATATTTATAAACTCTTTCGAAACAGCTGAATCGGCCAATCAAAAACGCTCAAACATGTACTTCATTTACTATTTAAAGGCTTTCATAAATTACACACTGCAGAAGGACAGACCAACAGACCAGGTCAACTCTGACTCAGAATGGTAGTACCTGTTAGGGCTCCAACTATGGGTTATATACAAAAAATGTATTCGGCATAAAATGATCCTATGCGTTGACATGCTGTGAAAAAAGCGAGAGAAAAAACAAAAAAGAAACCAAACTTTTTTTGGCCACTCCCCACCTAATCACCAGAAAGAACCAATGGCCTACGAGCATTTTCACTTCTCAAAAAGTTACAACAAATTTGAAAACCCCTGATGTACGCAATTCTTCCGCCATGGACAAAATGTGGCACATGAACAATTTTAAGCAAGTTAAAGGTTTACCTTCTACTCGACCGATTGCCTTATAAGGACAGTCTTCCCTAATATTTACACATAGCTAGGGGGTGAAGAGATTGAGTCATGTCTTTCACAATGGCAGTAGCAGGGTGAGAAACCCCAAACAAACCTATTTCAAGATTTGAACTCGGATCAGCGATTCCATTTAATACTTAGTAGAGGGAGAAAACATGGCGTAACACACTAGTCAACCCAGTTGAAATTCTCGGTTATTCAGCACTGGTGAGGCAACCGGCATAGGAAAAGAAAAGAGACAATTCACCACCGGGGGATGTGGACCCAGCAAGTCCACTCCATTGAAGAAATTACTCGTTATCGAAACTGCAGAAGCATCACTAATTTGTTCTGGATGCAGTTCTCTCATCCCCAAGGTATCTGCTAGAAACATGTAACACTTCTACAGGGAAAATGCTATTTTCCCAGTGCGTTTTTTTACAATTGGCCCAGAAATATTTTCATGGTTCTTTTTCTTAGTTTAATTAAAACTAGCAAAAAGCTAAGTTACACCCTCATATAAACAGTAGGTTAGAATTAAACACTGAATATATAATTAGTTAACATACACATTCCATAAATACACATATATATGTATAAAAAAAAAATAAATAAATAAATAAATAAATAAAAGGAATGAAATTGAAATTGATTGAACAGCGGATACCACGTCTCTTCCGCGTGGCGTTATAACAACCCACGACATGCGTGTTTATAACGTCCAAAACAAAAAACACACAAGACCGCGTCAATTTCAAAAAACAGTCTCTGAAGATGAAGTTTCTTTGAAATTGATTAGACACTGGACTTTATTTTATTTTATTATACGCATTGTAATTGCCTTCTTAATATATATAAATAATAATATACTTAACAATGCTTCAAGCAAATTATCAAATTCTATTAGCAAAAGTATTTGCACAGTTTTAATGCAATATAATATTATTAATTAGAAAGACTAATCGGACCAAATAAGAATGGATATAAAAATATTATACTGATTTTAATGTTATTTTAATTGATTTCTATGTGTAGAAAGTGTGTAGAAAAAAAACAAGATGTTAATAGTTTTGCTGGCAGAATCTGTTTCGACCATATAAAGCGGTCTTTATCAAAGCAACTATGTATAATAGGAAAGACGAAATAAATAGATCGTTCATCATGAGGCACAAAACCCGCGTGATTAACGATCTATTTATTTCGTCTTTCCTATTATACATAGTTGCTTTGATAAAGACCGCTTTATATGGTCGAAACAGATTCTGTCAGCAAAACTATTAACATCTTGTTTTTTCTACAAACTTTCTACACATATAGTCGGATTTCATATCCATTTTACTTTTCATTGATTTCTATATAATATCATATATAGGATTGCTTTTAATACGTTCGAGAATCAAATGATGGTATTAGAAATCAGTAACAACACATATTTATTTTTAAAACCAGTTTTAATAAAATCATTATGCAAATTATTCCCACGATATACTTTGTAAACCTTTATTTTTTAGAGATGTATAACACATATTTCAGGATGTTAAATGCATTAATAAAATGGATTATTCGGGGCCTACGCCTATTAATGAAATTAACGGCGTAATCACTGGGGGCTTTCCTCCCAAGCAACTCCTGTCCCCTTGAATTAAAGGGTCAGTGTTGGGTTTATTGCCCAGTGCCTGTGGCACCCCCTTGAGGGTGAATGCCGTCTGGACCTACGCATTTGGTGCACCCACCATCCCATGAGCTTCGGTTCGTGGGTGGTCCTTCATTAAAAAGACCTTATGTCACACCCACATACGTGCGATGGGAGTTAAATAACTTAATAATATGGGTAGTTTTGCGGCAAATCTAACTCCACTTTACTTTAACAGACACATCGTTCATAAATAAGATGCTAATGCTAATTAAGATTAAATAATGAATACTTCATAATCGCTGAGAAATCGTGACGTCAGCGGTGACGTACGTCGGTTACAGACAGACGGTTACATAATCTCCATCATAATTAGATATATTTTAGTTATTACACATTTGGATTAGCCGAAGGTTCGTAATTGAAAAGAAGTAACGCATTAAGAGCCTCACTTGATATTAATCGAAATTTCCTATAAGATTACAAAATAAATTTAGGATGTAACTAGTGAAAACTCCAAAATGCATGAAGATGATTTAATAGAAGGGAAGGTTTTCAAGCGTGATATATTTTTTCATTTCTGAAAACAATAAAAGTAATTCTCAAAAATGCTTTCATGTAATGTTTTTTAATTAAATCTTATTCAATTGTTGTCTAAAAACATCTACTGCAGATTCTATTCTCAAATACTCATCAGAATGATATTTACCTAGGTCGATTTATGAATGAATGTAACGACATTTTATGAATTGAAGCAGATTTGGGTTGGCTGGTTGATTGGTCGGTTGAGGTTGATTGGTTGGTTGGTTTTTACGTCCACCTAAGCTGGTTGGTTGGTTGGTTGGTTGGTTTTTACGTCCACTAGTTGGTTGGTTGGTTGGTTGGTTGGTTGGTTGGTTTTTACGTCCACCTAAGTTGGTTGGTTGGTTTTTACGTCCACTCTAGTTGGTTGGTTGGTTTAGTAGGTTGATTGGTTGGATTTTACGTCCATTCTAGTTGGTTGGTTGGTTGGTTGGTTTTTACGTCCACCTAAGTTGGTTGGTTGGTTTTTACGTCCACTCTAGTTGGTTGGTTGGTTAGTAGGTTGATTGGTTGGATTTTACGTCCACCTAAGCTGGTTGGTTCGTTGGTTGGCTTTTACGTCCACTCTAGTTGGTTGGTTGGTTGGTTGGTTTTTACGTCCACTCTAGTTGGTTGGTTTGTTGGTTGGTTTTTACGTCCACTCTAGTTGGTTGGTTGGTTGGTTGGTTTTTACGTCCACTCTAGTTGGGTGGTTTGTTGGTTTTTACATCCACCTAAGTTGGTTGCTTGGTTGGTTGGTTGGATTACGTCACCCCTAGTTAGGTATTTTAGGCCGAATACGTTTTTTCTATTCATGCTTGATAATTATTCATATATTTTAAACCCAATTTTTTTACCAAATTTTTTAAAACTCATTTTTTCTATTTAATCCATAGACGGGACCCTAAAAAGGTTCTACCACACCGGACCAGAGTGAACCTGACAGTAATGACGATGAAGGCGTATCTCCAAAATTGGAACGTCACCATTAGATGTAGTTTAACGTCGTATCCAAGACACTAAGACTCTCAGCCAACACATTCTAGCAAATATATGATAAAACGGGCTGGGTTTTGCCATAAGAGCTATAGGGTAAGAACAGTCATAATATTCAAAGTGGATTGTTGCAAGTCACAAACTACTCAGCAACCGGGATCCCGTCCTCATGCATTAAGAGTCACCACCCACAACAGGTGGCCTATTAAGGGGTCTTACACATCTACAGAGGTGCAGTCAGTGTATTTTATAGCCTCAGCCGATAAGGTGGCTAATAATTTTCCAGTAGTTATCAAATAATTTTGCTCGATTCGAATACAAGGTTATCACATAAAGACATCTGTTTGCTTACAAATACACAGACTATCGTTATATCCATACACTCATGTCGGTCACTGCCGCGAACATATTTTTATAATATGTCTGTGTATATTTCATGATTAAGTTTAGCCATTTACGTATTTTTTTCAATAATTGTGATAGGAATAATTATCCCTTTATTTTGAATAAATCATGAGCAGATTCATCCTTAACAAGAATTATTTTTTCTCCTGAGTCTCATCAGAGGATTACCACAGGAAGAAGAACTACGATAGATAATACATAAAAGTTATAATGAAGAAGGCATTATGACTTTCTTGCATGTTCTATTGTAGTTGTTCTTCCTATGGTAATCCTCTGATGAGATTCAGGTGAAAACAAGACATTCTTGTTAAGGATAAATCCGATTATGATTGCAATTCTCAAACTTTTCATCCACAAAAACAGTTTATATTTAAGTTGTTGGTGGAATGACCTATTGTCGGCATCAGCCGAACAGCGAAGAAGAAGTATCCCCTATTCGCTAGTGCAAGACCAGGGAAACTATTTTGCTGAGGTGAAGCGCCAGACCTACCTTCAGCTCCCAACTACCGCACAGATCAGATTATCCAATCTGTGCTACTCATTGGCTAAGTTGTCTCGAACCGGTATAAAACTCAGAACCTAGCGATTCTTAGGCGCGTGCTCTTAATTATTATTATGATTATTATTTTCACTTCATTTGAGTTTTTCACATCAGCGTTAGCTGATGGTATTTCACTGGAGTCTGAGTGACAACAAGTCTTTCCAAGTGCACCAACTACAATTGGTATCACTTTCACTCTCATATTCCACAGCGTTTTCAATTCTCTGGCAAGGTCCAGATTATTATTATTATTTCACTCCATTCGAGTTTTTCACACCTGCAGAAGCTGGTGGTTCACTGGAGGCTGAGTGACAGCAAGTCTCCTTAGGTCTCCAGGACTCTTCTGGGTATTCCGGCCGATCTCAATAATACTGTAGTCTGGATGGTCTCGATTCTTCCTCCGATTTTTAATTCATCCAGATTCCTTTCTAATCCCTTTGGGATTGTTCCAACGGCCCCAATCACGATCGGCACGACCTTAACCCTCATGTTCCACAGTTTTTTTTAGTTCTCTGGCAAGATCTAAGTATTTATCGATCTTTTCGTTTTCTTTCATTTTCACTCTGTGGGCAACCGGGACGGCAAAGTCCACGAGATGACAAGTCTTCCTCTTCTTGTCAACCAAGACAAGATGTGGTCATTATTATTATTATTATTATTATTATTATTATTATTATTATTATTATTATTATTATTATTAGCAAATATATGCACCTTCCGGGTGCAAGTAATTAAGTTTTAATATAATAAATATCATGTTAAATTAGAAAGGCTAATGAAACTGAATAAGAATACAGATAAAAAGATTTGGAACAGAGGGGGTATGATTGAAAAATAGAACAACTTTGAAACTAACTCTTCCATCATTTTACATTACTCCCGTCTGTCTTTGTTAAATTTTCCTAATTTAACTATTTAGTTAAAATAGGAAGTAAAGAATAAAATTACAGTTATTTCTTCTTGTTAATGAATTTCTTTTAAGATTTATCCCCGAGATGTTTGCTCATATTCAATAAGATAAAACCAAACAATTAGAAACCAATAATACTAAGCATATATTTATTAAAATCAAATTTTTAATATCAATATGCAAATCAGCCTTCCCATTCACATGGTAATCCTCTATTTTGTTGTATATATAAATGTAATTGCATGTTTTTAGTATGTAGATATGATCAACAGTCTTAATGATGTAAAACAATTTTATTAATAATTGAGGTTTAAATAAAATTAAAATCATAGAGAATGTTATGTAAACAACAAAGAGAATTGTGTCTTGTATAGTAATATAGTTTCGGTTACAGACAGAAAAACACACAATCTCCATTATAATAAGAGATTATTGTTATTATTATTATTAGTAGTAGTAGTACATTTTCTCAGAGATGTTTTACCGTAACTTTTTAAACAACATATATCGTTACAAAGTCCTATTTCCAATGTGTTTACGTTAACATCCGCACATAAATCAAATCATATCAATACACGTATGTAAAATAAATTCATACAGACATTAATATGGACATTCAATGATTAGACCATCAACAACCCCATGAGACGAACTGACAGCTTTTTGTATTGTTTAATAGTATATCCAAGCAAAAAACTATATTATTTGTTTGCTTGGTCAGAGAACATCTAATGATGGCTACTCTAACTACAAATATCTGTATGTACAATTTGGGTGAAAATACAAATAAAAGGAAATAATATTAAACAATAAAAATCAACTCTATACGAATTTTGATTGGGTTGCTTTTATTTCAAATAAACAATTCGGTCGAGTGATATAAGTATTTCGTCACGTGCACTGAAGCAAATGATATGCATAAAAATGAATTGTGTAATTGAGGTTTGCTTATTGCTTTTTACGGGTGTGGGGCTTTTTTTTCCCCAGTTTCATTTTTATTATTTTCGTATGTCGATTGATGATTGTATAGATGATAGGTAAATATGATTCAGCTGAATTTAACGAATCACAAATGTTTTATTTTTCTATAATAAAAAACAAACAAACTATAAATCACTCTACCCTTTTATAGCATTTATTTTTTTTTTATTTATTTCCTTATCATTGCTTTATCAGGCTCTCAATTTGGAAACGATATTAAAGATTACAATGTCAACGTAAGTGCAATATTTTTCAATCAGATCTCAATTGTTTGTTTATTATATTTGTATCTATCTATCTATCTATCTATCTCTCTCTCTCTCTCTCTCTCTCTCTCTCTCCTCTCTATATATATATATATATATATATATATATATATATATATATATATTATATACATATATATATATATATATAGGGAGGAGAGAGAGGGGGAGAAGAGGGGGAGAGAGAGAATGATATATATATATAACCACATATGTATACATATATATATATAAACAAATGCATATATATACATATATAAAAAGACTTATATATATGTATATATAGATATATATAGACATATATATACAGACATATATATATATATATATATATATATATATATATACATGTTTATACATAAACACAGACGTATATATACACATGCACAAAGGCACGGACAAACACAAATATATATATATATATATATATATATATATATATATATATGTATATGTATATATATATACAACACATAACAATGTATACATGAACATATATTATATATATTATATATATAAAATAAACTTTTATATTTATATATTTATATACATATACACGCATAGACTTATATGTAGCCATACACACATAGACACACACAAAACACACATATATATATATATATATACACGCATATATATATATATAACACATAACCATATATATACATATATACACACACACACATATATATATATATATATAAAACATAAACTTATGTATGTATATATTTTATATACATATACACGCATAGACTTATATGTAGGCATACACACACAGACACACAGACACACACACACACACACATATATATTATATATATATATATATATATATATATACATATATATATACACACGCATATATATATACATATATACACGCATATATATATATATATAGATAGAGAGAGAGAGAGAGAGACAGACAGACAGACAGACAGACAGACAGACAGACATGCACACACATATATATGTATGTGTGTATTGGTTTCCTTTTGAATGATGTAAATGCCCCTTTATCTCATTATTTCATTGTCTTTTCCTTTTTATTTTTGCCGTTCCACAAACTCCGAGATACAAAGAGTATTGCACCAATTTCAAAGATTTCATATTGTGCGCATTTAATGCACGAAATCACGAATCAATAGGCGATCACCCACCAATCAATATGTTCCCGGCTTTTTTTCCTTCTTTAACCCCAGGGGAGCTGTATGATACATTATCGTTAGAGGGGAGCTCCATTTAGTGGTTTCAACCTCAGCCAAAAAGTAGAATAATCACCATGAATCATGCCATCGCTTATGATAAAAAAAAATGAATTAACATGGAATATGACTTTAGATACAAAGCGGTATATCATGATTTGATATTACTCGAGTTTGGGAGCAAATTGGCAGCAAATTCTTTCTGGATTTTCGACTATTTATTCCATCAGGGAGCGCAAGTAATAATTTCAGTTGAAAGTTAACCTCAATATGATCCTTGTAAAATGTTTCTAAATCGACCCCTTAGCTCAATTGTTACAATATTTTGAGCCATCCTGTAGGCCTTCATTGGTAATCCTTTGGTAAAGATTCCTGGGTATTGGTAATCGGCTGGTAATCCCTGGTAATTCCCTGATAAAGATTCATGTTGGTCAAGCCAGAGCGCTTGTTCAGTGGAATTGGATCCTTGGTAATGTCTTGGTAAAGATTCCTGAGTATTGGTAATCCTGAGTCCTTCCTCAATGAGTGCAAATAGAATTATGGCCAATGTGTGTGTGTGTGTGTGGGGGGGGGTTATGTATTGTATCGGCCACGCAGTATGGTTGGTGATTGGTCGGAGTAATAAACCACGTGACTTAGGCTAGTATATAAATCCAGATGGGGAACTGGAGCACACCTTATATACAGAAATAATAGAGGCGCGTGGTCTAATGGTTAGAGTCGTGGGAAATGGACTCGTCGACCCGAGTTCAATTCCTGGACGAAGCTGTTTGAATTTCACATGGCGCTAATAACCTTGGGAAAGGGATGAATCCAATACTCCCTCCAGTTATGGGCAAATAGCAGGGCAGACTGGGTTCTTTAACCATGGCTATGTAACCAGTCTAGGAGAAGGAAAACTCTGAATTCAAACCTGCCAAACTCCGCTTAAGAAATTGACCTTGTGTCACATTCTGCTCGTGCGGAGGGGTTGATATATATATATATATATATATATATATATACAGAAATATTCTAACAGATAGAGCATCTGACTAGCTAATCCCAAGATTCCAGGTTCAATACCGGTCCTCGTCAACTAGGTGCATGAGTCGAACAGATTGCGTATTCTGATCTGCATAGCAATCTACTTGGTCTAACACTAGCGAGAAGGCGATAGATTCCGTCGCAGTCCGACTGAAACCGATAATTGCCCATCCCGCCAACTTAAGTTACATTTTAAAAATGTCTATCTATTTATCTATCTGTTGTATGTTATTAGTTTCTTTCCATAAATCTGCAAAGTTCTGCTAAAAATGTATGTTTTATTGCCTCTCTGTCTATCTATCTATATCAAGAGGTTTTGTGGTGTAATATTTACCGTCGTATGAAATGAACACGGCGAAACCAAGTTGAAATCCTGATCCATTCGATCCAGTGGGAATGACGTCTTTCCTATGTCATATTTGCATCCCACCTTGTGGATCTGCAGCGGCATTGATGTCACTTAAGGGCTGAGATGAAATGATCTGGTCATGGGGTTGCAGGATTGTGAGGAACAGCAGTGATCTGTATAGATTATGCTATCTATCTATCTATCTATCTATGTACATAGTCGCTATTCTTTGAATATTGATTCAGATCATTTAGTTAATTTTAGACATTCATTTTTGGAAGTAAGATGAGGAAATTAATTCGACACTATGTGGAGAAAATATAGAAACAAACACGGGAGTTATGATGGATGGAAATTTATAGTCGATGTTCGAACATTTCAGTTTACAATGGAAACCTTCTTCAGGACTGGGAATTTATTTAAGAGGAAACAAGGATTTATGTGGATAAAAGATGTTGGATAGTTTGTATGCATTGAATTTGGAAAATGTGTAAAAAAAGGTTCGTTATCGTTCGTTGATTGGCGTTTATAGTTGAATGTTGATGACGTGGTTGCTGCATGCGGTAACGAACCTTCCATCATCTTTTATCCACGTAAGTCCTTGTTTCCTCTTAAATAATTTCACAGTCCTGAAGAAGGTTTCCATTGTAAACCGAAATGTTCGAACATCGACTATAAATATCCATCCATCATAACATCCCGTGTTTGTTTCTACATTTTTTCCACATTCATTTTTACTGATCATTTGTTTCCTATATTCCATGTTTTCGGCTGTTGATTGCTTCGTATCTTTTACCATGACTGTTGCATACAGTAAACTTGTATTGATGAGAAAAGACAGAAGATAAACCACAAATACTCAGCCTTACTGACTGGAGTTGTACAATACACCAACTACATCCCTTCAGACGGGTAACACCCACCCCAATGTTGCCAATTGTCGACCGGGGGTGAAGAACGTTATGCCTAAAAGGTTAGGTCGATATTTCACTTTTTTAAAAACATAAAATCGTCCATCTATGCGAAAGTTATGTGTTAGTATACTGCATACTCTCATTCATCGCTTCTAGCACATAATAAATAGGTGGGTGTTTGCCCTAAGAGAAAGATGGCCGGGACTGTCTTATGGGTGCTAGGGCTTGATATGACCAGCCGGTTGTTTAGAGGATGGGGCCTCCCCGACTTAGTAAGCCCAGATACGAGTTAAACTTGTGTTGTATGGTATAGACTGTTCAGACACAAGGATTCTGTCCTTAAAAATTAGGGTAGGTCAATTTTTCACTTTTTCAAAATATCAAATTGTCCATCTATGCGAAAGTTGTGTGTTAGTATACAGAATACTGATACCAAAAATAGATATTTTACTTGCACCATTATTTGTGTAAATAACATCAAAGATCCTCAAACACATGCACTAAAAATCATAGTTTTCTAAAGGCTAAATTTTGTGAAAATGAGGATTTTTAGTGAATTATAGTTGACGATTTTTGATGCTATTTCCTTAAACAGTGGTGCAAGTAAAAATCTATTTTTGGTATCAGTATTCTGTATACTAACACACAACTTTCGCATAGATGGACAATTTGATATTTTTGAAAAATATAAAAAATTGACCTACCCTAATTTTTAAGGACAGAATCCTTGTGTCTGAACAGTCTATACCATACAACACAAGTTTAACTCGTATCTGGGCTTACTAAGTCGGGGAGGCCCATCCTCTAACAACCGGCTGGTCATATCAAGCCCTAGCACCAATATGACTGTCCCGACCGTCTTTCTCTTATGGCAAACAACCACTTATTTATTATGTGCTAGAAGCGGTGGATGAGGGTGCTGATATCCTGGTTAGGATGTTAAACCATACTCAAAGCATTCTGCCAACACTGGAGTACAATTTTATACAGTATGCGACAAATAACATTTTGTAGGGGATAGTGTTGTATTGTACATAGATCCAAAGAGAGATAATTCTGCTAGATTAATAAAAGTTTCTTTTTTAAGTTACGTAATAAGGAAGAGGAAACAGAATATCCTCGAGGATCAACTGAAAGTTGTTATATCATATACGAATGATATCGAATGTGATAAAGTTGCTGGAACAACGGAAGTTTCTGACGCCTAAACGTAATCACAAAGAAAACAAAGATGGATAAACTTATCTGAAATGATCAATGATATTTATTTATCTATTTACTTACCAAGCCCAACGGTATTGTAATTCCTTAAGCAAAAAATATGAATACGTAACCGTCCAGATATAAGTGGATTCCTTATATATTCATGCATTTCAATGTTTCGTAACAGAAGTGTTTGCAATAATGTTTCGGTGATGTTTAGTAATAGATATTATCTAATGATATACGTGTACAATGTATATATATATAATATATATATATATATATATATATATATATATATATATACACAAGTATTTATTTTTAAACAATATCCTTGTCAATGCATTTAACCTAAAATCTTCAGATCTATAGAACTAGGTCTTTAGAGAATAAATTCTAGTTGGAAGTTATCTAACCTTTTCCGTTTCGTATAAAGAAAAATTTTACTGCCTAAATTTAGTATAATATAATCTGCAAACTACACATCTACATCCATTAATTTCTAGATATTTACATCTCTATAGATATTGAAATATTTTCTAGGACCATAAACAAATGTTACCAATCTGTGTCACATTGGGAAAATATTTTGCCTATATGCCATCTCAAATGATTTAGGCACTGATCTAGATATCTAGTCTTTCTAATCTCTCTCTCTCTCTCTCTCTCTCTCTCTCTCTCTCTCTCTCTCTCTCTCTCTCTCTCCGAGAGCACTCTCTGAAGTAATAATCTCTCACACTCTCGTTTATATACCCGATGTTCAATGAGGGTATACAACAGATGAAGCCACTGATTTAGAGTGTGAAGCAATAAGAAAGAGCAAAAAGACAGTTATCTAAAAGTTAACAGACCTTATGAACTTTAAATAAGTAGAGCAAAATATATTTTTCATGTCGTAAAATGTTATCAATTCTCTAATCATTGCCGTCTTTTCCTGATGACCTTTTAATCATCATGTCGTTGGCGTCATTACTAATCACTTGGATATCGAATTACAAAATAATCACCGTAAAAGACAATAAAGATAGAATTTGAACAATTAGACATTCAAACGCATCCCCAATGGCGTCACTCGGAAAATATTCGGATTATAATCCTGGACATTCAGCAGCGTATCTGTTTGGCAAACCTCCACTCATCTCGAGATTAACATTTAAGGGATCATTACGATGTATTTCAAGCCCTGTCGGTTGGGGGTTTTAGAATACTGAAGAGAGGTAAGTAAAGTTGTCGGGGTGGTCTAAAGTCGATATCAGTACATGAGTATATCCCCTTTTCACTAGCGTTAGACTAAGGTGATTGTTTTTTGGCGTCTGAGACGGGGCGCCACACCTACCATCAGTTCCTCACATAACCGCACAGATCCCTGTGCTATACATACGTTGAGTTGGCGACGGCTGGTATCAATCTACCGACTGTCCTAAACCGCCCAAATTGGTCAATATGTTTACTGCGGTGGAGACTCTTGATATTTAAGAACAGGATACTGGTGGATGAACAATCCATGACATGCAACACTCCACCTTGGCCCTTACCTAGGCTAGGAGGGCGTTAAAAATAAAATAACGAATGAAATGAAATGTTTTGTCTTTTTGGGTTTATACTGTTTTGTTTATCAACCATCATGGGTTATGTAAAGCCAACGCCAAATTTCGAGAACAATAGCGATACTATTTAACGTGGATTCACGTGTGTGTGAAAGAAAGCGAGTGGGAAGAGAGAGAGAGGAACAGAGAGAGAGAGAGAGCGAGAGAGAGAGAAAGAGAGAGAGAGAGAGAGAGAGAGTTAAAGATTAGTATACATACTTTCTTTATCTCCTGATGATCGTGGACGCGTGAAACTGATAGTTGGAATAAGATAATTGCAATTTGAATAAGTAATACATATGAACGTGTGTGTATATAAAACCTACGCCTCGACACGAGAAGGATGTGACACAAGTTCAGTTTATTAAGCGAAGTTTAACAGGTTTGAATTCAGAGTTTTCCTTCTCCATGACCTGTTGCCTAGCCAAGGTTAAAGAGCCCAGTCTGCACTACTATTTAGCTAATGGCAGAGTAGGATTCATACCTTTCCGAAGAGTATTGGCGTTAAGTGAAAATACAATTTACACATCAAGGATTTGAACTCGGGGCGACGAGTCCATTTCCCATGACTTTAACCATTACACCACGCGCTTCCATATGATCGTGTGTGTATGCGTATGCATGTATGTATGTGCGCCTTCAACATCGACGTCACAGACAAGAATCTTGTTATCAATGAAAAGAAAGGTAGAGTGGATAACGTCAATAATATTGAGGTGATGGTTGCGTGTTTTTTTTTTTTTTTTTTTTTACAAATCAGATGTTTGTTTTTTCTACCCCGTTCGATGAATCACTTTATATATATATATAATGCTTCGATTAACCACAAATGAAAATGCAATAAAATACCAAATTAATCGATAAATAATCATATTCGCTTTCATGTTAACCCGATACTTTCTAAAATTTACAGAGCAGGATTTACAATAAATGAAGGAACAAACTTTAAACTTATTTCAACCGTATTACTATGGCATCTTCAGGTAATCACAAGAACATGACTCTTACTGTAAGAGTCATGTTCTTTTGATTACCTGAAGATGCTGTAGTAATACGGTTGAAATAAAGTATTGTAATGAGACCAGTTTAAAGTTTTTTCCTTCATTTATTGTATATATATATATAATCCACTACCATTCCTACAACCTCCTACTACCAATGGTTATTACCTCCAACTTCTAATTCCTTGATACAACTCGTACTCGTTAAAAACGAGACACGAAATCATACCATCGTTTCCCACCTGATGATGGCAAATTGTATTGCCGAGAGCGCTCGTTTTGAAACCTTTGGGGACTGTTATACCAGTTACACCCTGACACCAGAAAGATGGCCCGAAAATTGGAACGGATCAACGAAAAACTTGTCCGACAGGAATTGTCTGTACAGTTCAACAAAACTTGTATAAAAGAAAAAATGCTGCCAAAATACACTTATATATATAATATATATATATATATATATATATATATATATTATATATATACGTGTGTGTATGTGAGTGGGTTTTCATGCAAATGTGTGTAAGAAAATGAGAGAGAGAGAGAGAGAGAGAGAGAGAGAGGGGGAGAGAGACGCAGTAAGAAAGTGACAGAGATAGAGATAAAATGCTTCCACTCAGCATGAATGAAAATGCAATAAGATAAAAAAATAATTAGTAAATAAAAATACTATCCGTTTTCACATCAACTCGATATTTTCTAAATCAAAGTAAATCAATATAAAAAAAAAACACAACTAAATTCCACTTCCTTATTGAATAAAATCGAGTAATATGCAACATGCCCTTTTTAGTGGCAGCAAATTCAGATTCAACGACTTCCGATGCGTTCAAAAAAGAAAAACCAAGCATGCAAAACGAAAACAAACATTGTTAAAGATCTAAGTTTAAAAAAAAAAAAGAAAAACGATTCGCTGAGCGGGAAATATGTCAAATTAATCGAGCGGTTGTAGCAAAAAATAAAAACGTAACGAAGATTCAAGAAAACGGAACGAAATTAAACAACTTCGAAACGGTAAAAAAAAAAAAAAAACGAAAAGAAACCAGAGACTTGTTCGATGTTTGATTAACGTGACTTTAGAGAAAGTGCTTTTATCAACGCCTGCATGTGTAAAGGACAATTAACGGTAATAAGTTTTTTTTTCCTTCTCAGTAATGAATGAAAACGTTGCTTTCTGCATTCCAATGAAAACCTTAAGGCATCACCTAATGCTCTCTACCGACAACAAATGAAATCTGCACTTGTAGCAAAGAGGGGAAAGATGACAACATCATCTCCATCATTATAAAAACTATGTCAAATCATTGACAATTTCATCAAAGATTGTTTGTCGAAATGTAATTGATATAATTTTATTGGAAATATTTTTATTCATTTAATAGTTTAATAGTTTATCCATACTGTAAAAATTGATAGAACTATTTACGAGGTTACGAGTCAAAAAGTAATGCCATTCTTTAGGACTTGTATGATTACGAACCCAATAACATGTATTATTCATCAAAATGAAGCTGGTCCTCTGTGGATCACACCACTACTTCTGCACATTGGGGTGTTAAAACTAATGCCATTCTTTAGGACTTGTATAATTATCAACTCAGGAACTTGTATCATACATCAAAAGGCAGTTGTTTCTCTGGGGATCACATCCCTACTTCTCCACATAGGTTTGTCAAAAAGTAATGCAATTTTTTTAGAACTTGTATAATTATCAACTCAAGAACATGTATTATACATCAAAATGAAGCTGGTCCTCTGTGGGTCACACTCCTACTTCTCCACAAAGGTGAGTCAAAAAGTAGTGACATTTTTTAGGGCAGGTATAATTACCAACACAGGAACATGTATTATTCACCAGAATAAATCTGGTCCTCTGTTGATCACATCACTATTTCTCCACATAGAAGTGTCAAAAGTTAATACCATTTTTGTGACAGGTATAATTACCAACTCAGGAACATGTACCATACATCAAAATGAAGCTGGTTCTCGGTGGATCACATCCCTACTTCTCCACATAGTTGAGTCAAAAAGTAGTGACATTTTTTAGGGCAGGTATAATTACCAACACAGGAACATGTATTGTTCACCAGAATAAATCTGGTCCTCTGTTGATCACATCACTATTTCTCCACATAGGTGAGTCAAAAAGTAATGCCATTTTAGGACAAGTATAATTACAAACACAGAACCATGTATCATACATCAAAATGAAACTGGTCCTCTGTGAACCACATCCCTACTTCTCCACATAGTCTCTATTTCTTTCAATAGCAATGTTAAATCTTCGAATGAAAGCATGTATCCCTCCCTCGTAAAATTCTGTTGACTGAAACATTATTCCCGTGACAGGGAAGTGAAATCTGTTGTGAAAAAGTGTATCAAAGAATGGTCAACAGAATTTAACGGAACAAGTATCCATGCTCTTATTCGAAGGTGGAACATTGCTATTGAGAGAAACGGTGACGATGTGGAGTAGTAGGGATGTGATACACAGAGGACCAGCTTCATTTTGATGTTTGATACATGTTCCTGTGTTGGTTACTATACCTGTCCTAAACAAAATGGCATTACACACACACACACACACACACACACACACACACATATATATATATATATTATATATATATATATATATATATATATGCAGGCTGTCTCCAAGTCCATGTGCATTTTAAAGTCATAAATTTCAAATACATAATATTTAATATTTGATTTTAAAACATATCTGCTATTTTAGCATTGAACACATTCAAAAATAAACAATGCAATAAACAATGCAATAAACAAATATACAATAAGTAATAAATATTAATTTATCTTACTTGTTTTAGTTTATTTCATTCTATTTATTCCTTTTTATTCTCCATTCATTCTATATTAGATATAGCAAATATATGCACCCTCCGGGTGCAAGTATTTTAGTTAAATTTATAATAAAATATGATATTAAATTAGAAAGGCTAATGAAACTGAATAAGAATGTAGATAAAAAGATTTTGAACAGAGGGGGTATGATTGAAAAATAGAACAACTTTGAAACTAACTCTTCCATCACTTTCCGTTACTCCCGTCTTTCATTGGTAAATTTTCCTAATTAAACTATTTAGTTAAAATAGGAAGTAAAGAATAATATTACAGTTATTTCTTCTTGTTAAGGGATTTCTTTTAAGATTTATTGAAGAGATTTTTGCTCATATTCAATAAGATAAAACCAAACAATTAGAAATCAATAATACTAAGCATATATTTATCAAAATCAATTTTTTTAGTTCAATATGCAAATTAGCCTTCCCATTCATACTATAAACCTCTATTTTGTTGTATATATAAATACAATTGCATGTTACTAGTATGTAGATATGGTCAACAGTCTTAATGATGTAAAACAATTTTATTAATAATTGAGGTTTAAATAAAAATAAAATCATGGAGAATATGATGTAAATAACTAAAGGAATTGTGACTTGTATAGTAATATAGTTTCGGTTACAGACAGACAAACCCATATTATAAGATATATATATATATAATATATATATATATATATATATATCTTTATTTATAATGGAGAATATATATATATATATATATTAAGAGAGTTTTATAATTTGCTTGAAGCATTGTGTATATATTGGTTTGGAGGTTGATTTTGAAGGCTATCCCAATGCAGGTGTAAAGAATAAGGTAACGATGGTGTTGTGTGTTAACCTGTATTTTATTCTTGACTTTTCGAGATAAAATCTCTTTTTCAGAAGATCACTGGAACTGAAGTCGTCTTGTTATGGCATTTCTAGTTATTTTAACTATCTCGAAAAGTCAAGAATAAAATACAGGTTAACACACAACACCATTGTTACCTTATTATTTTTTCTCTATACTTCATTGTGATAGCCTTCAAAATCACCCTCCAAACCATATATATATATATATATATATATATATATATATATATATATATATAGAGAGAGAGAGAGAGATAGATATATTTTTATTAATAAAAATTTTTACAAAGCTCTAGAATTATATATCTATTTCGAGCAGTGACTCAATAAACCCCAGTTTGGTCAGACAGCCGTTACATCATAACCAAGAAAAATATTTCCTTTGTTCTCTCTCTCTCTCTCTCTCTCTCTCTCTCTCTCTCTCTATATATATATATATATATATATATAATATATATATATATATATATATATATATATAATATTGTAATATTGAATAACACTTTGTATATAAATAAATAAATATAAATATATGTATATATTTTTTTATATTTAATGTTTATTTATTTATTTTATATTTATATAAGGTAATTTTATTTATCTCTGGTTGGTTGCGAATGATAGTATATATATATATATATATATATATATATATATATATATATATATATAATATATAATATATATATATATATATATATAGCGTATTGTGTTATTGAATAACACTTTGTCGGAACTTTTCTATTCCATATACAGGGATTTTTACAATTCTCCTCAATTTATCATATGGAAAGTAACTTTTTTTTTTCTGAATATTAATAATAACCGAACCGGGAATTAGAGTTGAGAATGAATGGCATAGGAGACAATAACTTCACACCAAAGTTTGGCAAAACACACGAAAAAAGAAATACCGATGAACGTTGTCTCTGTGGAGAAAAAAAGAAGTCCAAGACTGAACTCATGATAAATGAATGTGGTAAGACGGAATATAAAAATAGTCAGCCCAGAGCAGTAACAATGGTTCACTGTGAATTATGCATAAGACTTTTTGATCCACTATACAAAGAAAAGGGGGGATGGGCAAAGAGAAAAAAAAAGTTATTCTTTAAAAGAAAAAAGAAAAAAAGAAAAAAAAGTTCCTGAGACTTTGAGATCCAGACAAAACCCCCCATATCACATAAAATAATCTCCATCTAAAAAATAAGATTCTATCAAAATCTTATCCATCTTAACCAAAATATGCATACGTAAGTAGAGTCGTCGGGGTGGCATAAAGTCAGTATCAGCCAGACAGGGAGAGAGTCTATCCATTTTTCACTAGCACTTTTGTGAGGTGGAGCGCGGCACATATCATCAGCTCCTTACTTTACCGCACATATATTTATGCTACTCATAAGGTGAGTTGGCAAAGGCCGGTATCGAACCTGGAACCTTTCTTGTTCCTAATCGACCGCTCTACCGACTTAGCTAAACTAGCCCTCTTATATGTAAAGTAAAGTCGTCGGGGCGGCCTAAAGTCGGTATCAGCCAGTCAGCGAGGGAGTCTATCCCCTTTTCAATAGCGCTAGACCAAGGAGATTGTTTTAGCGGCTGAGGTGAAGCGCCACACCTACCATCAGCTCCTTACTTTACCGCACATATCCCTGTGCTACTCATACGCTGAGTTGGTGAGGACCGGTATCGAAATAGGAACCTTGTGGTCTCTAGCCGAATGCTCTACCGACTGAGCTAAACCGGCCCTAAAATTAAAGTTCCAATGCCTTGCGTGTGGCCATAGAAAACTGTAATTTGTTTGTATTGATCATTCAACGAGGATCGAAATCTCTATCCAGCTGTATGTTAGTTGGTTGGTTGGATTTTACGACAGGTCAACCCTTGTTGGGTTATTTCATTCTGAAAAAAAAAGTTATATTTTTTCTTGTAGGGTATTTGTTCAAAGGTATTATAATACTCATTTTTCATCTTTCAAACCAATAGATGGGAGCTTAATAGGTTCCACATCTCCGGATCAGGGTGGACCTGGGATTAATGACGATCAGACGTATGCTATTTTCCCCAGATTTTCAGAATTGGAACTTTACCACTTGATGCAGTTTAATGCCATATCCAGGACACTAAGACCCTCAGCCACCGCCTTCTAGCACATCTATGATTAAAAGGATCCGGGGTGCCATAAGGCAATAGGGTTAAGAAAATCATATATGTGCTATAGCTTGTCGAGAGCAGCTGATTGATCGGAGGGGCCCCTACGACTATCATTCTAAAGTAGAGTGGTGCATGTTATGGACTACGTTGCCACATGCATTCCATCCTGAATCATCACGAGTTGTCACCCACGGTCAACAATTAGACCTATTGTGGGGATTTTACCCCTCTGAAGAGGTGCAATCGGTGTATTCTACAGCCCTAGTTGACAAGGTGTTATTCCGATTTTTAATGGATCTGGTTTTACCGTGAATCATTTGTCTATACATATATAAAGGACAGATTGGGTTTGAGAAGTGAAAAAGAGTGGAGAAAAGCTGCCACAGAAAAGAGAGCTAAAAGAAAGGAGAAACAGCATCACCCCCAACACCTACAGAAAGCATCACTTTTTGTTTGCAGCCATTGCACCAGAGACTGACATTTGAGGATCGGTCTGTTCAGCCACTCCGTAGCTGTAAGAGAGAGTGAGAACAGAGAGAGAGAGAGAGAGAGAGAAGGAGAGAGAGAGAGAGAGAGAGAGAGAAAAGAAAAAAAACTACGCCATCGTCTAAAATAGACGGAATGCCAAACATATCCGGAGAAAACTACGAAAATAAAACAAAGTAAATACATATAAACATGCACTATCACCAGATCTTGCTTTAGAGCAAACATAATGAAGATTTGACTTATATTCGTGAAGGTAATTAAAAACTATATTTTGTTTTGTAACAGCAATTAATTTTGTTTGCATTAAATATTTTAAATAGAAGAGAATAACAATCTATATTATAATTAATGGTGGTATTATTACGTATGAATCAGCACTTTTGCGTATTAATGAGTTTCTGGGTGTTGTCATCAGTCGTGTGGTGGAGTTGGGAATGCAGGAGCATCGGTCGTCTGAAATCCATTCAAACCACCCCAGAAAACAGAATTAAGAAATAAAGAAAGAAAGCTTCAATTTCTCCGAATTTTTTAGATGAGGTTTGATAATTTGTATTATTTGGATTATTCCGACTATTGTCCTCGTCTTTATTGTTATATACACAACATTTCGGCAGATCTGCCCTCCGGCTCTTTTCAGGTGTTTCTTGTCGCACTCGGGAAACATTCGAATTCGACAAGAAGGTTCCCGAGTTTGAGAAAGTTTCCACAGTCCGAAAAGAAACACCTGAAGAAGGCCGGAGTTTTCTTTTCTTTTCAGTATGTCTTTTCATTTTTTTAATGACATACCCCCAGACCAGATCAACGAAAGTTTGTTTTTTAATGCGGATTTTAATGGGGCATCCTGCAAGTATCCAACTCGATGTTTCCTTAATAATCAATCTACGAGACTAACATTTTTTACCCCACCCTCTACCCAGGCGACGCAGGGTAGCCGCTTCTAGTGTTAATATAAACCCTGGCGAATAGAATAAACCTCTAGTTATGTAAGAGAGTTTTATAATTTGCTTGAAGCATTGTGTATATATTGGTTAAGAGGTTTATTTAGAAGGCTATCACAATGCAGGTGTAAAGATTAAGGTAACAATGGTGTTGTGTGTTAACCTGTATTTTATTCTTGAATTTTCGAGATAAAATCTCTTTTTCAAAAGATCACTGGAACTGAAGTAGTCTAGTTATGACATTTCTTTCAAAATGATTTTTTTTTGGGGGGGAGGAATGATGGTATTTTTTTTTATATAACTGTATTCTCGTGTTGCATGTTTACGTGAATACGGTTTTTTTGTGTGTACGTGTACGTAAGTTATGTATCTTACAAAGATCAATTGAATTTATCTATCATTTAGTCTTCATTGATTTATAAATGCTAAGATTTAAAAAAGAAATCCAATACGCTGCTGCATTTAGCTTTATATCAAACACCGTGAACACACCTTCGCCTCCATCTTTATAGAATTGTCTAATCATTGTCACTTATCGTAAGTTACTTTCCAAACAGGAAAGATTAATGTTTTCTATTTAAAAACAGTCGAAAATGTTATAAAATGAAGCCTGCTGGAGACTTATCATTTTTTTTCTTATTGATTTTTCTTACTTGTTTTATTTTATTTCATTCTATTTATTCTTTATTTTTTATTTTTAAATGTTTGAAGCGCAATCTTTCCTTCAATAATACGCAAAATGGTGGACAAATAGAGACAAGCGTACACTTGGATTTAATAAGAAAGAAAGAAGTATAAAAAGAAAAAGTAAAGAAATAAAATAAAGAAATTTGAAATTGGCTCAAGTGAAATCAAAAGAAAACATCAATTTGACGAGAGATCAATTGATTGGCTCTGAAGCAGAAGGTTTGTCTGCCAAGACAAATTAGTTTTTCTTTCCTTTTATTTTTCTTTTTTTTTTTTTAAAGTCATGGCAACCAACAAGCAAAATGGTCGATCGTTGAAGTAAACAAACAAAGAGAAAATGAAAAAGAGAGAAAACAATAAAATAAAAAAAAAGAAAAATAAATTATCATCCTACAAATTATTCTGTAAAGTATCAATGTCAACAGTACATTTTATCCGTATCTTCGGTAAAAAAATCTCTAAAGTATAAGCCATATTCTGTTTCTTTCTTTTTCTCAAGAGTGTAATATAACAGATATCGCGTTCCTTCCGTATTTTATCCCTTTTAGAAACAAATACCTCGTTTTATTGACTAGAATTGTAAACTATTTCACGAATTATTCGAACAAGTGTTCTAATAATTACTGGGTTTTTTTTACGCTGCGTTGCGACAGATACAGAGGTACAAGAGGTATAATATCTATTGGTAAGGAAAATGGAGTCGGACAGCCGAGTTAAACTGTTACTTTTCCTCGAATACTTTTGGGAAAGAATGGATACATATATTCTCTACATTACTACAGGGCTGGTTAAAATAGTTACTTTATTTGATACGGGGGTCTGTCTGTGTCAAGATATTTTTTCTTTTTTCTTTTGAAGAATGAGTTTTTCTTTGTATGGTAGATCAAAAGTCTTGAGCATATATCACTCTAAACAATTGTTACTGCTCTGAGGTGTTTATTTTTTAATTCAATCTTACCCCATTCATTTATCATAAGGTTCAAACTCAGCTTTTTTCTCCTCAGAGTCAATATTCATTGGCATTTTTCTTGTGTTTTTCTCATGAGTGTAATATAACAAATGTCACCTCCCTTTCGTATTTTATCAATTTTAGAAATAAATACCTCGTTTTATTGACTAGAATTGTAAACTATTTTATGAGTTATTCGAACAAGTGTTCTAATAATTACTGTTTTTATGACTGCGTTACGATGGATGCAGAGGCCACGAGTGGTGAATATCTATCGGTACGGAAAATGGAGTCGGCCAGCCGTGTTAAACTATTACTTATCCTCGAACACTTTTAGTAAAAGATTGTTAATCTCTTCTCTCCATTACTACTGTCTAACAAAAGATGCGACCTCCCGGCAAAAGTATTTAAGTTTTGATATAATTAAATATCACTGCATCAGAATAATCATTGAAATTAAATATAAATACAAAACAATTGCATTTATTTTTTACTTTATTCTAATTGATATAACATTATAGACGGGATTGCTTTTAATACGTTTGAGTATAAAATTATAATATTAGATAAAAGTAATTGGTAATTTGCTTGAAGCATTGTTAAGTATGTTATAATATATTAATCATTTGAAGGCAATTACAATGCGCAAAAAAAAATAAAACAAAAAGATGTTGTTTTTTTTTTGTCTTATCGATTTCAAAGAAAACTTTATCTTCAGAGACGAAAATCAGAAATGGACGTGCTTAAGTTTTTTTTTGCGTGGTGTTACTTTTTTTTCCTCTTCTTCTTTTTCTCCTTTCTCCTCCCTTCACCCTTCGTTATGTTATGAATGAAATGGGCGAATAACTGTAATTTCTTCTTTTTTTCAAATATTTTTTTGAGAACGAATGCTTAAAATCCTACCTTGTTTATGTATCCAATATTGTCTGTTTATCATCCGGTGAAAATTGCGGCGAATATTGCGACAATGTATTGTGGCGAATATTGCGACAATGTAGCCATTCAATTCAAAATAAAAAGACGGTTACGTAGGAAATTCTTATGCTTAGCTTTCATTTTCTTTTCTTTGTTTTGATTCTTTCTCTTTCCCTCCCTTCTCTAATTTTCTATTTTTTTATTTATCTATTTATTTAATCTTATTTTCAGTTGTAAAAAATAAAATGTATGAATTTAATTATATGGACCAGTAAATAAGTAAATAAAAGATTATCTTTAATTATGTATTATTAGGATTGGAGGAAGATTATATAATATATAATATTAGAAATCAATAACACCAAGTAATAATATGTAAATTATTCGCATCATTGGCATTTTTCTTGTATTTTTCACATGATTGGTTTGGTTTGTTTTTGTTTGGTTTTATGGCATATCAACCTCAGTGGGTCATTTAATGCCAATAAAGTTTTCAAATAAATCAATTCTTAATGGATAATACAATTTGTTATGAATAAACTTTTCTATTTAACCCATAGATGGGATCCTAACAGGTACTACCTCTCCGGGTCAGAGTGGACCAGGGAGCAATGGTGATGAGTGGGGTGCTCCACATTCCCTCAAACCTCCAAAACTGGAACCTCACCATCAGAGAGTTTAACGTCATTCCCAGGACATGTAGACCCGCAGCCACCGCCTTCTAGCACCCATATGATAAAAAGGGGTTGGGGCTTGCCATAAGGGCAGTAGTGTTGGGAAAATCATATAGGTGATTGGGCTTGACATGACCAGCCGATTGATAGGGCCAAAGTGGAGTATTGCACGTCATGAACTGCTCATCCACCTGGGTTCTATCCTTAAGCATCACAGGTCGCCACCCACGGCCAACAGGTGGCCCCATTGGGGGAGTCTTACCCCTCTGCAGAGGTGCAGTCGGTGCATTCTAACGCCCCAGCCGACACGGCGGTTTTCACATGAGTGGAATATAACAAATATCGCATTCTTTTCGTATTTTATCCATTTTAGAAATAAAAAAAAACTCTTTTTATTGATTGGGCCCTTTTGTCTTGTTCTTTGTTGTTTTTTTGTTTTTTGGTTGTTCTTTTTTTATTTTTTAAAAAGAATAACGTTTTCTCTGTGGCTAATCCCCTTTTATTTAAATAGTGGATCAAAAGTCTTGTGCATATATCACTCTGAACAATTGTTACTGCTCTGAGGTGTCTATTCTTATATTCAATCTTACCCCATTCATTTATCATGATGTTCAAACTCAGAGACAATATTCATAGGAATTCCTCTTGTGTTTTTCTCGTGAGTGTAAAAAAGTCGTCGGGGTGGCCTAAAGTCGGTATCAGCCAGACCGCACATATCCATCGACTACTAATACGCTGAGTTGGCGAGGGCCGGAATCGAACAAAGGAACCACGAGGTTCCCAACTGGACACTCTCACTGACTGAGATAAGCCTTCATTTCGTGTTTTATCCATTTCAGAAATAAATACCTCTTTTTATTGACTAGAAATGTAAACTATTTCACGAGTTATTCGAACAAGTGTTCTAATGATTACTGATTTCTACGCTGCGCTGCGACAGATGCAGAGATACGACTGGTGTATTATCTATTGGTACGGAAAATGGAATCGGCCAGCCGAGTTAAACTATTACTTTTCCTCGAATACTTTTGGGAAAGGATGGAGACATATTTTCTCTCCATTACTGCAGAACTGGTTAAAATAGTTACTTTATTTGATACGGGGGTTTGTCTGTGTCAAGATATTTTTCTTCTTTTTTTTTTTTTTTTTTTTGAAGAATAAGTCTCTCCTTTGTCTTTGTATGGTGGATGAATAACTTGTGCATACTTAATACTAAACCATTGTTACTGCTCTGAGGGACCTGCTTTTATAGTCAATTTTACTACATTCATTCATCATGAGGCTCAGTCTTAGCCTTGATGGGTTGTCTTCCCTTGCCTGGAAGAGTTATCTTACCTCTGGGTTCCCGTTTTTGACCACCAGTTTTTTTTTGTTTTCAAGCGCCTGTTTTGAACTCTCTCTCACTCTCTTGCTTCTCGGGACTTGACTACAATCGGTTAGACTTTTATGTCTACACCCTTCTCGAGTGGGGGCTTCGGACTCCATTACAGCCACTAGTAAGTGACTTTAGTCTATGGACTCTCCATAACTACCCATAACTACCCATAACTTTGTATTTTATTCCTTTTATGTATCTTTGTTTCACGTACATGTATTCTATGTTATAAATGTTTCTCCATGTGTTTATATTAAAGTACATGTTAGGTTTAACACTCGTGTCGGGGTTGTTTTGTTCAACCAATTATAACATTATTATGACCTTGAAACTTATGTAACGTTGTCCCTTTTTTCCGGGCACTAAAACGATATCTGTAACGTTGTCGTATATCTGGTCACAGTACCCAAAGCTGATATGAGTAACGCGGTGGAGGTGGTGGCGATATATTCACCGTACTAAAAATGACTTGTTGATAAAAATTACAACGCGAGAAATATGTAGTCACAACTGCCAGCCTTTATTTCTAGGGTAGGCTCGTCTCGTGTGCTGTATCGGAGAGGATGAAAGGCAGAGAGAAAGAAGGAGAGAACTATACTTCTAGATTACTATGATCCCATAAGGGACCCAAGGCCAGGACCGTACCCTGCGACGTCCGAAAGCAAAAGAGACCGATACCTTTCTTCGTTGTTCCACGTCACCACGTGACATCTGGTTCCGGTCAACACCCGAAACTTCCGGTTGACACTCAATTCTCCATTTGGGGTCACGCTACGGTCAAACCATCGTTCATCCTGTTTTGCTCATCACTACTTTTTAAACTTTTACTCTCTCACTTAATTTATTTCTTCCTCCTTTTCTAATATAGTAGTTCTAGCCCAGGTTAATATACCCATCTTGCTACACTTACAGCATCTTCTCCTCAGAGACCGCATTAATTGGCATTTTTTCTCGTTTTTCTCACGGGTGTAATATAACGAATATCGCGATCCGTTCATTGTTGTAGCATAAGTAGTTATTAATTGATTGCTTTGAAAATCACATAGCCAAAAAATTGTTAGTAACCAAGCACCATTGACTAAGAATAAATATATATATATGTCTTTTCTCAGTATATTCCTCTCTCCCCTCTCTCTTTGTCTCTTTATATATGTCTTTTCTAAGTATATTCCTTTCCCATACTTTCTCTCTTTATATATATTATTTTTCTATCAAAGTATATTCCTCTCTCTCTCTCTCTCTCTCTCTCTATATATATATATAATATATATATATATATATATATATATATATAGTCTGTTCTATTTGTCTGTGTATCTATCTAAATATATCCCCATCTATCTATTTTAGTCTTTTCAGTATCTATATATCTATTTATTTCAGTCTATTCTGTATCAATCTAGAATCTGTTCCTACCTATCATCTATCAGTTATTCATTACATTCTGTTCCTATCTTCCTATCTTATATCTAATAATCACGGTTCTCCCGAGCGAAGGTGTACCTTGAACACCGAAACCATAGTAGAGAGAAAAAAAAATTTCTACAACAAAAAATGCTTTGTATTTTACGAAATATAGATTTTGGATTAACTACTTATGCTACAACAATGAAAATAAATAAATATTTATATTCGAACAAGTGTTTTGATAATTACTATTTTTCTCTGTGCTTCGACACAGGCAGTGGTACGAGTGGGTTTATATCTATTGGTACGGAAAATGGAATCGGCCAGCCGAGTTAAATTATTACTTCTCCTCGAATACTTTTGGGAAAGAATAGATACATCTCTTCTCTCCATTAGTAGAGATATGGTTAAAATAGTTACTTTATTTGATTTGGGGTCTGCCTGTATTGCAATGCGTCGGGGACTTTGTGTGTTTTTCTCATTTGAAGAGTACTTTTTCCTCTATGCCTCTCCTCTTTTTATTTGTATAGTGGATTAAAAGTTTGTGCATAATTCCCTCTGAACCATTGTTACTTCTCTGAGGTGTCTATTTTTATATTCAATTTTGACATATTCTTTTTATTGACTAGAATTGTAAACTATTTCAAGAGTTATTTTAATATATCTTCTAATAATGACTGTTTTCTTTCTGACTTCGCTGCAACAGATGGCGTAATCTCTATCGGTACGGAAAATGGAGTCGGCCAGCCGAGTTAAACTATTGTTTTTCCTCGAATACTTTTGGGAAAGTATGGATACCTCTATTCTCTCCATTGCTACAGATATAGTTAAAAGATTAGAGCATTTCCATTCTTACATTCTGAATGAAATATTTTAAGTTAAAAAGACTAATAATTAGTTATATATTCTATAATAGCTTTCTAGGCTCGTGGGTTCTTTTTCAGAGAGAGAGAGAGAGAGAGAGGAGAGAGAGAGAGAGAGAGAGAGAGAGAGAGAGAGAGAGAGAGAGAGAGAGAATTATATTTATGAACGCATATAAAAAAGAATACACTTATTTTTATATTTTAATTGGTTTCTATATAAAAATCATTCACAGGATTGATTTTAATACGTTGGAAAATAAAACATTTATATCAGAGATCAATAACTCTAATTAATCCTCTCTTGAACCCGTTTTTCTTAAACCAGTATGCAAATTAATCACACCATATATGATGAGAACGTTTATGTATTTGTGATATATAAGACACATTGCAGGATTTTACACGTACAAATAACATAGGCTGCTTTGAGGCAAATCTACCTCAGATTTTCATAGAGACATCATTAACAAATAAGATTTATTTCATGTATTAATATATTAATACTCCGTTAAGAAATTGGGACCTTGGGACACATCTTACTCATGTGTAGGGATGGATATTTATATTTATATTATTATTACTCAACATGAATATGGTTAATAATTAATTAATTAAATTAATGTAATAAACAAAAAGAAAAGAATGCCCACATAGACTCTCATTACCTACTCTCCATCCTTATCTACCTATACTTCAGGAGTCTCCGTTCTTATCTACCTATACTTCAGGAGTCAGAAAATCCCCCCTGTTCTTTCCACTAACTGACCCAGTGACCTAAGGTCACTCAAATATCTCCTCCTTATCTTCTACTGACATCAAACACACCAAAACTTTACCCCCTCCCTTAACCTACCCCTGCGCCCATCCACACCCACCCTTCTTCCACTTCCTGTATACTACCCTCACTTCATTCATGTCTGCCCCTAACCTCCCTCCCCTCATTTCCGCTACTAACTCACCCCCACCCTCACCAATTTCACTTGTACTTGCACGAAATTTTGCTTTCAATAAAAATCATTTGACTGAGGGTGTCCGCATGAATTCGGACGAAACGTTTCAACTCTTGGTTTTGTTTTGAGTTTTTATTTCTTGTTCACCATCCTTCTACCTACCGCATATTTATAGGTATATTAGTTGCTTAGTAGGCGATCTGCTTTTTTTTCTGTGGCCCCATCACACAACCAGCCATTACCAACAGGGCACTTCACTATTGATTATGCCGCAGATATTTTATGTGACCCAGCTAAAATTGATAAATTAGACATAATGAATAAGAAAATATATTGGTTAACCGTTGGAACTTAATATACAAGATTTAAGTGAGAAAACTTAATAGATACAATTTGACAGACATAACTTAATATATACGATTTAATATATAAGATATAAATCAATATGTAAGATGCAAGAGCCGAAGCATGATAGATACGACTTAATAAATCTGAGTTAATATGCAAAAGTTAATATATGAGTTTTAAAAGAAAACGAGCTTTTTCTTCTTCTTTGTATCTCGACAAAATTCTGTGATTAATTTGGTGATTACTCATAGCCAAAAGTCAAGTGAAAGAGAAAAAAATGAAATGTTTTGTCTTTTGGGGTTTATTTTGTTTTCTTATATTGAGTTCAATAAAAAGGAATCGTGGTGTAATGGTTTGTAAGCTAGTCTCGCATATCCATTGCGACTTCATGAGCGAGTTTGAACCTCGCTGGATGTTGTTGCGTAAGGGCCAAGGTCGAGTTGTAGTAGTAGTCGTTAGTAGTAGTAGCCGTCGTTATATCAGAGAAACAACATATGAAAGTCGTATAGTCAAAAAGGGGTTGTTTATATATTTCTAGGCTCGTGGGTTCTTTTTCAGAGAGGAAGGCTAGATAGATAGATAGATAGATAGATAGAGATAGAGATAGATGTTGTTGCGTAAGGGCCAAGGTCGAGTTGTAGTAGTAGTCGTTAGTAGTAGTAGTAGCCGTCGTTAGATCAGAGAAATAACATACGAAAGCCGTATAGGCAAAAAGGGGTTGTTTATATCTTTCTAGGCTCGTGGGTTCTTTTTCAGAGAGGAAGGCTAGATAGATAGATAGATAGATAGATAGAGATAGAGATAAATAGATAGATAGATAGATAGACCGAGAGAAAGAGAGAGAGAGAGAGAGAGAGAGAGAGAGAGAGAGAGAGAGAGATCAAGCTGTTCTCTCGTAAATCATATTCGCTACTACTATGCGTTACACATCACGGGGGTTCCGGGAAGCCCCTTACGAAGGCCCAGCCGAAAAAGACCGATTACATAACTGAAAAATTTTACTTCTCAAAAAAAGTAGAAGTAAAATTTTTTAGAAGTAACATTTTTTAGAAGTAATTTTTTTCAGTTATGCAATTCAAATAACCTGATCTTCCATCTGATGAGACTGGATTTTGGGGAGCTATATTAAATCAACTTAGATTTATAAAGGCCCTAATTTTGGTCGAAATAAATTTATTATGGAATTACGGTGTTGAGTTTTTCCTTCCTTTCTAAGATAAATATTGCTCTGTATATAATCTAAAAAGTTTATTATACATTCAGCTCTCTTTAGTGATTTAAAGATTCACTGTAATTATACATACTGGATCATACAATAATAATACCGTGTATCTTAGAAATCACATATAGAATCATTCCTTACTACCAAGTTTTCGATACCTCTCATCTATTATATATATATATATATATATATATATATATATATATATATATATATATATATTCCTTTAAGATGCCTAAGTTTACTGTAAAGCAATATATATTAGGTTGCTGAGAGAAAAATATATTTAATCCATAAACTAAAGGTGAGTCTTCTATGATTACGTTATAAAATGCCAGACATAGCTGGTGGCGTTTCATATCATTTTATATTTTTGTGAAAGGTTATAGGTAAATAGGAAGATATCTTGTGCTCTTAACCAACCGGTCTAGGAGAAGAATTATTTCGATTTCAAAATTGCTTACAACACATTATATTGTAAAGCTAATTATTTCCTATATTTTACTCAATGCAGGTACACGTTGCCCAATGGTTATCGTCGTATGAAATAGAAATAACGACCTCACTTCAAATGCAGGACGAGGCCGTTCGCATTTCACATAATGCTAGTCCCGTTGGAAAAGGTGGACCATATGACCTTTAGGCACCCCTTTTTGATCTAGATTAAGAAAGGACATGTTTTTCATTTACACCGTCAATATCCGGTTGTTTTAACAGACGATTTTTTAGATTTTAAAAAATTATAAAACTAACCCCTAACCCTAACCCCAAACCCTAAACCTAACTCTAACCCTAACAAACCCAAACCTAACTCAAAAACCTAACAAACAACCGGATATTGACGGTGTAAATGAAAAACATGTCCTTTCTTAATCGAGAACAAAAAGGGGTGCCTAAATGTAATATGGTCCGAAAAGGTATTCAATCCGCCAGCTATAGGTAAGTAGTAGATGGCAACCGGTCTAGGAGAAGGACAAATCTGAATACAAAACCTGTTAAACTCCACTTAACAATTGACATTGTGCTACTACCTGCTCATGGTGGGTAAGTACTATATCTCACGTTTTTGGGAAGTTGTCGCCCTTGCTTTGAACAAAAGATAATGGGAGAACTATAAAAAATTACAAAAACACACACATTGTCATATTTCTAGACAAGTTTCCATATAAAGAAATTAGCTTAACTCTGTAATCACACGCTCAAGTTCAGACTGACAAAACTCATAACCAGGAGTGCCCGTGGCCTAATTGATAACCTGCTGAACTGCGACATTGTAATAAGCGAGTTCCAACTCCAGACATGCTCTTACGTTTATAGTAGGGCCGGTTTAGCTCAGTCGGTAGAACACGCGTCTAGGAATCGCAAGGTTTTTGGTTCGATACCGGTCCTCACCAACTCAGCGAATGATTAGCACAGGCATCTGTAAAAAAGGAGCTGATGGTTTTTTCTCAGATACAAAAAGCTCCTTGGTCTAGCGCTAGTGAAAACAGGATACACCCCCTCGCTGATTGGCTGATACTGACCAACTGGCCACCTCGGCGACTTTACTTTTACACTTGTAAAATCTATGAAAGCCCACATGCCCCCAGCAACGGGTTAAATAGTACCACTAATGTTACTATAAAAGGGTGGTTTGTGAATTAAATAAATAACGATAAATAACCGCCAAAATAATGATTTGATGCGCATTGTGTAATGGTTACTGTCCTAGTAAATAGACACGGCGAGACGAGTTCAATTCCTGGACGAGGTGGTTTGTATTTCACATAATGCTAATACCCTTGGGAAAGGTACGATAGTCTGAAACGGCTGAATTATCGCGTTACCAACGGACACGTGAAGCTGTTACCTACGCCTACATTCCTAAGAGAGACAAGTTTGCCTTACTAAGGGGAGACGCCCCCGGTAACATATCATATCAGCTTTTCATTGTTTTGTCAGAAATCATATGATACAGTTATGGCATATTAACAAGTAAATCATTTCAGTCTGCAACATTATATAAAAACTAGCAGCGGGTCCCCAGCGTCGCATGGGTGGAGAGTGTAGTGATGGTGATAGCTTTTTGATTCAGTGCGTCCTGGGACGCACATATTAGCTTAGTATGAGTCCCCGGGAAAATGTATGTGTTCCAACTAAAGTTTCTCAATAAATTGTAGGCTTTGTTTGCTGGTTTGTTTTGTTTTACGGCATATCAACCTCAGTGGGTCATTTAATGCCGATAAAGTTTTGAAATAAATCACTTCTTAATGGATAATACAATTTTTTTTAATAAATACATTTTTCTATTTAACCATAGATGGGGCCCTAACAGGTACTACCACTCCGGGTCAGAGTGGACCAGGGAGCAATGGTGATGAAGGGTTGTTCCACATTCCCCAAACCTCCAAAACAGGAATTTCACCATCAGATAGAGTTTAACGTCATTCCCAGGACATGTAGACCCGCAGCCACCGCCTTCTAGCATCCATATGA
>CM042155.1:80876090-81031090 GCA_023376005.1 Doryteuthis pealeii | reverse complement strand
TCATATGGTTGTTATCGGATTGGTCATTTCGGTTAGTGAAACTTGGAATCTAGAGTTCTCTAGCTTAGGTTTTCAAGGAGTCATTTCTTCTCGGCGTTATGGTTAATTTGTGTTGGAATATTTTGTTGCAATCCACTACATAAATTCATAGACTAAGCTAGATCATGTGGTTTAAACCTCAGGCAATCAACAGCCCGAATACGTAGTAGGTTATATAACAAAATACATAAAGGGTTAAAGTTTGCTATTCACTGACGGTTACCGAGTACGACAAATAGCACATGAAGAAGTCCGGGAGGTTCGGCGGCTGAAACATTGTAAGTATATTAACCAGCAGAGATTGGGGGGCTTCGTAGGGGCTTCCTAGAACCGTGATGTGTTTTCGCATAGTAGTAACCAAAATAATTTTGAATTTTATTAACGGACAGAACAGCTTGAATCTCTCTCTCTCTCTCTCTCTCTCTCTTCTCTCTCTCGCTCTTCTCGATCTATCTATCTCTATCTCTTCTATCTATTATCTATCTTATCTATCCTTCCTCTCTGGAAAAGAACACGGCCTATAAGATATAAACACCCCTTTTTGACTTCGTACTTTCGTATGTTTTTCTCTGATCTAAGACGGCTACTCTACTAGACTATACTACAACTCGACTGTACGCAACAACATCAGCGAGGTTCAAATTGCTTCATAAGTAGCAATGATATTGCGAGACTAGCTTCAAACCATTACACCAACGATTCCTTTTTATTGAACTCATATAAGAAACAAAATAACCAAAAGAAAAACATTTCATTTTTTTTCTCTTTACTTGATTTTTGGCTATGAGTAATCACCAAATTAATCACAGAATTTTGTCGAGATACAAAGAAGAAGAAAAGCTCGTTTTCTTTTAAACATCATTATTAACTTTTGCATATTAACTCAGATTTATTAAGTCGTATCTATCATGCTTCGGCTCTTGCATCTTACATATTGATTTATATCTTATATATTAAATCGTATATATTAAGTTATGTCTGTCAAATTGTATCTATTAAGTTTTTCACTTAAATCTTGTATATTAAGTTCCAACGGTTAACCAATATATTTTCTTTATTCATTATGTCTAATTTATATTTAAGCTGGGTCCATAAATATCTGCGGCATAATCAATAGTGAAGTGCCTGTTGGTAATGGCTGGTTGTGTGATGGGGCCACAGAAAAAAAGCAGATCGCCTACTAAGCAACTAATATACCTATAATATGCGGTAGGTAGAAGGATGGTGAACAAGAAATAAAACTCAAAAAACCAAGAGTGAAACGTTTCGTCCGAATTCATGCGGACACCTCAGTCAAATGATTTTTATTGAAAGCAAAATTTCGTGCAGTACAAGTGAAATTGGTGAGGGTGGGGTGAGTTAGTAGCGGAAATAGGGGAGGGAGGTTAGGGAAGACATGAATGAAGTGAGGGTAGTATACAGGAAGTGGAAGAAGGTGGGTGGATGGGAGGGGTAGGTTAAGGGAGGGGGTAAAGTTGGTGTGTTTGATGTCAGTAGAAGATAAGGAGGAGATATTTGAGTGACCTTAGGTCACTGGGTCAGTTAGTGGAAAGAACAGGGGGGATTTTCTGACTCCTGAAGTATAGGTAGATAAGAAGGAGACTCCTGAGTATTAGGTAGATAAGGATGGAGAGAAGGTTAATGAGAGTCTATGTGGGCATTCTTTTCTTTGTTTATTACATTAATTTAATTAATTAATTATTAACCATATTCATGTTGAGATAATAATAATATAAATATAAATCCATCCCTACACATGAGTAAGATGTGTCAAGGTCCAATTTCTTAACGGAGTATTAATATATTAATACATGAAATAAATCTTATTTGTTAATGATGTCTCTATGAAAATCTGAGGTAGATTTGCCTCAAAACAGCCTATGTTATTTGTAGTGGTAAAAATCCTGCAATGTGTTTATATATCACAAATACATAACGTTCTCATCTATATATGGTGTGATTAATTTGCATACTGGTTTAAAAAAACGGGTTCAAGAGAGATTAATTAGAGTTATTGATCTCTGATATAATGTTTTATTCCACGTATTAAATCAATCCTGTGAATGATTTTATATAGAAACAATTAAAATATAAAATAAGTGTATTCTTTTATATGCGTTCATAAATATAATTCTCTCTCTCTCTCTCTCTCTCTCTCTCTCTCTCCTCTCTCTCTCTCTCTCTCTCTCTCTCTTCTCTGAAAAAGAACCACGAGCCTAGAAAGCTATTATAGAATATATAACTATTTTTAGTCTTTTTACTTAAAATATTTCATTGAGAATGTAAGAATGGAATGCTCTAATCTTTTAACATATCTGTAGCAATGGGGAGAATAGAGTATCCATACTTTCCCAAAAGTATTCGAGGAAAACAAATAGTTTAACTCGGCTGGCGACTCATTTTCCGTACCGTAGAGATTACGCCATCTGTTGCAGCGAAGTCGAAAAAGAAACAGTCATTATTAGAAGATATATTAAAATAACTCTTGAAATAGTTTACAATTCTAGTCAATAAAAAGAATATGTCAAAATTGAATATAAAATAGACCCTAAGAGAAGTAACAATGGTTCAGAGGGAATTATGCACAAACTTTTAATCCACTATACAAATAAAAGAGACAGGCATAGAGAAAAATGTATATCTCAAAAGAAAACACAAAAGTCCCGACGCATTGCATACAGGCAGACCCCAAATCAAATAAAGTAACTATTTTACCATATCTCTACTAGGGAGAGAAGAGTGTATCTATCCTTTCCCAAAGTATCGAGGAGAAGTAATAATTTAACTCGGCTGCCGATCCATTTTCCGTCCAATGAATTAACCCATCGTACCACGCCTGTGTCGAGCGCAGAGAAAAATTATAATTATCAAAACACTTGTTCGAAATAAAATTTTATTTTAAAATAGATAACCGCGAAAGGATCGCTATTCCTTGTATTAACACTCATGAAAAACAAGAAAAAAAATCGCAATTATGCGCGTCTCTGAGGAAGAGGCTGTAAGGTATCAAGTTATATAATGTATAAGTTAAGTTGACACAAAACCAACTCCGTCACCGAGTTAGTTTAAACATAAATGGACTTAATATAAACAATGGAGACATTATAACATAGAATACCATGACGTGACAAAGATACCTAAAGGAATAAGATACAAATTGTGGATCATTCATGGAGTAGTCCTAGACTAAATCCTTATAGTGGTTTATATTGTCGAGCGAAGACTAGTTTCTGTTTAAAGCCCGAAACACAAAAGCGAAAAAATAACAAAGGAACTTTTTCCCGGTAAAGCGAACAAAGAGTTAAAAACGGAAAATAGATGTGTCGCTGATAAGGTAAAAAAAAAAACGGTGAGTTGTTTATATTAATAAGGAAGTCACGCGTAGTACGCAGAGACAGCGGACGCGGGAGAGCAAATGAAGGGACAACGATCCACGTCGCGTCGGCCAAGGGCGTGAGACCAACCAGCCCACCCCTTATATCTCAATCATCGCAGTCTCCCAAAGTAGGTAGTAGTCTCCGTCAACGCCTGGACATTACCTATTGTCAGCTCGACACACCCAGCGAGATAGAGAATAAATACTAATAGTCTCTCATCCGCTGTGTGTGATTTCATTAAGCGGTTAACCTCATTATCGTCTATGGTTAGTGACGATCCGCACGTTATAAGATACAAAATAGGCCCGTGTTTGAAGTCCGCTATATTAACGTGCTGTAATGGGCCAACACCCCACACGAGAATGTTGTAGATATAAATTAACCGATTGTAGTCAGTTCGGAAGCAAGAGAGTGAGAGAGATTCAAAACAGGCGGTGAAACCAAAACCCTATGGTGGTCAAAACGGAACCCAGAGGAAGATAATCTTCCAGCAGGGAAAGACAACAACCCAACAAGGCTAGACTAGCCTCTGATGACTGAAATGTAGTAAATTGACTATAAAAGAAAGGTCCCTCAGAGCTTAACAATGGTTATAATATTATATTGCACAAGATTTTCATCCAATACAAAGACAAGGACAGAGGCACAGAGAAAAACTTATTCTTCAAAAAAGCAAAAAGAAAAAAGAAGAAAATATCTGACTAACCAAAACCCCGTATCAAATAAGTACTATTTTAAAACCAATTTCTGCAGCTAACTCGGAGGAAATATGTTCTATCCTTTCCAAAAGTATTTCGAGGAAATAAGTAATAGTTTAACTCGGCTGGCGATCATTTTCAGTACCAATGATAATACACCATCGTAATTCTGCAATTGTTGCAGTGCAGCTAAAATCATGTACATCTCTAGAACCTTGTTCGAATAACTCGTGAATAAGTTTACATTTAGTCAATAAAAAGAGGGGTATGATATTTCTAAAATGATAAACGAGAATAAAGGCCTTATCTCATCATGGGAGGTCGGTTAGGACCCTGTGTTCCTAGTTCGATTCCGGCCTCGCCACTCAGGCTATGAGTAGTCCATGGATATGGGCGGTCAAGTGACGGACCGATGTTGGTAGGTGGGGCCAGCAGCGCCCCAAACTACCTAGTGAAAAGGGTGATAGGGACTCCTTCCTGTCTGGCTGTCCGACTTTAGGACCCGCGACTTTTTACACTCAACGAGAAAACACAAGAAGAATCCCAGAATATTCTTCTGAGGAGAAAAGGTGATGTTTGAACTGCTAATAAATGAATGGGTAAGATGAATTAAGAATAGACACCTCCGCAGCAGTAGAATTGTTCAGAGGATAATGCACAAACTTAGTGATCCCTATTAATAGAAGGGATTAGGACAGAGAAAACTATCTTAAAACCAACAAAGCACCCCCAAAAAAACAAAAAAAACAACAACACAACAACAACAAAAAAAAAACAACAAAAGATAGACAAAGGGCCCTGCAATTGCAATACAACATCCTGTAAATTAAGTAAACTTTTTAACCTATCTTATTAGCGGATTTGTTTGTTCTGTCTGTAACCAACTACGTTCCTACCCACGTCAAACTCCTTGGTTTATTCATGTTATCTTCTCGATGGTTATACACAATCATTATTATCTTAATTATGCATACTTATGTATCAAATAAAGTAAGCTATTTTAACCATCTTATTAGCGGATATTGTGTGTCTGTCTGTAACGCGAAACTACGTCCTACACCGTCACAAATCCTTGTTTTGTTATTATTTATTCGAATGTGTTATTAATCATATTTATTAATTAGATCTCAGTATCAAATAAAGTAACTATTTTACCTATATTTTTATAAGGGAGATTGTGTCGTAACTTCTTAACAAATATCAACGGTCCTAACCACGTACAACCCATTATTTGTTTAATATTCAATGTTATTAACACAATCTATATTAATTTAATTAGCATCTTATTATGCAATATAAGTAATATTTTATCCATATCTTATTATTAGAGAGCATGGTATCTGTCTGTAACCAATAACTACTCACTGACAACGTCAAAATCCTAGTTATTTATGTATTTATCAATGGTTATTACCTCTTATTTATACTTAATTAGCGTCCTTAGTTTATCAAAACATCTCTTTTAGGTCTAGCTGATATGATTTGCCCAAATAGCCCAATATCTTCATATTTGCTTGAATCCTGCGATATATGAACATCATTAAGAAATAAAATGTTTACAGATAGTTATGGTGAAATTAATTGCATACAGATTTAACAAAACCGTTTTAATAAATTAATTACTTAGGTATCATTGATTTCTATATCATTGTGTTATTCTTAATGCTATTAATAACAATCTATGTATAATTTTATATTGAATCCATTGGAATAAAGTAAAAGGAGTTAATCTTTTGTTTTTTATAAATTTATTAGTTTTTTAATTTAATCTATATGTAATTACATTAAAAGTAAATACTTTGTGTCCGGAAGTAGCAATTTCTCTAGTGGTAATGGAAAGAAGAGATGAATCATTCTTTTACAAAGTCACGAGGAAAATCATAGATTAACTCGGACTGGTCGACCTCCATTTTCCGTACGGATAGATTTCAACTCGTTACCCTGCTCTGTCGAAAACGTCATAGAACAGGATTATTAGAAAAACTTGTATCGAATAATCTCATTATAAGTTTTACATTCTTATCATAAAAAGAGTTATGTTATTTCTAACGATGTAAATACGATAAGAACGCGTATTTGTTATATTAACTCATGGTGAAAACTGCCCTGTCGGCTGAGGCGTTAGAAATGCACCGACTGCACCTCTGCAGAGGGTAAGCTCCCCCATGGGGCCACCTGTTGCCGTGGTGCACCCGTGATGTAAGGATAGACCCAGGTGGATGAGCAGTTCATGATTGCAATACTCCACTTTGGCCCTATCTTGGGCTAGACGGCGGTCGAGAGGCCCCCTCCGATCAATCGGCTGGTCACGTCAAGCCTAGCACCTATATGATTTTCCCAACCCTATGCCTTTATGGCAACCCCAACCCCTTTTTATCATATGGGTGCTAGAAGGCGGTGACTGAGGGCTATATGTCTGGGAATGACTTTAAACTCTATCTGATGGTGAGGTTCCAGTTTGGAGGTTTGGGGAATGTGGAGCACCCCTTCATCACCATTGCTCCTGGTCCACTGACCGCGGAGTGGTAGTACCTGTTAGGGTCCATCTATGGTTAAATAAAAAATGTATTTATAAAAAAATTGTATATCCATTAGAATTGATTTATTTCAAAACTTTATCGGCATTAAATGACCCAACTGAGGTTGATATGCCGTAAACCAAACAAAACAAACCAAACCAATATGGAAAAATAAGAAAAAATGCAATGATGCGAATATTTACATATTATTACTTGGTGTTCATTGACTTTCAATATTATATATTATATAATTCCTCCAATCCTAAAAACATAATTAAAAATATCTTTATTTACTTATTTACTGTCCCATATATAATTATACATTTATTTTTTTACAATGAAATAAGATTAAACTAGATAAAAAAATAGAAATTAGAGAGGGAGGAAAGGAAGAATCAAATCAAGAAAATAAAATAAAAGCTAGCATAAGAATTTCTAGCGTAAACGTTTTTATTTTGGATTGAATGCTACATTTTCGCCATATTCACACAATAACATATTGACACATATTCACCAATTTCACCGGTAATAAACAGACAATATGGATCTAAAAAGTAGAATTTTAAGCATTCGTTCTCAAAAAAAAATTTTAAAAAAAGGAGAATTACAGTTATTCGCGTTTCATTCAAACATAAGTAAGGTGAGGAGACGAAAGGAGAAAAAGAAGAGGAAAAAAAAGTACAGCCAGCAAAAAAAAAAACTTAGCACGTTTATTTTGATTTTCGTCTCTGAGATAAAGTTCTTGAAATCATAAGACAAAAAAAACAATCATTTTTGTTTTATTTTTATGCGCATTTAATTGCCTTCAAATTATTATATTTATAACATACTTAACAATGCTTCAAACAATTTACGCATTCTTTATCTAATTTTAATTTATACTAACGATATAAAAGCATTGTCTATAGTTATATCAATGTAGATAAAGTAAAATAAAGCAATTGTTTTGTATCATAATTTATTCCATGATTTTCTCATGCATTGATTTAATTATATCAAACTAATCTTTCCGGAGTCGCATCTTTTGTATAACATAGTAAGGACGAGAAGAATTAACATCTTATTAAAAGTGTTTTCGAGGATAGTAAAGTTTAACGACGGCTGGCGACTCCATTTTCCGTACCATTGACTATCCACATGTGCCTCTGCATCGCGTGTAACGCAGTCATAAAAAACACAGTAATTATTAGAACCTGTCGAATAATTCGTGAAATAGTTTACAATTCTAGTCAATAAAAGAGTATTTATTTTAAAATTGATAAACATAGATGGAAGGGTGAAATTTGTGTATATTACTCATGAGAAAACACACAAGAAAATGCCTGAATATGTCTCTCTGAGGGGAAAAAGCTGATTTGACTTTGATAAATGAATGGGGTAATGATAATTAAAAATAGAAACATCGAGCTGTAAACATTGTTTAGAAGTGATATATGCCAAATTTTGATCTACCATACAAACAACATGGAAGAGGCACAAAAAACTATTCTCAAAAGAAAGACAATAAAGTTCTCGGGAGACGTTCCAATACAGACAAACCCGCTAGAAACATAACTAACTATTTTACCGCTTCTTAGAATTGGAGAGAGAGAGATGTATTCCATTCTTCCAAAGTATTCGAGGAAAGTAATAGATTAACTGCTGCGACTCTATTTTCTTACCGATAGATATTTTCACCTCTCGTACGTCTGCATCGTCGCAACGCAGCCGTAAAACAACGTATTATTAGAAAAATTTTAGTAAAATTGACTATAAAATAGGTCCCCAGAGCAGTAACAATGTGTCAGTATTAGTATGCACAAATTTTCATCCACCTACAGACGAAAAGGGGAGACAGTACAGAGAAAATCATTCTTCAGAAAAAGAAAACAATATCTTGAACACGAAATCCCGTATCAAATAAAGTAAATATTTTAACTAGGTTTCTGTAGTAATGGAGAGAAAGATGTATCTTCTTTCCCAAGGTTTTCAAGGATAAGCATACGTTTAACTCGGCGTAGGCCGACTCCATTTTCTTAACCAGTAGATATGTATACCTCTTGTACTCTGTATCTGTCGACGCAGCGTAAAAAACAGTAATCATTAGACAATTTTCGAATTCGTGAATTTACAACTTCTAGTCAATAACCGAGGTGTTTTATTCTCTAAATTGATAATATACCGAACGAAGGTAAATTGTTATATTCACTCATGGAGAAAACACAAGAAAATGCATATGATTGTTCTGAGGGGAAAAAGCTGAGTTTGACCTTATATAAATGAGGTAAGATTGAATTAAAAAATAACACTCCAGACAGTAACAATTGTTCAGAGTGTAATGCTCAGACTTTTGATTATCATCAAAGAAAAACTATTCTTCAAAGAAAAAAAAATATCTGACACAGACGACCCGTATCAAATAAGTAACTATTTTACGAGTCTTGTAGAGTAATGTACGAGATATTATCGTCATTCTTTCCCAAAGTATTCAGGGATAAGTAACAGTTTACTCGTGTCCGATCTCATTTTCTTACAATAGATATTATACCTCTTGTAACTCTGTATCTGTCAAACAGCGTAAAAAACCCAGTAATATTAGAACACTTGTTCGAATAATCTGTGAATAGTTTTACAATTCTAGCATAAACGAATTTTATCTTCAAAAGGGATAAATACGGAAGGACGAGCTTCTGTTATATTACACTCTTGAGGAAAAGAAAAGAACAGAATATTCTTTACTTTTAGATCTTTTTACTCGAAGATCGGATCAAAATGACTGTAGCATTGATTACTTTACAGAATAATTTTGTAGGATGAAATTATTTTTCCTTTTTTTTTATTTATTGTTTCTCCTCTTTTTCATTTTCTCTTTGTTTATTTACCAAACGATCGACCATTTGCTTGTTGGTTGCACATGACTTAAATAAAAAGAACCAAGAAAAATAAAAGAGAAAAACTAATTTGTCTTTGGCAGACAAACTTCGCTTCGAGCAATAAATTGATCTCTCGTCAATTGTGTTTTCTTTGATATTCACTTGAGCAATTTCAAATTTCTTTATTTTATTTATTACTTTTTCTTTTTATACTCTTTCTTTTCTTATTAAATCCAAGTGACGCTGTCTTATTTGTCCACTTTTGCAGTTTATTGAAGGAAAAGATTGCGCTTCAAACCATTTAAATAATAAAAATAAATAATAATAGAATGAAATAAATAAAACAAGTAGGAAATCAATAAGAAAAAAATAGTCTCCAGCAGGCTATTTTTATAACATTTCGACTTTTTAATAGCAAACAATTATCTTTCCCTGTTTGGATAAGTAACTTCGATAAGTTACAATGATTAGACCAATTCTATAAAGATGAGGCGAAGTGTGTTACGTGTTGATATAGCTAAATGCAGCAGCGTATTGGGATTTCTTTTTAATCTTAGCATTTATAAATCAATGAAGATAATGATAGATAAATTAATTGATCTTTGTAAGATAAATAACTTACTAACGTACACAAAAAAAACGTATTCACGTAAACATCGCAACACGACATACAGTTTATTATAAAAAAATACATCTTCCACCCAAAAAAAAAATCATTTTAAAAGAATCCATAACAGACTATTTCAGTTACAGTGATCTTTGAAAAGAGATTTTATTCGAAATTAACGAATACAAATCAGGTAACACACAACACCATTGTACTTATCTTTACACCCTGCATTGTGATAGCTTCTAATAAACCTCTTTCAACCATATATACCCAATGCTTCAAGCAAATTTATAAAATCTCTACATACTAGATGTTCTATTCGCAGGCGATTTAATATTAACACTAGAAGGGGCTACCTGCGTCGCCTGGGAGGGGTGGGTAAATTTAGTTCGCAGATTGTTATTACGAAAATCGAGTTTGGATACTTGCGATGCCCATTAAAATCCGCATAAAAACTTTGTTGATCTGGCCTGGGTGTATGCATAAGAAAGAACAGACAACTCGAAAAGAAGAAACTCTTTAAACATCTATTAATCTCTCTCCTCTCTCTCTCTCTCTCTCTCTCTCTTCTCTTTCTTCTTCTCTCTCTTCTTGTTCTTTTTTTTCCTTGCTTTCTTCTTTTCATTGTTCCATTGAAAGATTGTATTATGCTTCCGTGCGCTCACCCCCTCTCTATCTTTCTCCTATCTTTCTTTTTATATTTTTGTCTGTTAGAAGTGTCCTTTTCTTCCTTTTCTTCTTTATAATAAAAACCCGAGAATGATAATTATTTAGCTAGGTGAACACTAATAAGAAAGAATTTGGTGGATAGCAATACTAATAATGAGATCTACATTTTTGGATTTCAATTTGGTTGCGTTTATTTTTTTAATGAATATCAACCCTTGTGGACAGGCTTACATTGTGGTGTAATAGTAGCAAGTTTAGTCTGTCAATCATTAACTGATTAGTAGTTTCGATCTCCGGATATTGCAAACTGTGTCAATCCAATCTGTACGTTAATAGGAGTTCCATCAAGTAGAAATGCTAGCAGTTATCCTGCAGATCCATTATCTGTCAAAGCCAAGTTTGACATCCACTGGATGCCTTCCATACTGCGACCTGTGTTCCACTCATCCTGTAGATGTCCATCGATCTCATACTATTCAATACAAATATTTATGCAACAAAATTAATGCTGTTACATTTGAAATTTAGTTATATACGTTCAGCAATATCAGTCAAATTCATTATTTTGCTCTAAGCAAGCATCTGGGTATATGCATGTGTATATGTATTTTACTTTTGTCGTTATTATTTTTATTCTGTCCCGTACGTTTTCCCTCGCCGAAGAGGGGGCAGGCCGATGGGGATTGATTACCAACCCCACCCCAATGTCACAATTTTTGTTTTCTTTGGCCGAGTTCAAAACAGGTTTGAAATTCAGAGTTTTCTTCGCTAAGGAATGCAAATTACATCAGAATTTGAACTCGTGGCGCACGAGTCATTTCCTGATGTTAAACCATTACACACGCGCTTCCAATTAACACCATAATTAATAACCATAAACCCAAACTGTCCTTATATATATATAGAGACAAATGTTCACAGTAAAATCAGATCCATTAAAAATCGGAATACACCTGTGACTAGGGTTTGTAGAATACATAACCGACTATCAGAGGGGTAAAATCCCTACAATAGGTCATGCTGTTGTGCCGTGGGTGCAACTCGTGATGCATTCAGGATGGAATGCATGTGGCTGACGTTGTCCATAAATCCACTCTACTTTTAAGGCCCTTATTAGCTAGATATGGAGGGCCCCCCTCCGATCAATCAGCTGCTCTCGACAAGCCATAGACATATATGATTTTCTTAACCCTATTGCCTTATGGCCCCGATCCTTTTAATCATAGATGTGCTAGAAGGCGGTGGCTGAGGTCTTAGTGTCCTGGATATGGCATTAAACTGCATCAAGTGGTAAAGTTCACAATCTGAAAATTGGGAAATAGCGTACGTCTGATCGTCATTAATCCCAGTCCACCCTGATCCGGGATGTGGAACGCTATTTTAACTCCATCTATTGGTTTGAAAGATGAAAAATGGAGTATTATAATACTATTGACAATCCCTACAAGAAAATATAACTTTTTTTTCAGAATGAATAACCCAACAAGGGTTGACGCTGTCGTAAAATCCAACCAACCAACTAACATACAGCTGGATGCAGATTTCGATCTCGTTGAATGATCTACAAAATTACAGTTTTCTATGCCCACGCAAGCCTTGAACTTTAATTTTAGGGCCGGTTAAGCTCAGTCGGTAGAGCGTTCGGCTAGAGACACAAGGTTCCTATTTCGATACCGGTCCTCACCACTAGCGTATGAGTAGCACAGGGATATGTGCGGTAAGTAAGGAGTGATGGTAGTGTGGGCGCTTCATCTCAGCCGCTAAAACAATCTCCTTGGTCTCGGCTATTGAAAAGGGGATAATCCCCTCGCTGACTGGCTGATACCGACTTTAGGCGCCCCACGACTTTACTTTACATAAGAGGGCTAGTTTAGCTAAGTCGGTAGAGCGTCGATTAGGAACAAGAAGGTTCAGGTTCGTACGGCCTTTGCCACTCACCTTATGAGTGCACTAATATATTGCGGTAAAGTAAGAGCTAGATGATATGTGCGCGCTCCACCTCAGAAAAGTGCTAGTGAAAATGGATAGACTCTCTCCCTGTCTGGTGATACTAACTTTTGCACCCCGCGACTCTACTTCTATGCATATTTTGGTTAAGATGGATAAGATTTTGATAGAATCTTATTTTTAGATGAGAGTTATTTTATTGATATGGGGGGTTTGTCTGGATCTCAAAGTCTCAGAACTTTTTTTTTCTTTTTTCTTTTAAAGAATAAATTTTTTTTCTTTTTGCATCCCCCTTTTCTTGTATATGTGGATCAAAGTCTTATGCAAATTCACAGTGAACATTGTTACTGCTCTGGGCTGCCTATTTTTATATTCCGTCTTACCACATTCACTTTATCATGAGGTTCAGTCTTAGACTTCTTTTTTCTCCACGAGAACACGTATCATGGTATTCTTTTTTCGTGTGTTTTTGCCCAACTTTGGTGTGAAGTTATTGTCTCCTATGGCCATTCATTCTCAACTCTAATTCCCGGTTATCGGTTTTTATTAATATTCAGAAAATAAAAAGTTACTTTCCATATGATAATTGAGGAGAATTGTAATCCCTGTATAATGGGATAGAAATTCCGCACAAGTGTTATTCAATTACAATCGCTAGTATATAATATAATATATATATATATATATATATATATATATATATATATATATATATTATTATATAACTATCATCGCAACACCAGAATAAATAAATTACTTTATATAATATATATAAACAATAAATGAAAGATAATACATATATTTATATTTATTTATTTATAAACAAGTGGTTATTACTAATTAAGTTTATATAGTATATATATTATATAATATACTATAATGATATATATAGAGAGAGAGAGGAGAGAGAGAGAGAGAAGAGAAAACAAGAAATATTTTTCTTGTTATGATGTAACGCTGTTCTGACAAACTGGTCATTTATTGAACACTGGTTGAATAGTATACATTAGGCTTTGTGAGATTTTTTATAATGAAATCTATCTATCTATCTATCTATCTATCTATCATATCTATATCATAATAATTATATTATATTATTATAGTATTATATAGACTACTATATATGGTTGGAGGGTGCTTTTGAAGGCTATCACAATGCAGGTTAGAACAAATAATAAGGTTAAATCAATGTTTGTGTGTTAAACTGTATTTTCTTCTTGACTTTTTGAATAGTTAAAGTAATAGAAATCCAATAGAAGACGACCTTCAGTTCATGATCTGATATGAAAGAGATTTTATTCGAAATTCCAAGATAAAATACAGGTTAACACAACACCATTGTATCCTTATTATTTTTCTTGCATCTGCTTGTGTAGCTTCTAAATCAACCCATACCAATATATACCAATGCTTCAAACAATTATAAAACTCTCTATATATATGCAATATGCACTCCGGGTGCAGTATTTTAAGTTTGATATAATAAAATATATATAAATTAGAAGCTAATGAAATGACTAAGATAACAATATAAAAGATCTGTCAACAGAGGGGTATAATGCGAAAAAAGAACAACTTTGAAACTAAACTATTCCTTCATTTTCCATTACTCCCACTTTTATTGGTAAAATTTCCTATTTAACTATTTAGTTAAATAAGTTAAAAGGTAATATTACAGTTATTCTTCTTGATAAAACTTTCTTTTAAGATTTATCCACGAGATTTTGTTTATATTTTTCTAAGATAAACCAAACATTAGAAATCAATATACAAGCACATATTTACTTAAAATAGAAATTTTAATTAATAGCAAATTAGCCTTCTCGTTATAACTGTAAACCGTATTTTTGTTATATAATACATTGCTGTTATTAGTACTGTAGGCTGTAACAGTATATAATGTAAAACAATTTTATATAACTGAGGGTTTAAAATGAATGAATCATGGAGAATTTGACGTAATAATTAAGGAATTGTGAACCTTGAGTAGTAATAGACGTTTCGGTTACAGACAGAAAAACACACATCTACCATTAATATATAATATTTATATATAAGAATAATGGAGAATAAAAGGAATATAAATAAATAAACAAGTAAGATAATTAATATTTATTACTTATTGTTTATTGCATTGTTTAATTTTGATGTGCTGATGCTGTTTTAAATCAATATTAAATATTATGTATTTGAAATTTTAGACTTTAACTGCACATGCACTTTGGTGACAGCCTGCATATATATATATATATTTATATATATATAATATATTATTTAGTATGGTTGTGTGTTGTGTGCTGGTGTGTGTGTGTGGCGCCTATGCTGTTTGTTTGGAAGGTATAGTACCAGGAAATTACATACATGAGAAGACTGGTCTCTGTTGGACTACATCCTACTACTCCACATCGTCACCTGTTTTGTCAATGCAATGTTTCACCTTGAAATAGAGCATAAGTTACGTAAATTCTGGTTGACTTATCTTTGATAACACTTTTTCACAACGATTTCACTATCATCTTCACTTGTCATGGAATAATGTTTCAGTCAACAGAATTTTACGAAAGCAAGAGATACACTTTCATTCGAGTTTAAATTGCTCATTAAGAAATAGGAAGTAGGGATTGGTCCACAGAGACGTTATTTTTGATGTATGATACAATGGTCTTGTTGTATATTATCCTGTCCTAATATGGCATTACTTTGACTCACTTATGTGAGAAATATGATGTGATCAACATTCTTTTTCAAAAATTTCCTGATTCTGTAATTATACCTGTCCTTAAACCATTACTTTTTATTCAACTTATGGAGAGTAGGAGGCTGTGATCCAAAGAACCAGCTTCATTTTATGTATGATACATGTCCTGGGTTGGTAATTTTATATGTCACAAAAATGGTATTAACTTTTGACATTCTATGTGGGGAAATAGTATGTGATCAACTAAGGACCAGATTATATTTGAGTTGAACAATACTTTCTTGAGTTTAATATATACTGCCCTAAAAATGTACTATTTTTGCTCACCTTGTGGGAGATAGGGGTGTGATCCACAGAGAACCAGTTTCAGTTTAGTATAATAATGTTCTTAGAGTTGGTAATTACAAGTCTAAAATATGGCATTACTTTTTGACAACCTTATGTGGAAGAGTAGTGTTATCCAGAGAAACAACTGCTTTTTGATGTATGCAACAAGTTCCTGAGTTGATATATTACATCGCTAAAATGGCATTAGTGGGTTAAACACCACATGTGCAGAAGCGTGTTAATCCTAGAGGACAGCTTCATTTTGATGAAATACTTGTTATTGGTTCGTATCATACAATCCTAAAGAATGGCATACTTTTTGACTGTAACTCGAAAATAGTTATCTATCAATTCTTACAGTATGGAATAACTATTAAACTATATAAATGAATAACAGATTTTCCAATTAAAATATTACAATTAACATTTCGACAAAACAATCTTTGATGAAAATGTCAATGATTGTCATAAGTTTTTAAATGATGCGAATACTGTTGATCTTCCTCCTTCTACAAGTGCGAATTTCATTTGTTGTCGTAGGGCATTAGGTGGCCTTAAGGTTTTCATTGAGAATGCAGAAGCAACGTTTCATTCATTATCTGAGAAGGAAAAAAACTCTATTACCGTTAATTGTCCTTTCACTTCAGGCGTTGTAAGACACGTTTTCTAAGAAGTTTAATCAAACATCGAACCCAGTCTTGGTTCTCTTCGTTTTTTTTTTTTTTTTACCGTTTCGAGTGTTAATTCGTTCCTTTTTCTGATTTCGTTACGTTTTTATTTTTGGCTACACCGCTTCGATTAATTTGAACATTTCCCGCTCAGCGATCGTTTTTTTTTTTTTTTTTTAACTTAGATTCTTACAATGTTTTTTTCATTGGCATGCTATGGTTTTCTTTTGAACGCATCGGAATTCCGTTGAATCTGATTTGCTGCCATAAAAAGGGCTGTTGCATATTACTTCGATTTTATTCATAAGGAAGTGGTTAGTTGTGTTTTTTTTTATAATTGATTTTACTTTGATTTAGAAAATTCGAGTTGATGGTGAAAACGGATAGTATTTTTTATTTACTAATTATTTTTTTATCTATTGGCAATTTCATTCATGCTGAGGGTGGAAGCATTTTAATTCTTATCTCTGTCACTTTTTCTGCGTCTCTCTCCTCTCTCTCTCTCTCTCTCTTCTCGTCTCTCTCTCTCTTCTCTCATTTCTTACCCACTTGATGAAAACCGCCTCACATACAACATCGTATATATATATATATATAATATATATATAAAAAAAAAAAAAACCAAAAAAAAAAAAAAAAAAATATATATATATTATAATATATCTATATTAAAGTGTATTTTGGCGCATTTTTCTTTTAATACAAGTTTTGGTTGAACTGTCCGACAATTCCTTCGGACAAGTTTTTCGTTGATCCGTTCCAATTTTCGGGCCCATCTTTCTGTGTCAGGGTGTAACTGGTATAACAGTCCCCAAAGGGTTTCAAAGAGCGACTCTCGGCATAACAATTTGCCATATCAGGTGGGAAACGATGGGTATGATTCGTGGTCTCGTTTTTTAACGAGAACGAGTAGTAGCAGGAATTAGAAGTGGGGAGTAATAACCATTGGTAGTAAGGGGGTTGTAGAATGGTAGTGTGATTTATATATATAATACAATAATATGAAGGAAAAACTTGTAAACTGGTCTCATTACAATACTTTATTTCAACCGTATAAACTACAAGCATCTTCAGGTAATCAAAAGAACATGACTCTTACAGTAAGAGTCATGTTTTGTGATTACTTGAAGATGCCATAGTAATACGTTGAAATAAAGTTTCAGTTTGTTCCTTCATTTATTGTAACTCCTGCTCTGTAAAATTTTTAGAAAGTATGCGGGTTAACATGAAAAGCGAAATATTGATTTTTATTATCGATTGATTTTGGTATTTTTATTGATTTTCATTTGTGGTTAATCGAAGCCATTATATATAATATATAGTGATCTCATCACGAACGGGGTAGAAAAAACAAACACTGATTTGTAAAAACAAAAAACAAAAAGAAAAACGCAACCCACCTCATATTATTGACGTTATCGCACTCTACCTTTCTTTTCATTGATAACAAGATTCTTGTCTGTGAACGTCGATGTTGAAGGGCGCACATACATACATGCATACGCATACACACACGAATCATATGGAAGCGCGTGGTGTAATGTTTAAGTCATGGGAAATGGACTCGTCGCCTCCTAGTTCAAATCCCTTGATGTGTAAATTGCTTTTTCATTTAAACGCTCAATACTCTCGGAAAGGTATGAAACCTACTCTGGCCATCAGCTAAATAGTAGGGCAGACTGGGCTCTTTAACCTTGGCCTTAGGCAACAGTCAAGGAGAAGGAAAACTCTGCAATTCAACTGTTAAACTTCGCTTAATAAATGAACTTGTGTCACATCTTGCCAGTGTGAGGCGTCAGGTTTTATATACCACAACACGTTCATAGTATATTTATTTAAATTGCAATTATCTATTCCAACTATCAGTTTCACGCGTCCACGATCTCAGGAGATAAAGAAGTATGTATACTACATCTCTACTCTCTCTCTTCTCTCTCTGTTTTCATTCTCTCTTCTCTCTCTCTCCTCTCTCTCTCTCTCTCTCTTCCGCTCGCTTTCTCGAATCACGTTAATAGTATCGCTGTGTTCTCGAATTTTGCGTTGGCATTACATAACCCATGAAGGTTGGATCAAACAAAACAGTAATAAACGCAAAAGACAAAACATTTCATTTCATTCGTTATTTATTTTTTCTCCTAGCCTAAGTAAGGGCCAAGGTGGAGTGTTGCATGTCATGGATTGCTCATCCACAGTATTCCGTTCTTAAGTAAATAATCACCACCACGCTCAACACATTGCCCAATTTGGGCGGTTTGGACAGTCCGGTGAATGTAATACCGGCTATCGCCAACTCAAACTATGTATAAGCACAGGATCTGTGCGGTTTAGTGAGAACTGATCGTAGGTGTGGCCGCCCGTCTCCGACGCCAAAAAGAATCTTCTTGTCTAGCGCTATTGAAAGGGGGTATATTCATGTGCTGATATCGACTTTAGACCACCCGACACTTTTTGCTTACTCTCTCTTGACAGTAATCTAAAAGCCAAACCGACAGTGCTATGAAATACGTCGTAATGATCCTTTAAATGTTAATCTCGAGATGAGTGGAGGTTTGCAAACAGATACGCTGCTGAAATATCCAGGATTATAATCGAATATTTTCCGTAGTGACGCATGGGGATGCGTGTGAATGTCTAATTGTTGCGAATTCTATCGTTATTGTCTTTTACGTGATTTTTTGTTAATTTCGATATCCAATGTGATTATAATGACCGCCAACACAAGATGATTCAAAGGTCATCAGCAAAGAGGCAAACGATTAGAGAATTGATAAAATTTTAACGACATAAAAATATTTCGCTCTACTTATTTAAAGTCATAAGTCTGTAATTTTAGTAACTGTCTTTTTTGCTCTTTCTTATTGCTTCACACTCTAACTCACGATGGCTTCCTCTGTTGTTATCCACATTGAAACATGGTATAATAAACAGAGAGTATTACTTACAGAGAGAGATAGAGAGAGAGAGAAGAGAGAGAGAAAGATTAGAGAGAGAGAGAGAGCGAGATTTAGAGAGAGGAGAGAGAGAGAGTAAGATATAGAGAGAAAGAGAGAGACTTAGAGGAGAGAGAGAGAGAAAGATTAAGAGAGAGAGATTAGAGAGAGAGGAGAAAGAAATATTGAGAGAGAGAGAAAGATTAGAGAGAGAGAGATTAGAGAGAGAGAGCGAGAAAGATTAGAGAGAGAGAGAGAACGATTAGAGAGAGAGAGAGTTAGAGAGAGAGAGACGAGAGAGAGAGAGTGAGAGAGAGAGAAAGATTAGAGAGAAGCGAGAGATTAGAGGAGAGGAGAGAGAGAGAGAGAGGAAAGATTAGAGAGAGAGAGAAGAAAGATTAGAGAGAGAGAGATTAGAGAGAGAGGAGAGAGAGAGCAGAGAAAGATTAGAGACGAGAGATATATTGAGAGAGACAGACACAGGAATTTGAGACATTACTTCTTCTTGCCTAACATCATTATATCTTACAAGTGCTGAACTGTGTTAAGTATTTTATGTTATCATCGCTCGTGGTCAGATTGAACCTGCAACATACTCATATTTTTTCTTTTCAGTGCTTTCTTTGTTATATACCACACATTGAACATCGGCATATTAAACGAGAGAGTATTACTTCAGAGTGAGAGAAAGATTAGAGAGAGAGCGAGCAGAGAGAGAGCAGGAGAGAGAGGAGAGTGAGCTGAGAGTGAGAGAGGCGAAGATTAGAGAGAGAGAAAGAAAGATTAGAGAAGAGAGAAGATTGAGAGAGAGAGACACACCAGCACAGAGAATTGAAGACCTTACTTTTCTTCTTGCTACATCAATTACTATCTTAGAAGTGCTGAACTGTTTTAGTAATTTTAATGTTTCATCGCTCGTGGCTCAGGATTGAACCTGCAACATAAACAGATTGATTGTTATTAGAACTGTATTAAACGCCTTATGTCCGTAGCGTCATGTGCCATGTTGTGAATGTTTATTAACAGTAAAAAAGAAGTCAAGTCGAGGTAGGGTAAAAGGACAAGTTGTATTTCAATAGGGTACACAACGCTAGTTGCCGCTAAACGGGTAACAGTACACACTTTTCACTCGGTTCTCATTATTTATAGTGAGAACCGGTGTAATATTCTCTGCACTGTAGAACTGCCGGTACAACAGTCCATATGAACTTTTTTTTTGCTTTTTCAGGTGGCTTTCTTTGTTATACTAACCCCATTGAAACATCGGTTTATCATAAACGAAGAGTGTGAGAGAGTATTAACTTTAGAATTTTGGTTTGGTTTGTTTTGTTTTAACGGCATAGATCAAACCTCAGTGGGTCATTTAATGCGATAAGTTTTGAAAATAAATTAAATTCATTGATGGATATACAATTTTTTTATAAATACCATTTTTCTATTTAAAACCCCTAGTAAGGACGCTGACAGGTATTACCACTCCGGGTCAGAGTGGACCAGGAGCACCCTTCATCACGCATTGCTCCCTGGTCACTCTGACCGGCGGAGTGGTAATACCTTCAGGGTCTATCTAGGGGTTAAATAGAAAAATTGTATTTATAAAAAAATGTATTAATCCATCAAGAATTTAATTTATTTCAAAACTTTATCGGCATTAATGACCACTGAGGTTGATATGCCGTAAAAACAAAACAACAAATCAAGTTCTAAAAGTAATACTCTCTCACACTCTCGTTTTATATACGCGATGTTCAATGTGGGTATATCACAAAGAAAGCACTAAAAAGAAAAAAAAGTTCATCAATGGACTGTTGTACCGGCCGTTCCTACAGTGGAGAATATACCGTTCTCACTAATAAATAATGAGACACCGCAGTGAAAAGGTTGTACTGTTCGTAGCGCAAGCTCGCCGTTGTTGTACCCTATTGTAAATACACTTGTCTCATTTTAACCTACTCGACTTGACTTCTTTTTTACTGTTGAATTAAATCACAACATGGCACATGACGCTACGGACATAAGGGTTAATACAGTTCTAAGTAACAATCATCTGTATGTTGAGGTTCAATCCTGACACGAGCGATGATAACATAAATACTTAAAACGTTCAGCACTTCTAGATAGTAATGATGTTAGCATAGAGAAAGTAGTCTCCAATTCTTCTTGTGTGTGTCTCTCTCTTATCTAATCTTTTCTCTCTCTATCTTTCTCTCTCTCTCTAATCTTTTCTCTCTCTTCATCTCACTCACTCTCTCCTCTCTCTCTCTCTCTCTCTCTCTCTTCTCTCTCTCTAATCTTTCTCTCACTCTCTGAAGTAATACTCTCTCGTTTTATGCCCGAATGTTCATGTGGTATAATACAAAAGAAAGCACTGAAAAGAAAAAATATAAGTATGTGCAGGTCAATCCTGACACGAGTCGATGGATAACATAAAATACTTAACACAGTTCAACACTTGTAAGATAGTAATGATTTTAGCAAGAAGAAAGTAAGTCCTCAATTCTCTGTTCTGTCTCTCTCTATATATCTCTCTCTCTAAATCTTCTCTCTCTCTCTCTCTCTCTCTCTTAATCTCTCTCTCTCCTAATCTTTCTCTCTCTCTCCTGCTAATTTTCTCTCTCTTCTCTCTCTCTCTCTCTCTTATCTCTCTACTCTCTCTAAATCATTTCTTTCTCTCACTCTTCGTCTCCCTCCTCTCTCTCTCTCTCTAATTCTCTCTCCTCTAATCGTTCTCCTTCTCTCCTCTAATCTTTCTCTCTTCTTCTCTCTACATCTCTCTCTCTCTATCTTTCTCTCTCTTCTAATATTTTCTTCTCCTCTCTCTCTCTAATGCTCTCTCATTCTAATCTTTCTCTCTTTCTCTCTAATCTTCTCTTTCTCTCCTAACTCTTTCTCTCTCTCTCTCTCTCTCTTCGTATCTCTCTCTCTCTCTCTCTCTATCTTTCTCTCTCTCTCTCTCTCTCTCTATCTCTCTCTGTGAAGTAATACTCTCTTGTTTATATACCGATGTTCAATGTGGGTATACAACAGAGGAAAGCCACTGAGTTAGAGTGTGAGCATAAGAAGAGCAACAAAGACAGTTATCTAAAAGTTACAGACCTTATGAACTTTAATAAGTAGAGCGAAGATATTTTTCATGCTGTAAATTTTATCAATTCTCTAATCGTTGCGTCTTTGCTGATGACCTTTAATCATCTTGCGTTGCGTCATTATAATCACTTGGAATATCGAATTACAAAATACTCACCGGTAAAAGACAATAACGATAGAATTCGAACAATTTGACATTCACACGCATCCCCAATGGCGTCACTCGAAAAATATCGGATTATAATCCTGGTTTCGCAGCGTATCTGTTTGGCAAACCTCCACTCATCTCGAGATTAACTTTAAGGATCATTACGACGTATTTCAAGCACTGTCGGTTGGGGGCTTTAGCAAATACTGAAGAGAGGAAGCAAGTTGTCGGGGTCGGTGCTAAGTCGATATCAGCACATGAGTATATCCTTTCACTAGGCGCCTAGACCAAGAAGATTCTTTTTGGCGTCTGAGACGGGGCGCGCACACCTACATCAGTTTCTCACTAAACCGACAGATCCCTGGTGCTAATACATACGTTGAGTTGGCGATAGCCGGTATTAAATCTACCGACTGCCTAAACCGCCAAATTGGGCAATGTGTTGGCTGTGGGTGGTGATAGTGTTACATTAAGACGGAATACTGGTGGATGAGCAATCCATGACATGCAACCTCCACCTTGGCCTTACTTAGGCTAGAGAAAAATAAAATAACGAATGAAATGAAATGTTTTGTCTTTTTGCCGTTTATTACTGTTTTTGTTTATCAACCTTCATGAGGGTTATGTAATGCCAACGCAAAATTTTTCGAGAAACCAGCGATACTATTTAACGTGATTCGAGAAAGCGAGCGGGAAGAGAGAGAGAGAGAGGAGAGAGAGAGAGAGAGAGAGAGCGTGGAACAGAGCGAGGAGGAGAGAGATGTTAGAGATTAGTATACATACTTTCTTTATCTCCTGATGATCGTGGACGCGTGAAACTGATAGTTGGAATAAGATAACTTGCAATTTGAATAAATAATACAATATGAACGTGTGTGTAATATAAAACTACGCCTCGCAACGAGAAGGATGTGAACACAAGTTCAGTTTATTAAGCGAAGTTTTAACAAGGTTTGAATTCAGAGTTTTTCCTTCCTCCTTGACCTGTTGCCTAGCCAGGTAAAGAGCCAGTCTGCCCTACTATTTAAAGGCTGATGGCAGAGTAGGTTTCATACCTTTCCGAAGAGTATTGGGTTAAATGAAAATACAATTTACACATCAAGGGATTTGAACTCGGGGCGACGAGTCCATTCCAATGACTTAACCATTACACCACGCGCTTCATAATATGCGTGTGTGTATGCGTATGCATGTATGTTGTGCGCCTCAACATGACGTCACAGATCAAGATTTGTTATCAATGAAAAGAAAGTAGAGTGGATAACGTCAATAATATTTGAGGTGATGGTTGCGTTTTTTTTTTTGTTTTTGTTTTTAACAAATCAGATGTTTGTTTTTTCCTACCCGTTCGGATGAATCAACTTTATATATATATATATCGCTTCGATAAACCACAAATTGAAAATGCAATAAAATACCAAAATTAACTCGATAAATAAAAATCATAATTCGCTTTCAATGGTTAAGCCGATACTTTCTAAAATTTACAGAGCAGGATTTACAAATAAATGAAGGAACAAACTTTTAAAACTTATTCAACGCGTTATTACTATGGCAATCTTCAGGTAATCACAAGAACATGACTCTTACTGTAAGATCAATGTTTCTTTTGATTTACTGAAGATGCTGCTAGTAATACGGTTGAAATAAGTATTGTAATGAGACAGTTAAAGTTTTTTCCTTCATTTATGTATATATATTAATCCAACTACCCATTCCTACAAACCCCTTCTACAATGGTTATTAACTCCGCACTTCTAATTCTTCGCTACTATCGTTCTCGTTAAAACCGAGACACGAATCTACCACGTTTCCCACTGATGATGGCAATTGTTATTGCCGAGAGCGCTCGTTTTGAAACCTTTGGGACTGTTATACCAGTTACACCCTGAACCAGAAGATGGCCCGAAAATGGACGGATCACCGAAAACTTTGTCCGACAGGAAATTGTCTGACAGTTCAACAAAACTTGTTATAAAAGAAAAAAATGCTGCCAAAATAACTTATATATATATCATATATATATATATATATAATATATAATATATATATATATATATATATACGTGTGTGTATTGAGTGGGTTTTTGCATGCAAATGTGTGTAAGAAAATGAGAGAGAGAGAGAGAGAGAGAGGAGAGAGAGCAGAGAGAGAGGGGGAGAGAGACGCAGTAAAAGTGACCAGAGATTAGAGATAAAATGCTTCACTCGCATGATGAAATGCAATAAGATAAAAAAATAATAGTAACTAAAAATATACGTTTTCACATCAACTCGAAATTTTCTAAATCAAAGTAAATCAATATAAAAAAAAACACAACTAATTCCACTTCCTTATTGAATAAATCGAGTAATCATGCAAACATGGCCCTTTTAGTGGTACAGCAAAATTCAGATCAAGACTTCCGATGCGTTCAAAGACAAACCAAGCATGCAAATGCGAAAAACACATTGTTAAAGACTCAGTTTAACAAAAAAAAAGAAAAAACGATTCGCTGAGCGGGGAAATATGTAAATTAATCGAGCGGTTGTTAGCAAAAAATAAAAACGTCACGAAGATTCAAGAAAACGGAACGAAATTAACAACTTCGGAAACGGTAAAAAAAAAAAAAAACGAAAAGAAACCAGAGACTGTTCGATGTTTGATTAACGTGACTTAAGAAGAAAGTGCTTTTATCAACGGGCTGCATGTGTAAAGGACATTAACGGTAATAGTTTTTTTTTCCTTCTCAGTATGATGAAAACGTTGCTTTCTGCATTGCCAGATGAAACCTTACGGCATCACCTAATGCTCTCTACCGAACAACAAATGAAATTCTGCCACTGTAGCTAAAGGAGGAAACAGATGACAACATCACATCTCCCATCATTATAAAAACTATGACAAATCATTGACATTTTCATCACAGATTGTTTGTCGAAATGTAATTGATATAACATTTTATTGGAAATATTTTTATTCATTTAATAGTTTAATAGTTTTATCCATACTGTAAAAATTGATAGAACTATTTACGAGGTTTAACGAGTCAAAAGTAATGCCATTCTTTAGGACTTGTATGATTACGAACCCAATAACATGTATTATTCATCAAAATGAAGCCTTTTGGTCTCTATGGCTTAACACCACTGCTTCTGCACATTGGTGTGTTAACACTAATGCCATTCTTTAGGACACTTGTCATAATTATCAATCAGGAACTTGTATCATCATAAACACGGCAGTTGTTTTCTCTGGGGATCACACCCTCTTCTCCACATGGTTTGTCAAAAAGTATCGCGCATTTTTAGGACTGTAATGATTACCCCAACTCAAGAACATGTATTATACATCAAAATGAAGCTGGTTCTCTGTGGATCACAACCCCTACCTTCTCCACAAAGGTGAAGGTCAAAAAGTAGTGACTTTTTTATGGGCAGGTATAATCTACAACTCAGACCAGGTATTGTTCATGCAGAATAAATCTGGTCCTCTGTTGACACATCACTATTTCCCCCACAAGAAGTGTCAAAGTTTTAATACCATTTTTGACAGGTATAATTACCAACCAGGAACATGTATATACATCAAAATGAAGTGGTTCTCTGTGGATCACACCCCTACCNCCAAAATTAGTATAGCAGTCAGCAATATGTAAAGGATCTATATATTAATACTGGTGTTCCTAAATCTTCCGTCAGTTATCATCAAGTAACACTTCTGGTTAAAAATGAGAACGTCCACATTGTTCAAGATGCAATGCAAAAATGTAAATCCATATTATCTTGTGTCGCTTAATCGCAGACTTTTTATTGTCCGATTTTATTTTATCCAATTTAAAAAATATAACATTCCAAATAGATTGCATCGCTCAAATGCCCAACGTAAAATTAAAATGTTTGTATATTTGTAACATTAAAATTGGAATAGCGGAATATATGTTGGTAATTTTGATCTTACGTCGTCCCGGCCTCCTTGATTTTACGAGCCGACTTCAGGAGAATTTCCGGCCCTACTGTTTTTGTTACTTTCTATTGGAAATATTAATGTGGATATTCTAAATACCTCACCAAACCCGATTTTTATTGACAAATCAATGTAAATATTCAGAACCCCCTTTTAAGAGAGAGAGAGAGAGAGAGAGAGAGAGAGAGGAGAGAGAGAGAGAGAGAGAGAGAGAGAGAGAGAGAGAGAGAGAGATTTAAATCAAGATTATTATATCTTTTAAATACTGAAGTAGTTTTCAATAACTCTTAAGTAAACATATCAAACGGTGTAATAATTCAATTATCATATTGTGCTACATCCACAGGTCAAGCTAATAATAATAATAATAATAATATAATAATAATAATAGTTTCATTGTTTACCTACACTAAGAATGTTTTCTATATTTCTTGTTTCAAAGACTTCGGAATGTTCTTAAAAGTCAGAAGAACTTACTGAACACAAAGAATATTTCAGTCTCAAAAGTTTCCTTTTTTTGTTTCGTTTGATTTTTTTTTCTATAATATTGATTTGAAAAGACGTTGGGATGGTCCTCAACGGAAGATAAAGGATGTTTATTTGACAGTTTCCACAGTTTGTTTTCACTATGTGTACTTTTCTAGATTCTTTGTTATTCTCGTTCGGTAAATTGAATAGTTAGTTCTTTCGAGAACTTTAGAGTAGTGGCCTTTCTGATTCCAAAGACCACTGACACACTTGGGAATTGGTTGATTGGTTATTGATTAACGGCATATCAACCGTCTCGGGTTATGTCATAGCTAACAGTTAGGAAATTATACATATTGTGGATTTATATTTATACATTTTTAGTAATTGTTTTTAATAATGTGTTAGCATTATTGGGATTATGTTGTATGGTATTGATTATTTCATGTTCTACATTTTATGGTATAATATTATTTCCCTAAAAAAAGAGAGAATACCTCCCTGTTGACATTTTCAATTGTTTGCTTTAAAATAACCATTTCTGATGTGAGCATAAAACCTGCATTCCATGAATAAGTGTTTAACTGTCAAAGGTTTTGACATGTTCCACATTGTGGTTGTTGTTCTTGTTTGAGTATATTAGTTTCATGTCTATATTCTATGGTATAATTTTATTTCCCTAAAAAAGGAGAGAATATCCTCTATGTTGACATTTTCAAATAGATCTTTCATATTGTTCGCTTTAAAATAACGGAAGTCTAGAAAAGAACAAGTCATTGAGTCCAGATTAAGCATTGGTTCATACAAAACTAACGCACTCCATATACTCAAACAAGAACAACAACCACAATGCGAAACATGTCAAACACCTTTGACAGTTTAAACACTTATTCATGGAATGCATGTTTTTTGCTCACCTGGTAATGATGCAAGTCATCACTTGATAGACACGATTGTAAAAGGCATTCTAATTCAATTGACGCAGAACAAGACCGACGGGTCTCTGGGGTGAATTAGCTAATATTGTCGTTGCATTACAAAATTTAACTTGACGCTAATTTTTAAAAAAGAGTTAGAATTACTCAGACAAATAGTGTTGGTTGGAATTTTCGTCATGTCAATCCATTGGGTCATTTTTTATTGTGGCGACCCATGATGCTTAAGGATGGAGTCTTGATGGATTAGCAGTCCATGATCTGAAACACTCCACTTGAACCTTACTTTGGCTAGACGGGTGTCGAAGAGGCCCCTCCGATCAATCGGCTGGTCACGTCAAGTCTTAGCACCTATATGATTTTCCCAACCCTATTGCCCTTATGACAATCCCCAAGCCCTTTTTATCATATGGGTGCTAACAGGTGTGGATGAGGGTCTACAGGTCCTGGGAAATGACGTTAAACTCTATCTGATGGTGAGGTTCCAGTTTTGGAGGTTGGGAATGTGGAGCACCGCTTTATTACCATTGCTACCTGGTCCACTCTGACCCGGAGTGGTAGTACCTTTAGGGTCCCATCTAAAGGTTAAATAGAAAAATTTATTTATAAAAAATTGTTTTATCCATTAAGAATTGATTTATTTCAAAACTTTATCGGCATTAAATATCCAGTGAGGTTTGATATGCCGAGTAAAACAAACCAAACCAAAAAAAGTTATACTGTTCGTAGAATACAAAATATCAAGCGATGAGTAAACTCATCCAGTTTTTGTCTGTAACAAAAACTACGTCACTGCTTACGTCACATTACCCAAAATTTAGTACCCAACAAGAACGAATAAGATAAAACATATTGGACATAAAATTCAATTGTTTAAACACATTTTTAGAACTTATTTTGTTCTAACATATAGTTGAAACGCTAACAGGAATAGCACTCCAGGTCAGAGTATATCTGGGGTTGTCGTAGAAGGTGTACAACACATTCCACTCCTGAAGTGGTACTTCACAATCAATTATAGTTTAACGTAATAACCAGGACAATAAGACCTCAGCCACTGAGTAAATTAGTACCATAATATTTTATTTATTTAGCAATGGGCACTTTTGTATGCAAACACATTTCATATTTTTGGTATACTTCAATATATCATATAATATATATATATATATATATATTATATATATATATATATATATATATATATATATATATATAATAATTTTATTTTTACAATGTTTTCACAGATCAATGTTCATTATTAACAGCGACCAGGTTCATGCTAAATAGCAATTATCAGGCTGCTGAGCAAGATCCTATGTGTTTGTTGGAGTTCTTACTCAATGTCACATTTTGGATTGTAATAACGTCGGTTAGTTCCGCGGACGCTGTTATAGCCGGAATTACTAAAAAATAAATTTTTCAAAATTTGCATTTTTTTGTAGTAATGCCAAACGAAGTTGCCTCCCTTTATCTTACATTACTTTATTCGTTACATTACTTCGTTGGCATTACTACAAAAAATTGCAAATTTTGAAAAAATTATTTTAGTAATTCCGGCTATAACAGCGTCCGCGGAACTAACCGGCGTATTTACAATCCAAAATGCTGACATGAGTAAAGAACTTCCAACAAACACCATAGGGATCTTGCTCAACAACCTGATGATGCTATTTAGCATGAAACCTGGGTCGCTGTAATAATGAACATTGATCTGGAAAACATTGTAAAATAAATAAATATTAGCTCTTACAATTTGTGATTGAGCACTGTATTTTCTTGTTTCATCACAAAAAAAAATTTGTTTTTACATATACCCATATATATATATATAATTATATATATATATTGTGTGTGTGTGTGTGTGTGTGTGTGTGTGTGTGTGTAGTATAATAAAGAAATAAAAACAGAGGTTTAAATGAGTTAAGTGGTGAGTTTTAACTTAACTCATTTTAAACCTGTGTTTTCATTTTTTTATTATACTTACATACCGTCGGATTCACTTCCTTTATTCACACACACACACGCACACACACACACAAATATATAATATATATATAAATATATTATATATATATATATATATATATACTAGCAAATATATGCACCCTCCGGGTGCAAGTATTTAAGTTTTAATATAATAAAATATCATATTAAATTAGAAAGACTAATGAACTGAATAAGAATGCAATAAAAAGATTTGAAACAGAGGGGTAAATCGAAAAATAGAACAACCTTTGAAACTAACCTTCCGTCATTTTCCATTACTCCCCTCTTCATTGGTAAAATTTTCCTAATTTAACTATTTAGTTAAAATAAGAAGTAAAGGTAATAATATACAAGTTTTTTCTTCTTTGTAATGGATTTCTTTTAAGATTTATCCCCAGATTTTGTCTCATATTCATAAGATAAAACCAAACAATTAGAAATCAATAATACCTAGCAAATATTTATTTATAATCAATTTTTAAAAGTCAATATGCAAATTAGCCTTCTCCTTCAACTGTTATACCGCTATTTTGTTGTATATATAAATACATTGCATTATTTTAATATGTAGATATGGTCAACAGTATTAATGATGTAAACAATTTTATTAATAATGAGGTTTAAAAAAAATGAAAATCATGGAGAATTTGATGTAAATACAAAGGGAATTGTCACTTGTTATAGTAACATAGTTCAGTACAGACAGACAAAAACCCACAACCTCCATTATAATAAGATATAATATACATATTATTATTATTATTATTATTATTATTATTATTATTATTATTATCTATTGATCGCGATATTATTATCTATTGATTTGCGATACATCAAAGATATAATCAAATTCAATATTAAATTATTGTATTATATAAGTCGATGAGGCTTTACACAGAAATTTAGAATATGTAAATATATACTTCGATAACTATTTATTATATATATAATATATAATATATATATTAATATATATATAATACTGATAAACATCAAACATATGGTGTTGTGTGTAGTGTGTTGTGTGTGGTGTGGTGTGTGTGTGTGTGGTGTGTAATTTACTGGTTTTACACTAGCTAAATTATTTATTGATTTTGATATATTCGCGAAAATCTTCATTGTTAAAAGAAAAAGAAGGAAAGTTTTATCTCTGTTCATTCCGAACAGGTCAGAGAGAGGTTGGCTGTGAAGAGAGGCACACAATCGAATACAAACAACACACAAAAAAATAACACAGGATAATTTCCTCTTTTACATTTGATTTCAGCCAAATAACCATTTTTACTTTTATTTCGTTAAGATAATCGTACACGTAATTTTTTTTTTTATTTTCTTTCTCTTTACTTCCTTCCAGAAATTTATGGAAACCATTCCAACCGTTATGCTTCGTCTAAGTTTCTTGAGAATAATTGTTTTTTTTAATCTTTCTTCTCTCTTCTACTATTATTATCAATTAGGTCATCGTGCCGCAATAACTATTTATTGCATTCGGGACCAAATATTGCCTTTGCTTATAGATTTAAAAAAAAAATGTAAACTAGATTATTTACTCAACGAAAGAAACAAAAAATACATAAAAATATATATATATATATATATATATATTATATATATATATATATATATATATATATAATATATATATATATATATATAATGTACTGTGATTTTTGGGTTGGAGCAAGCGATACGTTATCGGCTTTCTAAAAATCTGTTTCAGGCAAACTGTCGTATGTTTGGCTTCTTCAGACTATTTTAGATAATGCTTTTTGTAGATCAAAGCATAAGATAAAACGTTTACGATGCCTGTATGAATTCCTACTCAAAAACTACTGATGGCATTAAAATGTTGATAGGCAGGAACAGAGAGCCACGTCTATTACTGTTAACATTGGGGGTTTTTTACCGTACACTAACATCGTATAGTATACGTGACTTATGTTGTAAGGCCGCCCGCGTGTTCAAAGCACACAAGTACTATTTAAGCTCGTACGGTCGTGTATCAGGTTGGCACGTTGATCAGCACACACAGAATTTCAGCAGTCTTAAGTCAAAATTCTTCCACACTTTCTTTCGTTTATGTTCAAGCAAAAGGTATCAGCTTCACGAACCGTGGTTTTAATTACGGTCAATTTGACTTATTGACAAGTTAGTATATCTCCTTAGCATCAGCAGTATCTGTTCACGGTTTGTTGTTTAAATGGCTTTCATTCATGATTTCCCATACGATTCTTTGCGGCGTTTGTAAATAAAGATGAGGACAGTACTTCTTGATTTTCACAAATTTTTTATCAAGCTAAGTTGAGTGGAGAGAGATGAGAGGAGAGAGAGAGAGAGAGAGAGAGAGAGAGAGAGAGAGAAGAGAGTCAATTTCTGTAAACACACGCTTTCAGTCACCCGCTTATGAACTAACTCTCCCCAATCTGCCAACCCCGACTCCTCGCAGATTCTGTAGGCGCAACTTGCTCTCTCGGTTCCCCGGAAATTTCCAACTGATTACAAAATCTAAGGTTTCCTCATTATATAGAAATCGATGTCGAGCTTTCTAGAATTATCTGGAACCTTTCGAACGTTCTAACTGCTTAACCAAATTACACGTGTCACTAAGAGGTAACGGAGTCAACCATTCCTTTTTCTGGACAAAACGATTAAACTAAATCTTTATTACCAAATCAGACAGAATTCTGGCTACGAATAAACTCAAGTGATAACGCTTTTAAATTGCACCCCACTCCCGTAAGGTCTGAGAATCATGCTACATTCCACAAGGTTTCTCCATGTTCTGGCAACAAGGCCACAAATATGGTGTTTCCTGGGTCATTATGCCACATATACCTATTCAGTTTTTGGGAGATTATGTGCTAAATTAAAAGTCATACCTAATGTATTAATTAATAATTATAATTAAATGAATTAAGTTGCATATCGGTTTAATGTAAAGCGTAAACAAATCGAGAAAAAGTAATCTCTGGTTTAATGTTATATTAACCCAAAGGGCCCCATTAAGGGGCCTCCAAATTGGCAGAAGGAAGGATATTTAGGGACAGGGCAGTGCTTTGTGCGTGATTCAACCCAGCCTGGTCAGCGGCTGACAGGCGGACACTCTTAACCTTTACACTAAGCTGGCTTCCCCAGAATTTCTTATAGCGTGAACTATTTTAAGTTTTAATGTAATAAAATATTACATTTAAATTAGAAAGCTAATGACTATGTCAGGTAAGTAATAGTACTGGTGTGACATCGTAGTAGTAGTAAGCAGTAACCCTCATTTGTTCTGTACTTTATGGCTGACACCAGCCAATCTTTTTTATGCTTTAGTGGTGGACCCAGTTGTATGCATATACATTTAGATCACTAATAAAACAAAAATAACAAAAAGCAGATAAAAGATTTGAAACAGTAGAGTTAAAATCGGAAAATAGAACGAACTGAAATCTACTCTTCCATCCTTCCGTCTTCATTACTAAATTTTCTAATATTTAGTAAAATAGGAAAATAGCTATTTTTTAAATAGTATTTTTTCTTGTTGATGGATTTATTTAAGATTATCCTGATGAAATTCTTACCATATAACATTAAGATAAAACTAAATTAGAAATCAATAATACTAAACTCATATTAAATTAAATATGTTGATATTAATTATGAAATTAGCCTCCCCATTCACACTGCTAAACCGCTATTTTGTTTTTATATATAAATCACAATTGGCATATTATTAGTATATAGGTAAGGACAACGCCAGGGGTCAGTGGCGTCGGCCCTGGATCTTTTTACAAATTAATTAGCGTCGATCCAGGGCGGCTCGTAGGAAATAAGAATTTGGCCGGATAGCAACACAAAATTATCAGGCTTTACGTTTTTGCTATTTCATCAGCCGTTGCAAGATGCTATCTCCTCTTACTTCTCCATATAGTTGAATCAAAAAGTAATGGCATTTTAAGGACAGGTATAATTACCAACTCAGGAATATGTATTATGAACCAAAATGTTGATCACATCACTATTTCTCCACATAAGTGAGTCAAAAGGTAATGCCATTTTTAGGACAGGTATAATTACCAACAAAGGACCATGTATCATACATCAAAATGAAACTGGTCCTCTGTGGACCACATCCCTACTTCTCTATTTCTTTCAATAGCAATGTTAAACCTTCGAATGAAAGCATGTATCCCTGCCTCGTAAAATTCTGTTGACTGAAACATTATTCCCATGACAAGTGAAGAGAAGTGAAATCTGTTGTGAAAAAGTGTATCAAAGAATAGTCAACAGAATTTTACGGAACTTATGCTCTTATTCGAAGGTGAAACATTGCTATTGACAGAAACGGTGACGATGTGGAGTAGTAGGGATGTGATCCACAGAGGACCAGCTTCATTCTGATGTATGATACATGTTCTGTGTTACTACCTGTCCTAAACAAAATGGCATTACGCGCACACACACACACACACACACACACACACACATATATATATATATATATATATATATATATATATATATATATATATATATGCAGGCTGTCACCAAGTGCATGTGCATTTTAAAGTCATAAATTTCAAATACATAATATTTAATATTTGATTTTAAAACAGCATTCAGCACATTCAAAAATAAACAATGCAATATACAATAAGTAATAAATATTAATTTATCTTACTTGTTTTATTTTATTCTATTTATTCCTTTTTATTCTCCATTCATTCTATATTATATATATATATTATTATAATGGAGATTGTGTGTTTTTCTGTCTGTAACCGAAACTATATTACTACTCAAGTCACAATTCCCTTAATTATTTACGTCAAATTCTCCATGATTTCATTCTTTTAAACCCTCAGTTATTAATAAAAATTGTTTTACATTATTAATACTGTTGACCATGCCTACGTACTAATAACATGCAATTGTATTTATATATACAAAAAATAGCGGTTTACAGTTTGAACGAGAAGGCTAATTTGCATATTGATATTTAAAATTTTATTTTAATAAATATGTGCTTGGTATTATTGATTTCTAATTGTTTGGTTTTATCTTAAGAAATATAAACAAAAATCTCGTGGATAAATCTTAAAAGAAATTTATTTACAAGAAGAAATAACTGTAATATTACCCTTTACTTCCTATTTTAACTAAATAGTTAAATTAGGAAAATTTACCAATGAAAGTGGGGAGTAATGGAAAATGAAGGAATAGTTAGTTTCAAAGTTGTTCTATTTTTCGATTATACCCCCTCTGTTGCAGATCTTTTTATTTGTATTCTTAGTCAGTTTCATTAGCCTTTCTAATTTAATATGATATTTTATTATATCAAAACTTAAATACTTGCACCCGGAGGGTGCATATATTTGCTAGTATATATAAGAGAGTTTTATAATTTGTTTGAAGCATTGTGTATATATTGGTTAGGAGGTTGATTTTGAAGGCTATCACAATGCAGATGCAGAGAAAAAATAATAAGGTAACAATGGTGTTGTGTGTTAACCTGTATTTTATTCTTGACTTTTCGAGATAAAATCTCTTCTTCAAAAGATCACTGGAACTGAAGTCGTCTTCTATGGCATTTCTAGTTACTTTAACTATCTCAAAAAGTCAAGAAGAAAATACAGGTTAACACACAACACCATTGTTACCTTATTATTTTTTCTCTATACCTGCATTGTGATAGCCTTCAAAAGCACCCTCCAAACCAATATAATATATATTATATATATATATATATATATATATAATATATATTATATATAGATAGATAGATAGATAGATAGATAGATAGATAGATTTCATTAATAAAAATCTTCACAAAGCTCTAGAATTGTATATCTATTTCAACCAGTTATTCAATAAATGAGCCCAGTTTGGTCAGACAGCCGTTACAATCATAACCAAGAAAAATATTTTCCTTTGTTTTCTCTCTCTCTCTCTCTCTCTCTCTCTCTCTCTCTATATATATATATATATATATATATATATATATATATATATATATATATTATAAAGTATTGTATATATTGAATAACACTTTGTATATAAATAAATAAATATAAATATATGTATATATCTTTCTATTTAATTGTTATTTATATATATTTATATAAAGGTAATTTTATTTATCTGGTTGGTTGCGAATGATAGTATATATATATATATATATATATATATATATATATATATATATATATATATATATATATATATATATATATAGCGTATTGTGATATTGAATAACACTTTGTCGGAACTTTTCTATTCCATATACAGGGATTTTACAATTCTCCTCAATTTATCATATGGAAAGTAACTTTTTATTTTCTGAATATTAATAATAACCGAACCCGGGAATTAGAGTTGAGAATGAATGGCATAGGAGACAATAACTTCACACCAAAGTTTGGCAAAACACACGAAAAAAGAAATACCAATGAACGTTGTCTCTGTGGAGAAAAAAAGAAGTCTAAGACTGAACCTCATGATAAATGAATGTGGTAAGACGGAATATAAAAATAGTCAGCCCAGAGCAGTAACAATGGTTCACTGTGAATTATGCATAAGACTTTTGATCCACTATACAAAGAAAAGGGGGGATGGGCAAAAAGAAAAAAAAGTTATTCTTTAAAAGAAAAAAGAAAAAGTTTCTGAGACTTTGAGATCCAGACAAACCCCCCCCATATCACATAAAATAATCTCCATCTAAAAAATAAGATTCTATCAAAATCTTATCCATCTTAACCAAAATATGCATACGTAAGTAGAGTCGGCGGGGTGGCATAAAGTTAGTATCAGCCAGACAGGGAGAGAGTCTATCCATTTTTCACTAGCACTTTTCTGAGGTGGAGCGCGACACATATCATCAGCTCCTTACTTTACCGCACATATATTTATGCTACTCATAAGGTGAGTTGGCAAAGGCCGGTATCGAACCTGGAACCTTTCTTGTTCCTAATCGACCGCTCTACCGACTTAGCTAAACTAGCCCTCTTATATGTAAAGTAAAGTCGTCGGGCGGCCTAAAGTCGGTATCAGCCAGTCAGCGAGGGAGTCTATCCCCTTTTCAATAGCGCTAGACCAAGGAGATTGTTTTAGCGGCTGAGATGAAGCGCCACACCTACCATCAGCTCCTTACTTTACCGCACATATCCCTGTGCTACTCATACGCTGAGTTGGTGAGGACCGGTATCGAAATAGGAACCTTGTGGTCTCTAGCCGAACGCTCTACCGACTGAGCTAAACCGGCCCTAAAATTAAAGTTCCAATGCCTTGCGTGTGGCCATAGAAAACTGTAATTTGTTTGTATTGATCATTCAACGAGGATCGAAATCGCTATCCAGCTGTATGTTAGTTGGTTGGTTGGATTTTACGACAGGTCAACCCTTGTTGGGTTATTTCATTCTGAAAAAAAAGTTATATTTTTTCTTGTAGGGCATTTGTTCAAAGGTATTATAATACTCATTTTTCATCTTTCAAACCAATAGATGGGAGTAAAATAGGTTCCACATCTCCGGATCAGGGTGGACCTGGGATTAATGACGATCAGACGTACGCTATTTTCCCCAGATTTTCAGAATTGGAACTTTACCACTTGATGCAGTTTAATGCCATACCCAGGACACTAAGACCCTCAGCCACCGCCTTCTAGCACATCTATGATTAAAAGGATCCGGGGTGCCATAAGGCAATAGGGTTAAGAAAATCATATATGTGCTATGGCTTGTCGAGAGCAGCTGATTGATCGGAGGGGGCCCTACCATTCTAGCCTTAATAAGGGCCTTAATAAGTAGAGTGATGCATGTTATGGACAACGCAGCCACATGCATTCCATCCTGAAGCATCACGAGTTGCCACCCACGGCCAACAGCTGGACCTATTGTAGGGATTTTACCCCTCTGATAGTCGGTGTATTCTACAGCCCTAGTCGACAAGGTGTTATTCCGATTTTTAATGGATCTGATTTTACTGTGAATCATTTGTCTCTATATATATAAAGGACAGTTTGGGTTTATGTATATATGTATGGTGTATTAATGGAAGCGCGTGGTGTAATGGTTAACATCATGGGAAATGGACTCGTCGCCCCGAGTTCAAATTCTGGATGTGGTAATTGCATTTCACTTAGCGAGAAGGAAAACTCTGAATTCAAACCTGTTGAACTCCGCCAAAGAAATTGACATTGTGTCACATCCTGCTCGTGCGTAGGGGTTGGTAAATATATATATATACGGTGTATATCCGGGGGAAACTACGAAAATAAAATCACTAACGACAAAGTAAATACATATACACATGCACTATCACCAGATCTTGCTTTAGAGCAAAAATAATGAAGATTTGACTGATATTCGTGAAGGTAATTATAAACTAAATTTCAAATTGTAACAGCAATTAATTTTGTTTGCATTAAATATTTTAAATAGTATGAATCGATGGGACACTACAGGATGGATGGAACACAAGGTCGCATGTATGAGGCATCCAGTGAAGATCAAACTTGCTTTTCAGTAGTAATGGATCTGCAGGACTAACTTGCTAGCCATTTCACTTCGATGGAACTCCTATTAACTACAGATTGGATGTGACACAAGGTTGCAAATATCCAGTGAGATTCGAACTCACTATTCAGTTGTAATGATCTGCAAGACTAACTTGCTAACTATTACACCACAATGTGACAGCCTGTCCACAAGGGTTGATATGTCATTAAACAAAATAACCAACCAAATTGAAATCCAAAAATGTAAATTCTGATTATCTAGTATTGCTTATCCACCAAATTCTTTTTTCTTATTAGTGTTGTCACCTTAGCTAAATAATTGATCATTCTCGGGTTTTTTTATTATAAAGAAAGAAAGGGAAGAAAAAGGACATTCTACACAGAAAAAATATAAGAAAGAAAGAATAGGAGAAAGATAGAGAGGGGGTGAGCGCACGGAAGCGATAATACTAATCTGTTTCAATGGAACAATGAAAAGAAGAAAAGAAGGGAAAAAAGAAGAAACAAGAGAGAGAGAGAGAGAGAGAGAGAGAGAGAGAGAGAGAGAGAGAGAGAGAGAGAGAGAGAGATTAAATAGAGTTAAATGAGTTTTCTTTTCTTTTCAGGTTGTCTGTTCACTTTTTTATGCCATACCCCCAGGCCAGATCAACGAAAGTTTTTTTTATGCGGATTTTAATGGGGCATCCTGCAAGTATCCAACTCGATGTTTCCTTAATAATCAATCTGCGACACTAACATTTTACCCACCCTCTACCCAGGCGACGCAGGGTAGCCCCTTCTAGTGTTAATTTAAATCCTGGCGAATAGAATAAACATCTAGTTATGTAAGAGAGTTTTATAATTTGCTTGAAGCATTGTGTATATATTGGTTAAGAGGTTTATTTAGAAGGCTATCACAATGCAGGTGTAAAGATTAAGGTAACAATGGTGTTGTGTGTTAACCTGTATTTTATTCTTGAATTTTCGAGATAAAATCTCTTTTTCAAAAGATCACTGTAACTGAAGTAGTCTAGTTATGGCATTTCTTTTAAAATGATTTTTTTTTTTGGGGTGGAATGATGGTATTTTTTTTATATAACTGTATTCTCGTGTTGCATGTTTACGTGAATACGGTTTTTTTGTGTGTACGTGTACGTAAGTTATGTATCTTACAAAGATCAATTGAATTTATCTATCATTTAGTCTTCATTGATTTATAAATGCTAAGATTTAAAAAAGAAATCCAATACGCTGCTGCATTTAGCTTTATATCAAACACCGTGAACACACCTTCGCCTCCATCTTTATAGAATTGTCTAATCATTGTCACTTATCGTAAGTTACTTTCCAAACAGGAAAGATTAATTTGTTTTCTATTAAAACAGTCGAAAATGTTATAAAATGAAGCCTGCTGGAGACTATCATTTTTTTTCTTATTGATTTTTCTTACTTGTTTTATTTTATTTCATTCTATTTATTCTTTATTTTTTATTTTTTAAATGTTTGAAGCGCAATCTTTCCTTCAATAATACGCAAAATGGTGGACAAATAGAGACAGCGTACACTTGGATTTAATAAGAAAAGAAAGAAGTATAAAAAGAAAAGTAAATAAATAAAATAAAGAAATTTGAAATTGGCTCAAGTGAAATCAAAGAAAACATCAATTTGACGAGAGATCAATTGATTGGCTCTGAAGCAGAAGGTTTGTCTGCCAAGACAAATTAGTTTTTCTTTCCTTTTATTTTTCTTTTCTTTTTTTTAAAGTCATGGCAACCAACAAGCAAAATGGTCGATCGTTGAAGTAAACAAACAAAGAGAAAATGAAAAAGAGAGAAACAATAAAAATAAAAAAAAAGGAAAAATAAATTATCATCCTACAAAATTATTCTGTAAAGTATCAATGTCAACAGTACATTTTATCCGTATCTTCAGTTAAAAAATCTCAAAAGTATAAGACATATTCTGTTTCTTTCTTTTTCTCAAGAGTGTAATATAACAGATATCGCGTTCCTTCCGTATTTTATCCCTTTTAGAAATAAATACCTCGTTTTATTGACTAGAATTGTAAACTATTTCACGAATTATTCGAACAAGTGTTCTAATAATTACTGGGTTTTTTTACGCTGTGTTGCGACAGATACAGAGGTACAAGAGGTATAATATCTATTGGTAAGGAAAATGGAGTCGGACAGCCGAGTTAAACTGTTACTTATCCCCGAATACTTTTGGGAAAGAATGGATACATATATTCTCTACATTACTACAGAGCTGGTTAAAATAGTTACTTTATTTGATACGGGGGTCTGTCTGTGTCAAGATATTTTTTTTTTCTTTTGAAGAATGAGTTTTTCTTTGTATGATAGATCAAAAGTCCTGAGCATATATCACTCTGAACAATTGTTACTGCTCTGAGGTGTCTATTTTTTAATTCAATCTTACCCCATTCATTTATCATAAGGTTCAAACTCAGCTTTTTTCCCCTCAGAGACAATATTCATTGGCATTTTTCTTGTGTTTTTCTCATGAGTGTAATATAACACATTTCACCTTCCTTTCGTATATTATCAATTTTAGAAATAAATACCTCGTTTTATTGACTAGAATTGTAAACTATTTCACGAATTATTCGAACAAGTGTTCTAATGATTACTGTTTTTTTACGCTGCGTTGCGACAGATACAGAGGTACAAGAGGTATAATATCTACTGGTAAGGAAAATGGAGTCGGCCAGCCGAGTTAAACTATTGCTTATCCTTGAAAACCTTTGGGAAAGAATGGATACATCTCTTCTCTCCATTACTACAGAACTGGTTAAAATAGTTACTTTATTTGATACGGGGATCTGTCTGTGTCAAGATATTTTTTCTTTTTTCTTTTGAAGAATGAGTTTTTCTCTGTACTTCTCTCCCTTTTCTCTGTATGGTGGATGAAAAATCTTGTGCATACTTAATACTAAACCATTGTTACTGCTCTGAGGGACCTATTTTTATAGTCAATTTTACTAATAATTTTTCTAATAATTACTGTTTTTTACGCTGCGTTGCGACGGATGCAGACGTACGAGAGGTGAAATATCTATCGGTAAGGAAAATAGAGTCGGCCAGCCGAGTTAATCTATTACTTTTCCTCGAATACTTTTGGGAAAGGATGGATACATCTCTCTCTCTCTCTCAATTACTACAGAACTGGTTAAAATAGTTATGTTATTTTATACGGGGGTTTGTCTGTATTGGAACGTCTCGAGAACTTTATTGTCTTTCTTTTGAGGAATAAGTTTTTCTCTGTGCCTCTTCCATTTTTCTTTGTATGGTAGATCAAAAGTCTTGAGCATATATCACTCTAAACAATTGTTACAGCTCTGAGGTGTCTATTTTTTAATTCAATCTTACCCCATTCATTTATCATAAGGTTCAAACTCAGCTTTTTTCCCCTCAGAGACAATATTCATTGGCATTTTTCTTGTGTTTTTCTCATGAGTGTAATATAACAAATTTCACCTTCCTTTCGTATTTTATCAATTTTACAAATAAATACCTCGTTTTATTGACTAGAATTGTAAACTATTTCACGAATTATTCGAACAAGTGTTCTAATAATTACTGTTTTTTATGACTGCGTTACGACGGATGCAGAGGCACGAGTGGTGGAATATCTATCGGTACGGAAAATGGAGTCGGCCAGCCGTGTTAAACTATTACTTATCCTCGAACACTTTTAGTAAAAGATTGTTAATCTCTTCTCTCCATTACTACTGTCTAACAAAAGATGCGACCTCCCGGCAAAAGTATTTAAGTTTTGATATAATTAAATATCACTGCATCAGAATAATCATTGAAATTAAATATGAATACAAAACAATTGCATTTATTTTTACTTTATTCTAATTGATATAACATTATAGACGAAATTGCTTTTAATACGTTTGAGTATAAAATTATAATATTAGATAAAAGTAATTGGTAATTTGTTTGAAGCATTGTTAAGTATGTTATAATATATTAATAATTTGAAGGCAATTACAATGCGCATAAAAAATAAAAACAAAAAGATGTTGTTTTTTTTTGTCTTATCGATTTCAAAGAAACTTTATCATCAGAGACGAAAATCAGAAATAAACGTGCTTAAGTTTTTTTTTTTTTTTGCGTGGTGTTACTTTTTTTTCCTCTTCTTTTTCTCCTTTCTCCTCCCTTCACCCTTCGTTATGTTTTGAATGAAATCGGCGAATAACTGTAATTTCTCCTTTTTTTAAATATTTTTTTTTTGAGAACGAATGCTTAAAATCCTACCTTGTTTATGTATCCAATATTGTCTGTTTATCATCCGGTGAAAATTGTGGTGAATATTGTGACAATGTATTGTGGTGAATATTGCGACAATGTAGCCATTCAATTCAAAATAAAAAGACGGTTACGTAGGAAATTCTTATGCTTAGCTTTTATTTTATTTTCTTTGTTTTGATTCTTTCTCTTTCCCTCCCTTCTCTAATTTTCTATTTTTTTATCTATTTAATCTTATTTTCAGTTGTAAAAAATAAAATGTATTAATTTAATTATATGGACCAGTAAATAAGTAAATAAAAGATTATCTTTAATTATGTATTATTAGGATTGGAGGAAGATTATATAATATATAATATTAGAAATCAATAACACCAAGTAATAATATGTAAATTATTCGCATCATTGGCATTTTTCTTGTATTTTTCACATGATTGGTTTGGTTTGTTTTTGTTTGGTTTTACGGCATATAAACCTCAGTGGGTCATTTAATGCCGATAAAGTTTTGAAATAAATCAATTCTTAATGGATAATACAATTTTTTTATAAATACATTTTTTCTATTTAACCCATAGATGGGACCCTAACAGGTACTACCACTCCGGGTCAGTGTGGACCAGGGAGCAATGGTGATGAAGGGGTGCTCCACATTCCCCAAACCTCCAAAGCTGGAACCTCACCATCAGATAGAGTTTAACGTCATTCTCAGGACATATAGCCCCTCAGTCACCGCCTTCTAGCACCCATATGATAAAAAGGGGTTGGGGATTGCCATAAGGGCAATAGGGTTGGGGAAAATCATATAGGTGCTAGGCTTGACATGACCAGCCGATTGATCGGAGGGGGCCTCTCTGACCGCCCGTCTAGCCCAAGATAGGGCCAAAGTGGAGTATTGCAATTCATGAACTGCTCATCCACCTGGGTTCTTTCCTTAAACATCACGGGTCTCCACCCACGGCCAACAGGTGGCCCCACTGGGGGAGCCTTACACCTCTGCAGAGGTGCAGTCGGTGCATTTTAACGCCTCAGCCGACAGGGCAGTTTTCACATGAGTGTAATATAACAAATATCGCGTTCTTATCGTATTTTATCCATTTTTAGAAATAAATAACTCTTTTTATTGATAAGAATTGTAAACTATTTAATGAGTTATTCGAACAAGTGTTCTAATAATTCCTGTTTTTATGACTGTTTTCCGACAGATGCAGGGCTACGAGTGGTGGAATATCTATCGGTACGGAAAATGGAGTCGACCAGCCGAGTTAATCTATGATTTTCCTCGGATACTTTTGGTAAAAGAATTGATTCATCTCTTCTTTCCATTACTACTGAGAAATTGCTACTTCCGGACACAAGTATTTACGTTTTAATGTAATTACATATTAGATTAAATTAGAAAAACTAATGAAATTTAATAAGAACACAAAAAGATTACACTCATTTTTACTTTATTCCAATTGATTTCAATATAAAATTATACATAGGATTGTTATTAATACGCTTAAGAATAAAACAATGATATTAGAAATCAATGATACCAAGTAATTATTTATTAAAACGGTTTTGTTAAAATCTGTATGCAAATTATTTGCACCATATACTATGTAAACATTTATTTCTTAATGATGTGTAACATATATCGCAGGATTTCAAGCAAATTGAAGATATTGGCTATTTTGAGGCAAATCAATATCAGCTAGACCTTAAAAGAGATTTTCTTGATAAATAAGACGCTAATTAAGATTAAATAATGAGTGTGTAATAACCATTGAGAATATAACATAAATAACTAAGGGATTTGTGACGTTGGTAGTGACGTAGTTTTGGTTACAGACAGATACACAATCTCTCTTATAATAAGATATGGTTAAAATAGTTACTTTATTTCATAAATAAGATGCTAATTAAGATTAAATAATGATTGTGTAATAACCATTGAGAATATAACGTAAATAACTGAGGGGTTTGTTACGTTGGTAGTGACGTAGTTTTGGTTACAGACAGACACACAATCTCCCTTATAAAAATATATGGTTAAAATAGTTACTTTATTTGATACATGAGATGCTAATTAAGATTAAATAATGATTATGTAATAACCATCGAGAATATAACATGAATAACCAAGGGATTTGTGACGGTGGTAGTGACGTAGTTTCGGTTACAGACAGACACACAATATCCCGCATAATAAGATATGGTTAAAATAGTTACTTTATTTGATACATAAGATGCTAATTAAGATTAAATAATGATTGTGTAATAACCATCGAGAATATAACATGAATAACCAAGGGATTTATGACGGTGGTAGTGACGTAGTTTCGGTTACAGACAGACACACAATATCCCGCATAATAAGATATGGTTAAAATAGTTACTTTATTTGATACAGGATTGTTTGTATTGCAAAGTGTCAGGGCCCTTTTGTCTTATTCTTTGTTGTTGTTTTTTTTTTGTTGTTGTTGTTGTTTGTTGTTTTTTTTTGTTTTTTTTGGGGGGGGTTGGCTTTTTTGTTTTTTAAGAATAGCTTTTTCTCTGTGCCTAATTCCCTTCTATTTGAATAGTGGATCACAAGTTTTGTGCATATATCACTCTGAACAATTGCTACTGCTCGGAGGTGTCTATTCTTTAATTCACTCTTACCCCATTCATTTATCATTAGGTTCAAACTCAGCCTTTTCTCCTCAGAGAGAATATTCATGGGCATTTCTCTTGTGTTTTTCTCGTGAGTGTAAAAAAGTCGTCGGGGTGGCCTAAAGTCGGTATCAGCCAGACAGCGAAGGAGTCTATCACCTTTTCACTAGGTAGTTTGGGCGTCTGAGGCTGAGCCCCACTCCTACCATCGGCTCCTCACTTGACCGCCCATATCCATGGACTACTCATACGCTGAGTTGGCGAGGGCCGGAATCGAACTAGGAACCACGAGGTTCCTAACCGGACACTCCCACTGACTGAGATAAGCCTTCATTTCGTGTTTTATCCATTTTAGAAATAAATACCCCTTTTTATTGACTAGAAATGTAAACTATTTCACGAGTTATTCGAACAAGTGTTCTAATGATTACTGATTTTTACGCTGCACTGCGACAGATGCAGAGATACGACTGGTGTATTATCTATTGGTACGGAAAATGGAATCGGCCAGCCGAGTTAAACTATTACTTTTCCTCGAATACTTTTGGGAAAGGATAGAGACATATTTTCTCTCCATTACTGCAGAACTGGTTAAAATAGGTACTTTATTTGATACGGGGTTTTGTCTGTGTCAAGATATTTTTCTTCTTTTTTTTTCTTTTTCTTTTTTTGAAGAATAAGTTTTTCTCTGTGCCTCTGTCCTTTGTCTTTGTATGGTGGATGAAAAATCTTGTGCATACTTAATACTAAACCATTGTTACTGCTCTGAGGGACCTGTTTTTATAGTCAATTTTACTACATTCATTCATCATGAGGCTCAGTCTTAGCCTTGTTGGGTTGTCTTCCCCTGCCTGGAAGAGTTATCTTCCCTCTGGGTTCCCGTTTTTGACCACCAGGGGTTTTTGGTTTTCAAGCGCCTGTTTTGAACTCTCTCTCACTCTCTTGCTTCTCGGAACTTGACTACAATCGGTTAGACTTTTATATCTACACCCTTCTCGTGTGGGGGTTTCGGCCCCCATTACAGCCACTGTTATATAGCGGCTTCAAATTCACGGCCCTATTTCATGTATCTGTATACGTAGCGGGTATCGTCACTAACCACTAGACGATATATGTAGTAACCGCTTAATGAAATCACCACACACGGGTATGAGAGGAACTTTGTATTTATTTCTCTTTCTCGGCTGGTGGGTGGCGAGCTTGACAATAGGAATGTCCAAGGGTTGACGATGACTACTACTACTGTTGGGATGACTGGCGATATTGAGATAAAGGGGGTGGCTGGTGGCGTCTCACCGCCCTTGGCCGCGACGGACCGTGAGCGTCTGTCCCTCACTTGTTCTCTGCCCGCCGTCCGCTGTCTCTGCCTGACTACTGGCTGACTTCCTTTTATATATATCAAACGCCACGCGTTTTTTTTTTTGTTATCCTTATCAGCGGACACATCTATTTCCGTTTTTAACTTCTTTGTTCGCTTTTACCGGGAAAAGTTCCTTTGTTATTTTTTTCGTCTTTTCTTTGTTTCGGCTTAAACAGAAAACACTACTTCCGCTCGTACAATATAAAACACCACTAGTAAGTGACTTTAGTCTATGGACTCTCCATAACTATCCACAACTTTGTATCTTATTCCTTTTATGTATCTTTGTCACGTACATGTATTCTATGTTATAAATGTTTCTCCATGTGTTTATATTAAAGTCCATTTTATGTTTAACACTCGTGACGGAGTTGTTTTGTTCAACTAACTATAACATTATTATAACCTTGAACCTTACAGCCTCTTCTCCTCAGAGACCGCATTAATTGGCATTTTTTTCTTGTTTTTCTCATGAGTGTAATACAAGGAATATCGCGATCCTTTCGGGTTTTATCTATTTTAGAAATAAATATTTTTATTCGAACAAGTGTTTTGATAATTACTATTTTTCTCTGCGCTTCGACACAGGCGGTGGTACGAGTGGGTTAATATCTATTGGTACGGAAAATGGAATCGGTCAGCCGAGTTAAATTATTACTTCTCCTCGAATACTTTTGGGAAAGGATAGATACACTTCTTCTCTCCGCTAGTAGAGATATGGTTAAAATAGTTACTTTATTTGATTTGGGGTCTGCCTGTATTGCAATGCGTCGGGAACTTTGTGTGTCTTTCTTTTGAAGAATACATTTTTCTCTATGCCTGTCCTCTTTTTATTTGTATAGTGGATTAAAAGTTTGTGCATAATTCCCTCTGAACCATTGTTACTTCTCTTAGGAGTCTATTTTTATATTCAATTTTGACATATTCTTTTTATTGACTTGAATTGTAAACTATTTCAAGAGTTATTTTAATATATCTTCTAATAATGACTGTTTTCTTTCAGACTTCGCTGCAACAGATGGCGTAATCTCTATCGGTACGGAAAATGGAGTCGGCCAGCCGAGTTAAACTATTGGTTTTCCTCGAATACTTTTGGGAAAGTATGGATACATCTATTCTCCCCATTGCTACAGATATGGTTAAAAGATTAGAGCATTTCCATTCTTACATTCTCAATGAAATATTTTAAGTTAAAAAGACTAACAATTAGTTATATATTCTATAATAGCTTTCTAGGCTCGTGGGTTCTTTTTCAGAGAAAGAGAGAGAGAGAGAGAGAGAGAGAGAGAGAGAGAGAGAGAGAGAGAGAGAGAGAGATAATTATATTTATGAACGCATATAAAAAAGAATACACTTATTTTTATTATATTTTAATTGGTTTCTATATAAGAATCATTCACAGGATTGATTTTAATACGCTGGAAAATAAAACATTTATATCAGAGATCAATAACTCTAATTAATCCTCTATTGAACCCGTTTTTTAAAACCAGTATGCAAATTAATCACACCATATATGATGAGAACGTTTATGTATTTGTGATATATAAAACACATTGCAGGATTTTACACATACTAATAACATAGGCTGTTTTGAGGCAAATCTACCTCAGATTTTCATAGAGACATCATTAACAAATAAGATTTATTTCATGTATTAATATATTAATACTCCGTTAAGAAATTGACCTTGGGTCACATCTTACTCATGTGTAGGGGTGGATGTATATATTTATATTATTATTACTCAACATGAATATGGTTAATAATTAATTAATTAAATTAATGTAATAAACAAAAGGAAAAGAATGCCCACATAGACTCTCATTACCTACTCTCCGTCCTTATCTACCAATACTTCAGGAGTCTCCGTTCTTATCTACCTATACTTCAGGAGTCAGAAAATCCCCCCTGCTCTTTCCACTAACTGACCCAGTGACCTAAGGTCACTCAACTCTCTCCTCCTTATCTTCTACTGACATCAAACACACCGGAACTTTACCCCCTCCCTTAACCTACCCCTGTACCCATCCACTCCCATCCTCTCTCCACTTCCTGTATACTACCCTCACTTCATTCATGTCCTCTCCTAACCTCCCTCCCCTAATTTCCGCTACTAACTCACCCCCCCTCACCAATTTCCCTTGTACTCGCACGAAATTTTGCTTTCAATAAAAATCATTTGACTGAGGATGTCCGCATGAATTCGGACGAAACGTTTCAACTCTTGGTTTTGTTTTGAGTTCTTATTTCTTGTTCACCATCCTTCTACCTACCGCATATTTATAGGTATATTAGTTGCTTAGTAGGCGATCTGCTTTTTTTTCTGTGGCCCCATCACACAACCAGCCATTACCAACAGGGCACTTCACTATTGATTATGCCGCAGATATTTTATGCGACCCAGCTAAAATTGATAAATTAGACATAATGAATAAGAAATATATTGGTTAACCGTTGGAACTTAATATACAAGATTTAAGTGAGAAAACTTAATAGATACAATTTGACAGACATAACTTAATATATACGATTTAATATATAAGATATAAATCAATATGTAAGATGCAAGAGCCGAAGCATGATAGATACGACTTAATAAATCTGAGTTAATATGCAAAAGTTAATATATGAGTTTTAAAAGAAAACGAGCTTTTTCTTCTTCTTTGTATCTCGACAAAATTCTGTGATTAATTTGGTGATTACTCATAGCCAAAAATCAAGTAAAAGAGAAAAAAATGAAATGTTTTGTCTTTTTGGGTTTATTTTGTTTTCTTATATTGAGTTCAATAAAAAGGAATCGTGGTGTAATGGTTTGCAAGCTAGTCTCGCATATCCATTGCTACTTGATAAGCAAGTTTGAACTTCGCTGGATGTTGTTGCGTACAAGGTCGAGTTGTAGTAGTAGTCGTTAGTAGTAGTAGCCGTCGTTAGATCAGAGAAATAACATACGAAAGTCGTATAGTCAAAAAGGGGTTGTTTATATCTTTATAGGCTCGTGGGTTCTTTTTCAGAGAGGAAGGATAGATAGATAGATAGATAGATAGATAGAGATAGAGATAGATAGATCGAGAGAGAGCGAGAGAGAGAGAGAGAGAGAGAGAGAGAGAGAGAGAGATCAAGCTGTTCTGTCGTAAATCATATTTGGTACTACTATGCGAAACACATCACGGGGGTTCTAGGAAGCCCCTTACGAAGGCCCAGCCGAAAAAGACCGATTACATAATTGAAAAATTTTACTTCTCAAAAAAAGTAGAAGTAACATTTTTTTTAGAAGTAAAATTTTTTAGAAGTAACATTTTTCAGTTATGCAATTCAAATAACCTGATCTTCCATCTGATGAGACTGGATTTTGGGGAGCTATATTAAATCAACTTAGATTTATATAGGCCCTAATTTTGGTCGAAATAAATTTATTATGGAGTTACGGTGGTAAGTGTTTCCTTCCTTTCTAAGATAAATATTGCTCTGTATATAATCTAAAAAGTTTATTATACATTGAGCTCTCTCTAGTGATTTAAAGATTCAATGCATTTATACATACTGGTCATACAATAATAATACATTGCATCTTAGAAATCACATATAGAATCATTCCTTACTACCAAGTTTTGGATACCTCTCATATATATATATATATATATATATATATATATATATATATATATCCTTTAAGATGCCTAAGTTTACTGTAAAGCAATATATATTAGGTTGCTGAGAGAAAAATATATTTAATCCATAAACTAAAGGTGAGTCTTCTATGATTACGTTATAAAATGCCAGACATAGCTGGTGGCATTTCATATCATTTTATATTTTTGTGAAAGGTTATAGGTAAATAGGAAGATATCTTGTGCTCTCAACCAACCGGTCTAGGAGAAGAATGATTTCGATTTCAAAATTGCTTTCAACACATTATTTTGTAAAGCTAATTATTTCCTATATTTTACTCAATGCGGGCACACGTAGCACAATGATTATCGTCGTATGAAATAGAAACAACGACCCAACTTCAAATGCAGGACGAGGCCGTTCGCATTTCACATAATGCTAGTCCCGTTGGAAAAGGTGGACCATATGACCTTTAGGCACCCCTTTTTGATCTCGATTAAGAAAGGACATGTTTTTCATTTACACCGTCTATATCCGGTTGTTTTAACAGACGATTTTTTTAGATTTTTTAAAATTATAAAACTAACCCCTAACCCTAACCCCAAACCCTAAACCTAACTCTAACCCTAACAAACCCTAAACCTAACTCAAAACCCTAACAAACAACCGGATATTGACGGTGTAAATGAAAAACATGTCCTTTCTTAATCGAGATCAAAAAGGGGTGCCTAAATGTAATATGATCCGAAAAGGTATTAAATCCACCAGCTATAGGTAAGTAGTAGATGGCAACCGGTCTAGGAGAAGGACACATCTGAATACAAAACCTGTTAAACTCCACTTAACAATTGACATTGTGCTACTACCTGCTCGTGGTGGGTAAATACTATATCTCACGTTTTTGGGAAGGTGTCGCCCTTGCTTTGAACAAAAGATAATGGGAGAACTATAAAAAATTACAAAAACACACACACTGTCATATTTCTAGACAAGTTTCCATATAAAGAAATTAGCTTAACTCTGTAATCACACGCTCAAGTTCAGACTGACAAAACTCATAACCAGGAGTGCCCGTGGCCTAATTGATAACCTGCTGAACTGCGACATTGTAATAAGCGAGTTCCAACTCCAGACATGCTCTTACGTTTATAGTAGGGCCGGTTTAGCTCAGTCGGTAGAACACGCGTCTAGGAATCGCAAGGTTTTTGGTTCGATACCGGTCCTCACCAACTCAGCGAATGATTAGCACAGGCATCTGTACGGTAAAATAAGGAGCTGATGGTAGGTTTGGCACTCCTTCTCAGATACAAAAAACAAGCTCCTTGGTCTAGCGCTAGTGAAAACAGGATACACCCCCTCGCTGATTGGCTGATACTGACCAACTGGCCACCTCGGCGACTTTACTTTTACACTTGTAAAATCTATGAAAGCCCACATGCCCCCAGCAACGGGTTAAATAGTACCACTAATGTTACTATAAAAGGGTGGTTTGTGAATTAAATAAATAACGATAAATAACCGCCAAAATAATGATTTGATGCGCATTGTGTAATGGTTACTGTCCTAGTAAATAGACACGGCGAGACGAGTTCAATTCCTGGACGAGGTGGTTGTATTTCACATAATGCTAATACCTTGGGAAAGGTACGATAGTCTGAAACGGCTGAATTATCGCGTGACCAACGGACACGTGAAGCTGTTACCTACGCCTACATTCCTAAGAGAGACAAGTTTGCCTTACTAAGGGGAGACGCCCCCGGTAACATATCATATCAGCTTTTCATTGTTTTGTCAGAAATCATATGATACAGTTATGGCATATTACAAGTAAATCATTTCAGTCTGCAACATTATAAAAACTAGCAGCGGGTCCCCAGCGTCGCATGGGTGGAGAGTGTAGTGATGGTGATAGCTTTTTGATTCAGTGCGTCCTGGGACGCACATATTAGCTTAGTATGAGTCCCGGGAAAATGTATTGTGTTCCAACTAAAGTTTCTCAATAAATTGTAGGCTTTGTTTGCTGGTTTGTTTTGTTTTACGGCATATCAACCTCAGTGGGTCATTTAATGCCGATAAAGTTTGAAATAAATCAATTCTTAATGGATAATACAATTTTTTTAATAAATACATTTTTCTATTTAACCATAGATGGGGCCCTAACAGGTACTACCACTCCGGGTCAGAGTGGACAAGGGAGCAATGGTGATGAAGGGTTGTTCCACATTCCCAAACCTCCAAAACAGGAATTTCACCATCAGATAGAGTTTAACGTCATTCCCAGGACATGTAGACCCGCAGCCACGCCTTCTAGCATCCATATGATAAAAAGTGTTGGGGCTTGCCATAAGGGCAATAGGGTCGGGGCAATCATATAGGGGCTAGGCCTTGACGTGACCAGCCGATTGATCGGAGGGGCCTCTCCGACCGCCCGTCTAGCCCAACATAGGGCCAAAGTGGAGTATGCAAGTCATGAACTGCTCATCCACCTGGGCTCTATCTTTAAGCATCACGGGTCGCCACCCACGGCCAACAAGTGGCCCCATTGGGGGAGTCAACCCCCTCTGAAGAGGTGCAGTCGGTGCATTCTAACGCCCCATCCGACAGGGCGGAATAAATTGTAGGGTTTTTATTTATGATCTGTGGAAACAACTAAAGCCGTCTAACTCCTGCCTTGTAACATAATTCCTTTCTATAAAACTATTTTAAATGTACTCAAATTTTTCGTTTTACCACTTTGGCCATTTGAGAATTTTGAATATCTCGTTCACGCAAAATCCTTTAAAAAAACTAAAAAACTATTGCGTTCTTTTTAAAGAAAAAGATATTAACAGAGGATATAGTTTAAGCACTTCATTTTCTTTCTCGTGTAAAGAATTGATGTCACTTTCTTATTGTTGAAACAAATATATTTTCGTTTGTTTCGATTTTTGTCTCAGCTGTTTGCGTGATAAATGAGAATACCAGAGACTATGGTAGACATGCACGGCAAAAATCAGCAAATAAACGACCCGCATACATAAACAACCAAAAATGATTTTTCAAAAACCAGAGAACGAAAAAAAAAATGGTAAAAATAAATCGAAGGAATGAAAACAAGGAAACCGTCCGAATCTGTCTTTGCAGCCTTTCTACTATTTATGTACTTATGAACGTAAATATATATATATATATATATATATACATATATATTATATATTATATATATATATATATGTTCATAAGTACATAAATAGTAGAAAGGCTGCAAAGACAAATTCAAACGGTTTCGTTAGTTTTCATTCATTCGATTTATTTTTACCATTCTCTCTCTCTCTCTCTCTCTCTCTCTCTCTCTATATATATATATATATATATATATATATTAACAATGGAAAGGAGTGACCTACTCTAGTTTCATCGATTGATTCTTCAGGGTTACATTAGTTAAATTAATCGAGTTTTCGATTAATCTTAGATGGTATAATATACTATATAATATAATTATACCATCTAAAATTAATCGAAAACTCGATTAATTTAACTAATGTAACCCTGAAGAATCAATCGATGAAACTCGAGTAGGTTATTCCTTTCCATTGTTAAAATAAATGTTTGCTCTACATTGTATTGAGCACTTTGTATTTGTTTTTTCTCAATCTTAACCTCTGGATACTGTGCGCTTCCAACGATCGTACTCATACCCACCGGTAAGTTACTTTACATTAACAAATATATATATATATATATATATATATATATATATATATATATATAGAGAGAGAGAGAGAGAGAGAGAGAGGGAGAGAGGAGTATTATTTATTGCACTTCTGTATCAAAAGATCAATTCTCCTTCTGACTTTAAGCGTATTTTTGATTTTCTTCCTTTAGCGTAAAACTCTTGAAATGCAAGGCGTCCATCAATGATACTTCGATTATTCTTTTTGACTTCTCCCAAACCCACTCATTGATAATGCAGTCTTTATCATCATTATCATCTTGTAGCAAGGATGTCCATGAATATCTACCGCCACCCGGATCTATCATTCATTGTACTCAGGAGGTCCACTGCGCAGCATTCAGTATTCGAACAGAACAAAAATAAAAGGAATAGTGAAATATATCATTAATTAGGACTGAGCCTATTCTAGTAGTGACTTCAAGAAGCGGAGTTTTACAGGTTTGAATTCTGAGTTTTCCTTCTCTTAGACTGGTTACCTAACCAAGCTTATTAACAAAGAAAGAATAAAAGAAATAATGAAATACGTCACTAATTAGGATTGAGCCTATTCTAGTAGAAACCTTACCAAGCGGAGTTTAACAGGATTGAATTGTGAGTTTTCCTTCTCTTAGACTGGTTGCCTAACCGAGCTTAAAGACCCCAGTCTGCCCTACTATGTTACCCATAGCTGGAGGGTGAGTAGTTCAATGCATACCTTTCCCAAGGGTATTAGCGCTATGTGAACTATGTCCAGGATTTGACGTTTACGAACGACGTGCCAAATTGGGGAGCACCAAGGAACAACCAAAGGAACATACCCAACATTAAGGAACACTAAGGAGCACTCAATGGATTCTTCACTAAGAATCGCGCTCTGCTTAACACAAAGGATCTCCGCTGGACAGCGCTTTTGCTTGAGCCCCTAAGGATAGCCATAAAAATTGTAACAACTTGGGTTGAATAAAAGACGTCTAAAAATACCCAAATCTGTGTTCTCCTTAATAAAAGCAATAACAAACGCAGATGAAGTTGTCCCAAAGGAGCAGACCAAAGAACAGAGAATCAGCCCAGACCCAGACAGAAAATAGAAGACCTGATCCATAGTAGGAGATGAGTACAATATGATTAGATGGCGAAAAGAAGTAAGGGCCTATATAACAATACTAGCAGGACCTGTGGATATACCAACGTATGATAATATTATTATTACAATGTTTGGTATTATTTAAGAGCTATTGGTCAATAAGTAAAATGTCAAATAATGTTAGTTTAACTCTCTCTCTCTCTCTCCTCTCTCTCTCTCTCTCTCTCTCTCTCTCTCGTTATTTTCTTTCTTCCTTCTTTTCCTCTTTTATTATGCTCAATTGAAACAGATTAGTGGTATTTATTCCACGCGCTCACCCTATATCTCATTCTTTCCTCTACTATCTTTCTTCCTTTCTATCTTTCTTTCTTTCTTTTTTATATTTTTCCGTGTAGCATAACCTTTATCTCCTTCTCTTTCTTTATAATAAAAACGAAAGGGTCTATTGTTTAGCCGAGGTGACGACACGCATAAGAAATAAGAATTCAGCAGATAAGCAACACCAGATAATAAGGATTTACATTTTTGTATTTCATCTTTAACGATTTGGACGGTCTCATTTCAATCATGTTTCAAGATGATAACGATCGTAATTTTAAGGAACCCGAGTATTAATAAATAGATAATAATACAATACGTAAATATAGTTCAGTACTATTCAAGAAATACTGAGAACATTTTGATATTTTTGATTATTAATCATATCAATAAGAACACATATCAATTTAACAATCTATGAATCTCATATAATTTATTTATTTAATATAAACATCAAACAAATGAAAGTTTCAGTCTATTTTCATTTAGCCAGAATTGTAATGTTTGAAGTTAAATTAGCTATTGAGACCACCTGAGGCATTTTAATATTTTCATCAGTCGGTTGCGATATGATTTCACCTTTACACAACTTGATCTATCGTTAAATAGTTTGGCCGCCCTGTCGACTGGGGCGTTAGAATGCACCGACTGCACCTCTGCAGAGGGGTAAGACTCCCCCAATGGGGCCACCTGTTGGCCGTGGGTGGCGACCCGTGATGCTTAAGGATAGAGCCCAGGTGGATGAGCAGTTCATGACGTGCGATACTCATCTTTGGCCCTATCTTGGGCTAGACAGGCGGTCGGAGAGGCCCCCTTCTGATCAATCGGCTGGTCACGTCAAGTCCTAGCACCTATATTATTTTCCCAACCCTATTGCCCTTATGGCAAGCCCCAACCCCTTTTTATCTTATGGGTGCTAGAATGGCTGCGGGTCTACATGTCCTGGGAATGACTTTAAACTTTATCTGATGGTGAGGTTCCAGTTTTGGAGGTTTGGGGAATGTGGAGCACCCCTTCATCACCATTGCTCCCTGCTCCACTCTGACCGGGAGTGGTAGTACCTGTTAGGGTCTCATCTATGGGTTAAATAAAAAAATGTATTTATAAAAAATTGTATTATCCATTAAGAATTGATTTATTTCAAAACTTTATCGGCATTAAATGACCGACTGAGGTTGATATGCCGTAAAACAAAACAAAACAAAACCAAAACCTAAATAGTTTAGCTACTTAATATAAGAGAAAGATCGGTAGGCACAAGGCCCTATTATGTGGGACTACCCACAAATTGAAGCTCATGGGGTGGCAGGTGAAAAATTGCGTCGATCCGTCGGCATTCCACCTCAGGCGCTGGCAATAAACCCAGCCCTGCCCTTTTAAATCGAGCGGGCAGGTGTTGCCTGGGGGATGGCCCCCTGGAATCGACGCCGTTAATTATAGCAATGGTCCAGAGGCCGAAGCCACTGTTGACCATATCTACATACTAATAATACGCAATTGTATTATATATACAACAAAATAGTGGTTTACAGTGTGAATGGGAAGGCTAATTTGCATATTGATCTTAAAAAAATGATTTTAATAAAAATATGCTAAGTATTATGATTCTAATTATTTCGTTTTATCGTATGAAATGAGCAAAAATCTCTGGGATAAATCTTAAAAGAATTCATTAAGAAAAGAAGAAATAACTGTAATATTATCCTTTACTTCCTATTTTAAGTAAAGAGTTAAATTAGAAAAGTTACCAATGAAAGACGGAGTAATGGAAATGATGGAAGGAAGTAGTTTCAAAGCTGTTCTATTTTTCGATAATACCCTCTGTTCCAAATCTTTTTATCTCATTCTTATTTAGTTTATTACCTTTCTAATTTAACATGATATTTTATATATTAAAACTTAAAAACTTGCGCCCGGAGGTGCATATATTTGCTAGTAATAATAAAATAATAATAATAATAATAATAATAATAATAATAATAATAATAGTTTCATGTGTTACCTACACTAAGAATGTTTTCTATATTTCTGTTTCAAAGACTTCGGAATGTTCTTAAAAGTCAGAAGAACTTACAGAACACAAAGAAATATTTCAGTCTCAAAAGTTTCCTTTTTTGTTTCGTTTGATTTTTTTTCTATAAATATTGATTTGAAAAGACGTTGGGATGGTCCTCAACGGAAGATAAAGGATGTTTATTTGACAGTTTCCACAGTTTGTTTTCACTAGGTGTACTTTTCTAGATTCTTTGTTATCTCGTTCGGTAAATTGAATAGTTAGTTCTTTCGAGAACTTAGAGTAGTGGCCTTCTGATTCCAAGAACCACTGACACACTTGGGAATGGTTGATTGGTTTATTGAGTTTAACGGCATACAACCCGTCTCGGTTATGTCATAGCTAACAGTTAGGAATGTTATATATATTGTGTATTTATATTATACATTTTAGTAATTTGTTTTAACAATGTTGTTGGCATTATTGGGGATATGTTGTATGGTATGATTAGTTTCATGTCTATATTCTCTGGTAATAATTTCATCATCATCATCATCGTGTCGCGCATACAGCACGGGTATCCATGACAACTTTCGCCAACCTTCCCTGTCATTCATTGCACCTGGGAACTCTGTGGAGCAACCAGCATCCTCACATAGCTGGTCAATGTAGCTCCTGCTGGGGCGCCCCACACTTGCATGTCCATTGTGTTGGCTTCCACAGAAGAACGTCGCTTATGAGTTCAACCTTGTTTCTACAGCAGTGTCCTGCATGTCTTGTCCGTCTCACTCGGATAGTTTGTGAGATGGGGGGGGACAGGTGACCGTACAGTTGTTTCCTTGTGAGGTGCTGCTTCCGTGTCTTGTTCAAGACTGCACACAGCATTCTTGTGCAGTTCCCACTATCTTATTCTCAAAACGCTTTGTTAGGGCCAGTGGTGCAACCATATAGCAGCACCGACACAACGACAGCCTGGAAGAACTACCACTTTAGCTTGTCAGGGAGATCAGGCCTCCCTCAAAAAGGAGCGAATATCCTCTATATTGACATTTCAAATAGATCTTTCATATTGTTTGCTTTAAAATAACGGAATCTAGAAAAGAACAAGTCATTGTGTCCAGATTAAGCATTGGTCAACAAAACTAACGCACTCCTATATACTCAAACAAGAACAACAACCACAATGTGAAACATGTCAAACACCTTTGACAGTAAACACTTATTCATGGAATGCATGTTTTTGCTCACTTGGTAATTGATGCCAAGTCATCACTTGATAGACTCGATTGTAAAAGGCATTCTAATTCAATTGACGCTGAGCAAGACCGACGGGTCTCTGGGGTGAATTAGCTAAATATTGTCGAGGTATTACAAAATTTAACTTGACGCTAATTTTTAAAAAAGAGTTAGAATTACTCAGACAAATAGTTGGTTGGTTGGAATTTTCGTCATGTCAATCCATTGGTCATTTTTTAATGTGGCAACCCATGATGCTTAAGGATGGAGTCTTGATGGATGAGCAGTCCATTATCTGCAACAATCCACGTAGAACCTTACTTAGGCTAGACGGGCGGTCGAAGAGGCCCACTCCGATCAATCGGCTGGTCACGTTAAGCCTTAGCACCTATATGATTTTCCCATCCCTATTGCATATAGCAAGTCCCAACACTTTTTATCATATGGGTGTTAGAAGGCGGTGGCTGAGGGTCTACATGTCCTGGGAATGACGTTAAACTCTATCTGATGGTGAGGATCCAGTTTTGGAAGTTGGGGAATGTGGAGCACCCATTTATTACCATTGCTACCTGTCCACTCTGACCCGGAGTGGTAGTACCTGTTAGGGTCCCATCTAAAGGTTAAATAGAAAAAATATTCATAAAAAAAATGTTTTCTCCATTAAGAATTGATTATTTCAAAAATTTAACGGCATTAAATGACCTACTGAGTTTGATATGCCGTAAAACAAACCAAACCAAAAAATCATACTGATCGTAGAATACAAAATATCAAGCGATGAGTAAACTCATCCAGTTTTTGTCTGTAACAAAACCTACGTCACTGCTTACGTCACATTAACCAAAATTTAGTACCCAACAAGAATGATTAAGATAAAACATATTGGACATAAAATTTCATTTTTTAGAACTTATTTTGTTCTAGCAAATAGTTGAAACGCTAACAGGTAATAGCACTCCAGGTTAGAGTATATCTGGGGTTGTCGTAGAAGGTGTACAGTACATTCCACTCCAGAAGTGGTACTTCACAATCAAATATAGTTTAACGTAATAACAGGACAATAAGACCCTCAGCCACTGAGTAAATATAGTACCATAATATTTCATTTTATTTAGGNATTAGAAATAACCCTGAATGCATATACGCCTTTATGTGCAGTATGTGTACAAAATGTACAGTATGCATATCTAAAAAAAAACTAGAGTGATGAGTAAAAACGGATTTCAAATCTGATATTAGCACCCCCAAATTAGGTTAAAACAGCTAGTTTTTTGCTTGCCTCAATTTCTTTGTAAACCAGTGTGATTATTTAGCTTATGTTGTATCTCAATTTTCTCGAGTTTAATACTTGTAAAATTGAACATTTTTTATGATCTACATTCGATTTAACCAATATTGGTGCGCAACGATACAGTAGAATTTAGAAATAACTGTAATTCTAAATTCACAGGCCTTTGAGCTATCAAGGACCATGGTTGTTCTCGGTATTGTCAGTTCGCTTTGTGAAATTTGGATCTAGAGTTTTAGCTTAGGTTTCTAGGAGTCAGATATGTTTCCTAAATGGTTATTTTTTCTCGACGTTATGTTTAATCTGTGTTGGAATATTTGTATATATAAGCCGTGTTGCAATCCACTACATAAATTCATAGACTAAGCTAGGTCAGGTGGTTTAAATCTGAGGCAATCAAACAGCCCGAATACGTAGTGAGTTATATAACAAATAAAACGGTTAAAGTTTGCCATTCCCTGACGTTATCGTGTACGACAAATAGCACCTTAAGAAGTCCGGGAGGTACGGCGGCTGAAACATTGTAAGTATATTAACCAAAATTAGTATAGCAGTCAGCAATATGTAAAGGATCTATATATTAATACTGGTGTTCCTAAATCTTCCGTCAGTTATCATCAAGTAACACCTTCTGTTAAAAATGAGAACGTCCAAATTGTTCAAGATGCAATGCAAAAATGTAAATCCAATATTATCTGTGTCGCTTGATCGCAGACTTTTTATTTGTCCGATTTTATTTTATCCAATTTTAAAATAACATTCCAAATGTTATTGCATCGCTCACAATGCCCAACGTTAAAATTAAATGTTTGTTTTATTTGTAACATTGAAATTGGGAATAGCGGAATATTATGTTGTAATTTTGATCTACGTCGTCCCGGCCTCCTTGATTTTACGAGCCGACTTCATCATGAGATTTCCGGCCTACATAGATATTTTCCAACACGTGTTTTTGTTACTTTCTGTTGGAAAATTAATCTGGATATGTTAACACCCCCGCCCCGATTTTTATTGACAAATCAAAGTAAATATTTTCAAACCCCCCTTTTAAGAGAGAGAGAGAGAGAGAGGAAGAGAGAGAGAGAGAGAGGAGAAGAGAGAGAGAGAGAGAGACATTTAAATCAAGATTATTATATCTTTTAAATATTGAAGTAGTTCTCAATAACTCTTTTAAGTAAACATATCAAACGGTGTAATAATTCAATTATCATATTGGGGCTACATCCACAGGTCAAGCTCGTAATAATAATAATAATATAATAATAATTTAATAATAATAATAATAATATAATAGAGATTGTGTGTTTGTCTGTCTGTAACCGAAACTATATTACTACTCAATTCACAGTTCCCTTAGTTATTTACATCACATTCTCCATGATTTTATTTTTATTTAAACCTCAATCAATAATAAAATTGTTTTACATTATTAAGACTGTTGACCATATCTACATGATATTTTCCACGTACCCACTTGTACGGGTCAGCGCACAAGGCCCTATTTATGTGGGACTACCCACAAATTGAAGCTCATGGGGTGGCAGGTGAAAAATTGCGTCGATCCCGTCGGCATTCCACTCAGGCGCTGGCAAAAACCCAGCCCTGCCCTTTAAATCGAGCGGGCAGGTGTTGCCTGGGGGTATGGCCCCCTGGAATCGACGCCGTTAATATAGCAATGGTCCAGAGGCCGAAGCCACTGTTGACCATATCTACATACTAATAATACGCAATTGTATTATATATACAACAAAATAGTGGTTTACAGTGTGAATGGGAAGGCTAATTTGCATATTGATCTTAAAAAAATGATTTTAATAAATATATGCTAAGTATTATTGATTTCTAATTATTTCGTTTTATCGATTGAATATGAGCAAAAATCTCTGGGAAAATCTTAAAAAATTCATTAAGAAGAAGAAATAACTGTAATATTATCCTTTACTTCCTATTTTAAGTAAAGAGTTAAATTAGGAAAAGTTACCAATGAAAGACGGAGTAATGGAAAATGATGAAGAGTAGTTTCAAAGCTGTTCTATTTTTCGATAATACCCCTCTGTTCCAAATCTTTATCTCATTCTTATTTAGTTTTATTAGCCTTTCTAATTTAACATGATATTTTATTATATTAAAACTTAAAAACTTGCGCCCGGAGGTGCATATATTTGTAGTAATAATAATAATAATAATAATAATAATAATAATATAATAATAATAATAATAGTTTCATGTTTACCTACACTAAGAATGTTTCTATATTCTTGTTTCAAAGACTTCGGAATTTCTTAAAAGTCAGAAGAACTTACAGAACACAAAGAAATTATTCAGTCTCAAAAGTTTCCTTTTTGTTTCGTTTGATTTTTTTTCTATAAATTTGATTTGAAAAGACGTTGGGATGGTCCTCAACGGAAGATAAAGGATGTTTATTTGACAGTTTCCACAGTTTGTTTTCACTATGTGTACTTTTCTAGATTCTTTGTTATTCTCGTTCGGTAATTGATAAGTAGTTCTTTCGAGAACTTTAGAGTAGTGGCCTTCTGATTCCAAGAACCACTGACACACTTGGGAATTGGTTGATTGGTTTATTGAGTTTAACGGCATATCAACCCGTCTCGGGTTATGTCATAGCTAACAGTTAGGAAGTTATATATATTGTGTATTTATATTATACATTTTAGTAATTTGTTTTAACAATGTGTTGGCATTATTGGGGATTGTTTGTATGTTGATTAGTTTCATGTCTATATTCTCTGGTATAATTTTCACATCATCATCATCGTGTCGCGCATACAGCACGGGTATCCATGACAATCTTTCGCCAACCTTCCCTGTCATTCATTGCACCTGGGAACTCTGTGGAGCAACCAGCATCCTACATAGCTGGTCAATGTAGCTCTTGCTGGGCGCCCCACACTTGCATGTCCATGTGTTGGCTTCCACAGAAGAACGTCGCTTATGAGTTCATCTTCTTCTTTTTTCCCCAATGGGTACTTTTGTATGCAAACACATTTCATATTTGGTATTCTTCATTATATCATATATATATATATATATATATATTATTATTATAATGGAGATTGTGGGTCTGTATGTCTGTAACCGAAACTATATTACTATTCAATTCACAATCCCCTTTGTTATTTACATCACATTCTCCATGATTTTATTTTTATTTAAACCTCAATTATTAATAAAATTGTTTTACATCATTAAGACTGTTAACAATATCTACATACTAATAACATACAATTGTATTTATATATACAACAAAAAGTGGTTTACTGTGTGAACGGGAAGGCTAATTTGCATGTTGATATTTAAAATGTGATTTTAATCAATGTGTGCTTGGTATTGTTGATTTCTAATTATTTGATTTTATCTTAATGAATATGAACAAAAATCTCGGGATAAATCTGAAAAGAAATCAATTAACAAGAAGAAATAACTGTAATTTTATTATTTACTTTCTTATTTAACTGAATAGTTAAATTAGAAAAGTTTAGCAAGGAAAGACGGGTGGGGGGATGGAAAAAGGAAGCTACAGCTGTTTTATTTTTCGATTATACCCTCTCTGTTTCAAATCATTTTATCTGCATTCTTATTTAGTTTATTTAGACTTTGTAATTTAATATGATATTTTATGACATTAATACTTGCACCCGAAGGGTGCATATATTTGCTAGTATATACATATATATATATATATATAATATAATATATATATATATATATATGTGTGTGTGTGTGTGTGTGTGTGTGTGTGTGTGTGTGTGTGTGGTGTAGTATAATAAAAAATTGAAAAAACACAGGTTTAAATGAGTTAAGTGGTGAGTTTTAACTTAACTCATTTAAACCTGTGTTTTTTCAATTTTTTTATATACTACATACCGTCGGATTCACTTCCTTTTATTCACACACACACACGCACACACACACACAAATATATATTATAATATATATATAATATATATAATATAATATATACTAGCAAATATATGCACCCTCCGGGTGCAATTATTTAAGTTTTAATATAATAAAATATCATATTAAATTAGAAAGACAAATGAAACTGAATAAGAATGCAGATAAAAAGATTTGAAACAGAGGGGGTAAAATCGAAAAATAGAACAGCTTTGAAACTAACTCTTCCGTCATTTTCCATTACTCCCGTCTTTCATTGGTAAATTTTCCTAATTTAACTATTTAGTTAAAATAAGAAGTAAAGAATAATATTACAGTTTTTTCTTCTTGTTAATGGATTTTTTAAGATTTATCCCCAAGATTTTTGCTCATATTCAATAAGATAAAACCAAACAATTAGAAATCAATAATACCTAGCATATATTTATATAAATAAATTTTTTAAGATCAATATGCAAATTAGCCTTCCCATTCACACTGTTATCCCCTATTTTTTGTATATATAAATACAGTTGCATATTATTAATATGTAGATATGGTCAACAGTATTAATGATGTAAAACAATTTTATTAATAATTGAGGTTTAAATAAAAATAAAATCATTGAGAATATGATGTAAATAACGAAAGGAATTGTGACTTGTATAGTAATATAGTTTCGGTTACAGACAGACAAACCCACAATCTCCATTATAATAAGATATATATACATATTATCATTATTATTATTATTATTATTATTATTATTATTATTATTATTATTATTATTATCTATTGATCGCGATATTATTATCCATTGATTGCGATATTATTATCTATTGATCGCGATACATCAAAGATATATCAAATTCAATATTAAATCATTGTATTATATAAGTCGATCAGCTTTACACAGAATTTAGAATATTAACAATATATACTCGTAACATTTATTTATATTATATATATATATATATATATATATATATATATATATATGTGTGTGTGTGTGTGTGTGTGTGTGTGTGTGTGTGTGTGTGTAATTACTGGTTTTACACTAGCTAAATTATTTATTGATTTTGATATATTCCGAAAATTCTCATGTTAAAAGAAAAGAATGGAAAGTTTATCTCTGTTCATTTCCGAACAGGTCAGATGGGGTTGGTGTGAAAGAAGGCACACAATGAAACAAACAAACACACAAAAAAATAACACAGTATAATTTCCTCTTTTACATTTGATTTCAAGACAAATAGACATTTTACTTTATTTCGTTAAGATATCTACACGTAATTCTTTTTTATTTCTTTCTCTTACTTCCTTCCAGAAATTTTGAAACCATTCCAAACCGTTTTGCTTCGTCTAAGTTTCTTGGAATAATTGTTTTTTTTTAATCTTCTTCTCTTTCTACTATTTATTATCAATAGGTCATCGTCCAATAACTATTTATCATTCGGACAAATATTTGCCTTTGCTTATAGATTTATAAAAAAAAAATGTAAAGTAGATTATTTACTCAACGAAAAGAAACAAAAAAATACATAAAAATATTATATATATATATATATATTATATATATATATATATATATATATTACTGGATTTTTTTGGGGTGGAGCAAGCATACGTTAATCTGGCTTCTAAAATCTGTTTTCAGGCAACTGTCGATGTTTGGCTTCTTCAGACTGATTTTAGATTAATGCTTTTTGTAGACTCAAAGCAAAGATAAAACGTTTACGATGCCTGTATGAATCCTACTCAAAAACTTACTGATTGCATTAAAATGTGATAGCAGACAGAAGAGCCCACAGTCTATACTGTAACATTGTGGGTTTTTTACCGGTACACTAAATCGTATAGTATACGTGACGTTATATTGTAGGGCCCGCCGCGTCTTCAAAGCACACAGTACTATTAAGGCTCGTACGGTCGTGTATCAGGGGTTGGCACGTTGATCAGCACACACAGAATTCCAGCAGTCATTTAAGCCCATTCTTCCACACTTCTTTCGTTTATGGTCAAGCAAAAGGTATCACGTTTCACGACCGTGGGTTTTTAGTTACGGTCAATTTGACTTATTGACAAGTATATATCTCCTTAGCATCAGTCAAGTATCTGTTCACGTTTGTTTGTTTAATGGCTTTCATTCATGATTTCCCATACGATTTCTTTGGCGTTTGTAAAATAAAGATGAGGACAGTACTTCTTGCTTTTCATTAATTATTTTCTTAATGCAAGTTATGAGAGAGAGGAGAGAGAGAGAGAGAGAGAGAGAGAGAGAGAGAGAGAGAGAGAGAGAGTCGATTTTCTGTAACACACGCCTTTCAGGCACCCGCTTATGACTAACTCGCCCAATCTGCCAACCCCGACTCCTCGGCAGATTCTGTAGCGCAACTTGCTCTCTCGGTCCCCGGAATTCCAACTGATTCAAAATCTAAGGTTTCCTCATTATATAGAAATCGATGTCGAGCTTTCTAGAATATTCTGGAACCTTTCGAACGTTCTAACTGCTTAACCAAATTACACGTGTCACTTAAGAGGTAACGGGTCAACCATCCTTTCTTCTGGCAAACCGATTAAACTAAATTTTATTACCAAATCCCAGAATTCTTGGCTACGAATAAACTCAAGGTGATTACGACTTTTACATTGCTCGCCCACTCCCGTAAGGTCTGAGAATTATGCTACATTCCACTAAGGTTTCTCCGTGTCTAGCACAAGGCCACAAATATGGTGTTCCTGGGCCCATTATGCCACATATACCTATTCAGTTTTTTGGGAGATTATGAGCTTAATTAAAGTCATACCTAATGTATTAATTAATTAATTATAATTAAATGAATTAGGCGTGCATATCGGTTTAAACGTAAAGCGTAAACAAATCGAGAAAAAGTCAATCTCTGTATGTATATTACAGCCCATTAGGCCTCATCGGCAGAGATATAGACAGGGCAGTGCTTTGTGCGTGATTCGAACCCTACCTGTCAGGCTGACAGGCGGACACTCTAACCATTACACTAGCTGGCTTCACCAGAATTTCTTATACGTGCAACTATTTAAGTTTTAATGTAATAAAATATTATATTAAATTAGAAAGCTAATTGATATGTCAGGTAAGTAATAATACTGGTGTGACGTCGTAGTAGTAGTAAGCATCGTACCTCTACATTGTTCTGTATTTATGGCTGACACCAGCCAATCATTTTTTGCTCTGAGTGGTGGACCCAGTTGTATGCATATACATTAGATCACTAATAAAACAAAATAACATAGCAGGTTTGAAAAAAAAAAAGATTTGAAACAGTGGAGTTAAAATCGGAAAATAGAACAACTGAAATCTACTCTTCCATCACTTCCGTCTTTCATTACTAAATTTTCCTAATCATCTAGTTAAAATAGGAAATAGCTATTTTTTTAAATAGTTATTTTTTCTTGTTGATGGATTTATTTTAAGATTTATCCCCGAAATTCTTACTCATATAACATTAAGATAAAACTAAACATTAGAAATCAATAATACTAAACTCATATTTATTAAAATAAATTGTTTGATATAATTATGCAAATTAGCCTCCCCATTCACACTGTAAACCGCTATTTTGTTTTATATATAAATACAATTGCATATTATTAGTATATAGGTAAGGACAACGCCAGGGGTCCAGTGGCTTCGGCCCTGGATCTTTACAAATTAATAGCGTCGATCCCAGGGGGCTCGTAGGAAATAAGAATTTGGCGGATAAGCAACACACGATTATCAGGCTTTACATTTTTGCATTTCATCAGGGCGTTGCATGATGTTAATGGTTGTACTTTTAAGGAATACGCGTATTAATATATATAATATATATATATATATATATATATATATATATATATATATTATATTTTATTCTTTAAAAATTAAATAAAGTTATTTAATTAATTTAATGCTTACTTCAATAAATAGTTTAATAAATATGAAATTTATTTAAATCTCTTATTTAGATTTATTAAATCTCTAAGAAAATGAGCTACGGTGATGTTTTTATTATTGATGTTATTTCTCACCTGCAGTATATTTATTTAAATTAATTTTAGCGAAGCAATTGATAGTCTAATAGTATTTTTTTTCATTGTTTAAACAATATACATTCATCATTAAGTTTAATTTTATACGGCATTATTAATATAACTTTTTTACTTTTCATTTATATACAGTTTCTTTTTTTTTTCTTTAAAAAATAAAGTTATCATTTAATTTAATGCTTACTTTACTAAATGAGAAATTTGTTAAATCTTTAAGAAAAGGAATCAAGAGCAATCTTCAATGCAAAAAATATTCATGTTTGTTAAAATTATTCTAATTTTAAATGGTAATTAATACGTCTCTTTTTTGAGCGGTCGAAAGTCAACATAAACATTAATTTAAAACACGATTATGGGAATTCAATGATATGGAAATTTAATAAACAAATGTTGCAGTTTTCTTTAGTCTTATTTCTTTCAAATATTACAAAGAGTTTTTTTTTTTTTTTTACAATAAAATAACTTTTAGAAACGTTTAGTAACTTTTCTCATCATGTTTTTAAAATCAATTGGGCGTGCGGAACTGATGTTATTTTTCATCTGAAATATATTTATCTAAATTAATTGTATCGAAGTAATTAAATGTTAGTACTTTTATATTCATTGGATAAATAATACACATTCATAAGTTTAATTTTAATAAGTTTAATTTTAATGAGTTTAATTTTATTGGATATTAGATTATTAAAATAGCTTTTTAATTTTGATATATATGAATTTTATTTTGTTTTTTAAAAATGATATAAATAAATCTATTCAATTAATTTAATACTTACTCTAATAAATAAATGCTTACTTTAATAAATATGAAAAATATTAAATCTTTAAGGAAATGAATTAAGATCGTAAACAACATATATTACACTCGTTCAGTTATTATACAAACATTTTGTTTAAATAAATTTTATTTGTCTAAAATAATTTTTAAAGAATTTATTTTTCTACATAATTGAACTGAAAGAGATTTAGTTTAATGACATTGAACTTTTAACTCCCACTGAATGAATAAAACAAGAACGTCTCAGGCATAAAATAACCCAATGTGTTGGCATGCCGTAAAACCGACCAATAATCGCAATAATCACAGGCAGCGTGGCTATCCGAAGCCATTTTTTTTAGTTTTTAACTCGCTGTAAAAAATGATTCAGTTGATAAAAACTCACACAATTTACATATTTTGAAAGAGTATTTTCTTTTCTTTCTAACGATATAACAATTATTAAAGATTGGACCATAAATAGGCCATATATTCCGAGCTGAACGACTTAGACTGCAAAATTAAGGGGCTGGTATATGGACAGTTCTGCAAATTGGGTGATTTTGGCTTAATTAATCAATTACATCCCTTCATCAGTAAAAATCAATAACCAATTTTGACGTGTTTATTAGTTAGAAGGATATTAATGTGTATGCAATATTTAAAATTTGAGTGACCTCCCGTATGGAACTCATACGTCGACACGTACATACCAACATCTCTCTACAACCAGAATGCGTGTATTCAGTCCGGCAATCATTACAGACAACACTTTCAAGAATGCCAAAATAGCTGTTTTCCAGAAGGTGTGAGCATTTTCTTTCAGGGATAACGTTTCATTTCCCTTGACGTCGATGGTGAAATACTTTTGTCCGGACCGTCTTAGCAAGCACCTGCAAATTACTGGAAACACGTTTTCGTGAGAAAGAATCATCACTTTACACGGGTTTCTCCCAGCGGAATCCGTTTAATGAAAATAGGATGAAAAAAAAAAGAGCGGGTAAAAAGTGCGGGAAAAATGGAATGGCATGATTCCAATTCGATTCAACTAAACTTACAAGACTAAAAGCTGTTTTACCTCGATTCTAAAGAGGCGAAATATAAGAAAAAGAAGTATTCTATCTCATCATAACTTGATGGATTTTGGTTTGGTTTGGTTTGGTTTGGTTTGGTTTTACGGTATATCAACCTCAGTGGGTCATTTAATGCCGATAAAGTTTTGAAATAAATCAATTCTTAATGGATAATACAATTTTTTTATAAGTACATTTTTCTATTTAACCCATAGATGGGACCCTAAGAGGCACTCTCACTCCGAGTCAGAGTGGATCAGGGAGCAATGGTGATAAAGGGGTGCTCCACATTCCCCAAACCTCCAAATCTGGAACCTCAGCATCGGACAACGTTTAACGTCATTCCCAGGACATGTAGACCCTCAGTCACCGTCTTCTAGCAGCCATATGATAAAAAGGGGTTGGGGATTACCATAAGAGCAATAGGGTTGGGGCAATTATATAGGTACTAGGGCTTGACGTGACCAGCCGATTGATCGGAGGGGGCCTCTCCGGCCGCCCGTCTAGCCCAAGATATATTTTTGAGACGGCTGTGAATATTTATTTATTTATTTATATTTTATTTATTGCTGTATTTGCGTTTTCTCAGATGTCGTTGTAATCGGGTGTTTTACTTACTATCATTCTACTCCCTGTAAACTTTTTACAAGTAGCAAGTGGTGATTCTTACTAAAAAAAACAAGTGAAAGCAATTTTCTCAGCTCTCCAGGACTCTCCACAGTATTAAATTCCATTTCAACCGTGCCGTGTTCAGTTCCAGTTTTTTTCAAGTTTTTCAAAACCCCACTCGCCCTGTCGGCTGTGGCTTCAGGACACACCGACTGCACCTCATTTTTTTCTGTGTAGCACGTCTTTTTCTTCCCTGTCTTTCCTTATAATACAATAGGAATGTTCTGCACTTATCTGAGGTAACAACTCTTATGAGAAATTAGAATTAGGTGGATAAGTAACACCAGATAATCAGAATGTACATTTCTGGATTATGTACATCTTGAATGGTCCCATTTTTAACCAGTGGGTGTTGCAAGATGATAACGGTCGAACTTTTTAGGAACATGAATATTAATATATACATGAATTTTGTTACTTATTTGTTGGTTAAAAATAGTTATTGTATTGTGTTTGAAGAGTTGTATTCCCTTTCATTCACTGGGGTGGGGGTGGAGAAATGCTGTCCTATAACTTGACTTATTGCAAGATCAATTGAATTGAGCATGGATATTCGATACTTTCTACTAAAGACTAGAGAAAGAAGAAAAAGAAAGAAAGAAAGAATAATAAAGAAAAAGAAAGAAAGAAAGAAGAAAGAAAGAAAAAAAGAAAATAAGAAAAAGAAAGAAAGAAAAAAGAAGAAGAAAGAAAGAAAGAAAAGAAAGAAGAATAACATAAGAAAAGAAAGAAAGAAAGAAAAAGAAATAAGAACGAAAGAAAAGAAAGAAAGAAGAAAGAGAAAGAAAAAAAAGAAGTAAGAAAGAAAGAAAAGAAAGAAGAAAAAAAAAGAAGAGAAAAAAAAAGAAAGAAGAAAAGAAAAAAAGAAAGAAAGAAAGAAAAAAGAAGAAAGAAAGAAATAAAATAAAAAAGAAAGAAAAAGAAAAAAAAGAAAGAAAGAGAAGAAAGAAAAAATAACATAAGAAAGAACGAAAGAAAAAGAAAAAAAGAAAGAAGAAAAAGTAAAAGATAAATAATAGATAAGAAAAGAAAGAAGAAAGAAAGAAAGAAAGAAAGAAAAGAAAGAACGAAAAGAAAGAAAGAAAGAAAGAAAGAAATAATAAAAAAAAAAAGAAAAAGAAAGAAGAAGAAAGAAAAAAAAAGAAAGAAAGAAAGAAGAAAAAAAGAAAGAAAGAAATAAAGATAGAAAGAAATAATAACATAGAAAAAGAAAGAAGAAAGAAAGAAAGAAAAAAGATAGAAAGAAAGAAATAATAACATAAGAAAAGAAAGAAAGAAAGAAAGAAAGAAAGAAAGAAAAAGATAGAAAGAAAGAAATAACATAAGAAAGAAGAGAGCAAAACGAGATAAATAAATAAACATAAAAACAAAAGGAAGCTTGTAAAAATACGAGCGTGACAGCTGAGAAATACAGGATGTGTTTTTTTAATAAATAAATAAAACAAATACTGGTTCGTTTATATCAAATCATTATCTTTTATATTTAATCAATTTGTTCGCAGCTGGGTTTTATTCTCCCCACACACACACACACTTTCTTTGGTTATTATCTCTTTTCCTACGGAATTTCACCCATGGCCGTTCCAAAAATTCTGGATATTTTTTAGCTGTACGATGGGATATTTCTAAGTTGTCTATTTATTCACCTCACAACTCAAATAAAGTCCTATTATAATTGTATTCTGAGTCCTTCTGCTTAATTATGATCATCATTGGCAATTCAGTCTCGAAAGACTATAATAAAAGTTGTCGTGTGCCCCTAAAGTTGCAGCGCCTCCTGTGACTATGAAGTCCGATGTTTGAGAAACATTCTCGGCCACAGATTTTGCATTTGTAGGTTGTCCCTGTAGATGATGATGTTCCGATGCTTTGTTGCCGTTGCTTTCTTATGGACCTCTTAGCTTCATGATGTTGTATCAGGGTGACTTCTGACATGTACAGTACTCTATGGAGATTCTACCGCCACCGAGGGCGGTCTTGAGCCAAATTTTCACAGCTGTAAGGGACAATGCCAAAGCACCTGAGATCATTTTTGCAGACATCCTTGAACCGCAGCAGGGGACGACCAATCTGTCTTTTACCAGACGTAAGCTCTCCATAGAGATAATTTTATATGTTAATTTTACTAGCAAATATATGCACCCTCCGGGTGCAAGTATTTAAGTTTTAATGTAATAAAATATTGTATTAAATTAGAAAGGCTGATGAAACTAAATAAGAATGCAGATAAAAAGATTTGAAACAGAGGGAGTATAATTAAAAAATAGAACTACTGAAACTTACTCTTCCATCACTCTCGTCTTTCATTGTTATTTTTTCTAATTTAAGTCTTTAGTTAAAAGAAGAAGTAAAGAATAAAATGACAGTTATTTTTTCTTGTTAATGGATTTCATTTAAGATTTATTGAAGAGATTTTTGCTTATATTCATTAAAATAAAACCAAACAATTAGAAATCAATAACACTGAGCACATATTTATTAAATTCGATTTTTTAATATCAATATGTAAATTAGCCTTTCCGTTCACATTGTCAACCGTTATTTTGTTTTATATATAAATACAATTGCATGTGGTTAGTATGTAGATATGGTTAACAGTATTAATAATGTAAAACAATTTTATTAATAATTGAGATTTAAATAAAAATAAAATCATGGAGAATGTGATGCAAATAACTAAGGGAATTGTAACTTGAGTAGTAATATAGTTTCGGTTACAGACAGAAAAACACACAATCTCCATTATAATAAGATATAAGATAATTTATGACAATTTTATGATAATTATAATTATAAGATGAATATAATTATACGATGAACTATCAGTTTCTGTACATTTGGGAGATCTTACGATTCATTAATGTAGGTATTTATCCAGTTTGTTCGCCTTGTATATGATGTGACACAAGGCCGCGAGTATGGGAAATATAACAAGGATCGAAATCACTATTGAGTATTAATGTATATGCGAAACTAGTTAACTAACCATTAAACCACGATAGGACGCCCTAGGATTCATAAATGTATATCATTAATTTATTTCCATGTTTTGGTATTAACTATTTGCGTACTTTAAACCACTATATATATATATATATATATATATATATATATATATATATATCTTATTATAATGGAGATTGTGTGTTTGTCTGTCTGTAAGCGAAACTATATTCCTACTCAAGTCACAATTCTCTTAGTAATTCACATTCTCCATGATTTTATTTTTATCTAATATAAATATAATAATATCTATAAATAAAATTTTCTTACATTATTAATACTGTTAACTATGTCTACATACTGACAACATGCAATTATATTTATATATACAACAAAATAGCGGTTTACAGTGTGAACGGGAAGGCTAATTTGCATATTAATATTAAAAAATCGAATTTAATAAATATGTGCTTAGTATTATTGATTTCTAACTGTTTGGTTTTATTTTAATGAATATAAGCAAAACTCTCTTCAATGAATCTTAAAGGAAATCCATTAATAAGAAAAAATAACTGTCATTTTATTCTTTACTTCCTCTTTTAACTAAATACTTAAATTAGAAAAAATAACAATGAAAGACGAGAGTGATGGAAGAATAAGTTTTAGTAGTTCCATTTTTTAATATACTCCCTCTGTTTCAAATCTTTTATTATACTCCCTCTGTTTCAAATCGTTTTATCTGTATTCTTATTTAGTTTCATTAGCCTTTCTAATTTAATACAATATTTTATTACATTAAAACTTAAATACTTGCACCCGGAGGGTGCATATATTTGCTAGTACACACATATATATATTATATATATATATTATATATTATATATATATATGAGAAGTAAATACACAAACGATGTGTTTTGATATGGCATTTTTTTTAGCCGACAATTTTTGGGAGAATATGTGCTTAATTGAAGTCGTACTAATTTTGAAAATTAATTATTTGATAATTAATTAATTAGGCGGGCGGGCGTACCTATTCAAATGTAAGGCTAAAAAAATCGAGAAAAATCAGTCTCTATATGTACATTTAGGCCTATTATGCCTCATACTGTCGAGTAGTAAAAGTCACTATAAGAGGAAAATAACCTACTTCTAAACAAAACGAAAAATCTAGGAAAGTCCGGTTGGTGTAGGGGTTAAGGTCCTCGCCTGTCAGCTTGACAGTTAGGGTTCGAATCACGCACAAGGCGGTCTTCCTATCTATAGCTCTGCAGATGAGACCTAATAGGTCGAAATATACATACAGAGATTTATTTTTCTCGATTTGTTTAGCCTTACACTTGAATAGGTATGCCCGCCTAATTAATTAATTATTAATTAACTAATTTTCAAAATTAGGTACTTCAATTAAGCACATATTATCATATATATATATATATATATATATATATGAGGTATATATAAGGAATGAAATTTTAAAAATAGTAGTATATTTCGCTGGAGTTTGAAATCGGCTTAATCAGCTTTTATTGAATTATTTAAATCATACATGTGTTTTTTCGAAGGGGGAGTAGGTAGGTGGGTAAGTTTTGTGGTGAGGGAAAGGTTTGATTGGTTATAGGGGATATCTTTGGGGAAGATGAGAAGGAAATCAGATGTTACCTCATTCTGTCATTTCATTCCAACCCTCTTTTCCTCATATATATATATATATATATATATATATATATATATATATATATATATATATATAAAGAGAGAGAGAGAGAGAGAGAGAGAGAGAGAGAGAGAGATGGGACAGACAGGCATAACTTGAGAGAGGGAGTGTGTGTTTGTAGTGGAACGTATTCATTCACGTTAAAAATGTTACTGATGTAATGAATATACATATACCCCTCACAGTATTCTGATTGGTTAGTGTCCACCATAAATACTTATCACTGTAGTGGAACAATCGCCTGTTACTACTACGCCTACTACACGACGACTACTCTGACGTACTACGATTACTTCGACGTACCAGCTTTATACTTACCTGCGAGTACATCTCCCTACAACTTTTACTAATATATCCCTTATCCCGGATATACCAGTTACTATCTTCTATAGCAAAATAATCTTAACTAATATACAAAAAAGAGTTAACGCAATGATTTTTTTATTTTGATTATAAAAGGAATAACGAAAAAGTTGGTGAGAAAAGTATTTGTTCAAAATTATAATTCAGATTAAATACTTTGTTGCATAGACATTATTAGGTTTTCCTTCAAAAAGAAAAAAAAGTCTCTGATTTTATTTTTCTGTATTTGAGGCCATTCTTCTATGCAAGTCTTTTTCAAATTATCGATGTTTTTGAATTACAAATGTGGTGCACTGTTCCAGTAACACTTATCGTAAAGTAACAGCAATAGTATTAGGTTTCCTTTGGTTATAGATATTCAAGCAGCAATGTAATTCCCATGATGAAGACAAAAGAGCTCTATACTTATCAAAAGAAAAAAATCGTAAGGCTTCTCGATAATAAGCATTCCTGCAAGCCCTATTGGCTCTTTCATTTCCAAGAGGAAGTACATAGCGAGCATTGAAAATCTTCCCAGTCAGGTAGACATTAAAAGCCTTTACAGAGAGAACAAAGAAAATCACCGAGAAAAATTTAAAAATCTAATAACTACACGGAAGGAATTACAAGAAGACCTCCAAGCTTGAGAAGTTTCTGTTACGATAATAACAATCGGTAATTAATCGCAATATTTAAACGGATTCTAATTTTCCAAGGCAAACCCCGTTGATGCTGCAAAGGAACAGAGTGGCACGTTTGATTTTGGTTTACGAAACCTGATTCATTCTGGGCTGGTTGGTTGGTTCGTTTTGTTGTATTTTACAGCATCTCAAACTTTGTTGGGTTATTTTATGCAAAAGACATTTTGTTTGATTCATTCTGGTTGGCTATTCTTTTTTCAACTCAATTTCTTAAAACTCATTTTTAAACTAATTTTTTTAATCTAAAACCCAATTGGACACATAACATAGTGGACAAATGTGGGTTAAGACAGTTCAAAGTGAGAGTTATGTCTAGACTGCAGGTTCAATCCTGATCAAGGGTGAGAGTAACATGCAATAATAATTAACACAGCTTAACACCTGTACCCTAGATATGGTAAGTGGAATAAGAACAGGTTACCCCCGTGGATTGAATAAAGGATTCGGTTCAATGTTCAGTGATGGCACCTGGTTACAACAAGAAGGTTCCTGAGTTCGAATAGAAGGTTCACGAGTTCGAGAAAGTTCCCGAGTCCGACTAGAATTACCTACATCTTACAGATGTCTCTAAGGACAATGACAAAACAGCATGTGCAGCTATTTTGAACAAAAAATGTAAGAAAAGCTCTCCTAAATTAAAGTTCCATTTTTTCAGCTGAAACCCGTGCAATAGATCTAGCACTTGACATAATCTATGAAAATAACCACAAAAATATATCATCTTCTCAGACTCTCTCTCTGTCCTACTATCATTAAGAAAAAAAAATGGGAAACCTTCTCATCATTAAGCTCCTGAATAGATTAGACTTGATGTCTAACTCTAAGATATACATATTATGATATGCTGGATCCCAAGACATATAGGAGTGAAGGGGAATGAAAGAACAGACTCCGCAGCTAAATCGGCTCTAGATTTGATCCCCAACAATTTCAAGATACCATATACTGATTTGAAACCTAAAATCAATAGATTCCTATATACAAAATGGCAACAACACTAGAATAACAACATCTACAATAAACTCTTCCTAATCAAACCCACTTTGGGAGTCTGGAGACCAAATTTAAGGAAGTCTAAAAAGGAACAAGTCATTGTATCCCGATTACGCATTGGTCATACAAGACTAACGCACTCCAATATACTCAAACAAGAACAACAACCAGAATGTGGAACATGTCAAACACCTTTGACAGTTAAACACTTATTCATGGAATGCAGGTCTTTTGCTCACATCAGAAACGTTTATTTTAAAGCAAACAATATGAAAGGTCTATTTGAAAATGTCAACATGGAGGATATTCTCTCTTTTTTGAGAGAAATAAAAGTATACCATAGAATATAGACATGAAACTAATCAATACCATACAACATAATCCCCAATAATGCTAACACATTTTTAAAACCAATTACTAAAAATTATAAATATAAATACATGATATGAATAACTTCCTAACCGTTAGGCATGACATAACCCCAGACAGCTTGATATGCCGTTAAAATCAATAAACAAACATAAACAAACTGAAGAAGGCAGGATGGCACATCGACCGAAACGTTGTACGGATAGTAATAAAGATGAGGACAATAGTCCGAATAATACTAATCCTTTTTATTTAACTCATAGAGGGGTCCCTGACAAGTACTACCACTCCGCGTCTGAGTGGACCTTATCAACCACCATTTATTGTCCTTTTCCCGAAAACAAAAAAAGCACGGGTCATTAAAACTTCGGCAAATTTGGCGATAATTAGATTCCGAGATAAAAACAACCTTAACAACAGAAATGAATTTCTTGGGAAATGTAAACATAGAGGCCATAATTCATTAATGTATACATAAATGAATAACCCCCTCTCTTAACATATAATATGAAACAACAGCTACAACCAGATATTTTTTACCAAAACACATTAATTACAAGGTTGAATAAACAAGTTATCATAGTAGCATACACAAATAAGACAGAGACAAAGGGAATAAAAAGAAAGAGGAGGGAATTGAAGTAGGAATAGCAAATGACATAAAGAATTATAAATTTATTTGGCATGAATGAAAGGGATGCGAAAATCCACAGACAGATAATAAGGTTTGACTTCAAAGAAAAAGAAAAAACTAGACTTAAAAAAAAAGTTTATACGAATTAATTAACAGACAGAAGGAATTATCTGAATAACTCCAAACTAGACTCGATTCTCAGGCGGACAAGTATATGGAAATTGTAGAATCCTAACCTCTTTAGTTCTCCCGAAGAAGGGGTACCTTGAACGTTGAAACCATGGTAGGGAAAAAACTTTTTTCTACAAGTATAAATGCTCTATATGTTACAAAATATATTGAGCAATTTTTCGATTAACTACACAGGCTACTACAGAATACTTGAAGAATAAATACTATATATATATATATATATATATATATATATATATATATATATATGTGTGTGTGTGTGTGTGTGTGTGTGTGTGTGTGTGTATGTGTGTGTTATTTTGGAAAAAGTGACTTACCAGTGAAGGTGGTCACAATGGTTAATGCACAATTCAGAAAGGAAAGACAACGATATAACAAATAGAAAGTTATCAGAGCAAATTTATTGTAATACAGGTACAAGTAATAACCTACTCTAGTAGGTTATTACTTGTACCTGTATTGCAATATATATATATATATATATATATATATATATATATATATATATAATATCCAGTTGCCGCTTTTAAAAAAAGTGCCCAATATATTAAAAACATAGACCAATAATAATAATAATAATAATAATAATAATAATAATAATAATAATAATAATAATAATATTAATATTAATAGTAATAATAGAGGAAAAATTAAGGTTCTATCATGGTTTCAATCAAAATCATTTCATCATGACCTGACGTTAAGCCTAGGGTAGGGTTTTGATGAAATCATTTCGATTGAAACGATGGTAGACCCTTACTTTTTCCTCTGCTACTAATATCATATATATATACATACATACATACATATATATATATATATATATATATATATATATATATATATATATATATATATATATGAATTGGGATTGTAGTTTGCATCTTGTTTCCTAAAGATTGGTTCATTAAGCTTGGAATCCATAGGTAACAAGCAAGCAAAAAGAATTACGCACGCACGCACGCACACACACACACACACACACGCGCGCGCGCGCGCGAGCATATATATATATATATATATATACACACATATATATATGCATATATATACATATATATATATATATATACATATATACATATATATGTGTGCGTGTGTGTGTATGTTTGTGTTTGTATGCGTGTTTGTTTGTGTGTGTGTGTGTGTGTGTGTGTGTGTGTGTTTATTTGTTTGTTTATGTGTGTATATTCGATGATGACCATCAGCAAAAGCGAACCTTAGTAAATGACCAATCAAGTGATCTACTTATAGTGGTTAAGGCATAACGTTTATCGACGTAGGAAATGTTGTAGAATCACGAACAGGGCTCTTCGCATTCCCCTTTACGCTAATGACCTTAGCAAAATCACGAAGTCTCCATCTCTCCTTCCATCAATGGGTAAATGACATGTATCGATCTTCATATTCTTGACTCACAGGGCACCTAACGAGCTATTCCTATCGTCAAACTGTCAGTTATGTTAAAGGATATTTCACAACTCACGTAATTCAAATGCTCTACGAAAAGCAATTTTTATCATTTACGCATTATGGCTTGTTGATTGGTTGGGTTTTTACGGCATGTCAACCCTTGTTGGGTCATTTTATACCGAAGACGTTTGTTTTATTCATTCTTGATCGGTATTAATCTTTTAAAACTCATTTTTAAGCACATTTTTCTTTAAACTCATTTCTTTCTATTTAACTCATAGATGGGACATTAACAGGTACTACCACTTCGGATTAGAGTGGAACTGGGAGTAATGGTGATGAATGGGTATTCCACATTCACCGAGCTCCAGAACTGGAACTTAAGCATCAGATAGAGTTTAACATCATACCCAGGATACTATGTGTTCCATCATTAAGCCTCACTGGGGAGATCTAACCCATGTGCAGAGGTGCAGTCGATGTATTCCCAAGCCCCAACCGACATAGTCGAGGGTTTATAATCCACCAAAATAGTCAGAACTGCAGAAGAAACAACCACATTTGTGGTTAGTGACTGATGTATTGATTGATTTTAAAGGCATTTCAACACATCTAGGGTCAATTAATGCCTAGTGATTAGACATTTGTGTCTATCGTAACATCTATCAGCATTTTTCTCTAGTACAGTGTGTTTGAGAAAAATATAATTTTGTAATAATAACTTGACTAATTCTCATTCAGTTGATGTAAGAATGTAACAGCATGTGTTTGTTGATTGTATTTTACGACTTGTGAACCCTTGTTGGGTTATTTCATGCCTAAGACATTTTATCCTATTAATTCTTGATGGGTATTTAATTTTTAAAAAATACATTTTAACTCATTTTATTTATACTCATAGATGGGACCCTAACTGAAAAGGGAAAAGTACAAAAACTGATGGTTAGTTCATTATATTTGTGTATAAGGGCTCAGATTAGAATAACAATTATTTAAATTGAATCAGTTCTCAGATAAATAGAGACTGAACTAACAAATTCCCCTCATACAAAATAGACTAGGGATTGTCAAACTGAGCCTAAAATTTGTTTTTGACAAAATGACTTTAGCCCCCCTACAGAAAATAATTTACCAAAAATCAGGGAATTATCGGATTTTAATGAAATTTTCAGTCATTCAATGAATGATCTTTATAATGCATTATTTATTTTATTTCAAAACTTTCTCATTTTTTTCAGGTCGCTTAATTTAAACCCCCTTATGTTGGAGGCGTAAAATGTTTTTTAAGTTGCTCATATATTGTACTATTTACAGTATAAATAATGAGATAAAAGACCGAACTTATGAATAGAAACAAAAAAAAAATGTTTACGGTTGCGCTTCTATGAGGAAATAAGTACCGAAAATCGAAAAATAAAATGTAAAAAGATAATAAATAATTTCTTTTTTGGAGATTTCTTTTTTACTTATTTCGATAATTATGTAATTGGCTATTATTTTATTAAAGAAAAAAACATACATCGATGTTTTTTTCTGCTTGAAAAGGGGAGGGGGTACATTTTCAGTCGAGTTTTTCTTCAAAACGTATACTTTTTTTTGAAAAAATAAGGTTTGCATTAAGTAGATATTTATTTTTAGAATCTAAAAATATAACATTTTAAAATTAAAATCTGAATATTTTTATTTTAAATGAATTTTATATATTAATTTTTCATAGCAAAAATACTAAATTAAATTTTGAAATAAAATAACTGATGCATTATAAAATTCATTAATTGTTAAATCAATACTGAAAATTTCATTAAAATTGGATAATTACCTGATTTTTAGTAATTTTTTCCCATCCCAAATGTTACGTTAAAATTGTAAACAAGCGCCTAAAACCATTGAAAAACAGCCAAGATGGCGGATCGCGTCGAAATTGACCAAAACAAATATTTCTAATTTTTTAAAAATAAACTGCATATGTACTTATTTTTCTTTTTTTAATGATGGTTAATACGTTACTACTTACCGATTTAGACAAAGTTTAACCTTAAATAATTGATTTAATTATTCTTAATTAGATTTTAAAACTCGTAGTATCCGATTTTTTTGTCAGTCACTAAAATAGACCAAGAAAATTTGGGACAACCGTGAGGAAAATGTGGTAGGCAAAGAGGTCAAGACAAACACACTTTCTTAATGTGAAAATACATTGGTTAATTGAACTAGCAAGAATATGCAACTTGCGTGCGTAAGTATTTAATTTTTAATGCAATGAAATATATTTAATTTGAAAGGCTAACGAAATTAAATAAGAACGCATAAAAAGATTACTCTAAATTCTAATTATATTTTCATTGGTTTCTTTATAAAAAAAATCATTCATAGATTTGATTTTAATAAGTTGGTGAATGAAACAATAACATTAGAGATCAACAACATCAGGTAATTATTTATTAAACCAGTTTGTAAAAACCAGTGTGCTAATAAACCGCACATTATATTATGTAAACCTTTATTTCTTTGTGATATATTAGACACATTGCAGAATTTTTGAAGTCATTAATAACATCGGTTAATTTGCATTAAGACATCGTTAATTAATACAATCTATTCTATGTATTGATGATTTCGACTATAAATTGAATACTTATTGAAGAATGTACGCAATTCCTAAACGTATTGTGACGTAAACAATGACGTGGTTTCTGTTACAGACAGACTTATTATAGTGGAGATTCTCCACTATAATAAGTTCCAAACATATCTTAGACAAGATAGAAAGTCAGAGAAAAGACTAAGAGACATTTTTTAATCAGATTTTTATAGTTCAACATAATCATTTATCAATGGCAAATTTTAAATTTAAGAAAGTGAACTTAATATAGTATTGAATATTTTTGCTATGTAAGTAAATACATTTCCATTTATATCTATATATGTATAAATGTAGGGACAACAGTACATATATGAAAACAATGAGCTGAATCGATAGATATATAGCTATAATTAAATATATGTAAATTTACATTTGCTGTTAAAATATTCTATAGATCCACACAACCACCAAACCGTTCATATATATATATATATATATATATATATATATATATATATATATATTGTGTAAGTGTATTGGCGCCAGTTATATGTTTGAACTGGAAATTGACGTTTATCATGATAACTAATTTAAAATTCTGTCTCCCCGAAATGTGCATGCCTATAATACACACAAACACACACAAATACACACTCACACTTACAGAAAACACATACACAACGCATACACATATAACACATACGTGTACAACTTATATAGAATACACACACACATAGTAGACACACAACATAGCATACACACAAAACACACTCAAAACAGACACACAACACCCACTCATAACTCACACATAAAATACTCACAAAACACATACAGGACCACACGGGAGCACATGCATGTACCTGTCTCTCTATATATTTTCTGATATATATTTATTGTCACAAAGTGTTTCGGTTTGAACTCTCATTCTTAAAAAATAAATGTAGTCATCGAGCAACAAGTGTTAAATATAAACGAAAACAGATCTTTGTTTTGAATGAAAAAAAAAGAAAGAATATTAACAAAAATACCAAATAAGTTGGAAATACGTAGATCATAAAAAAATTTCAATTTTAACAAGTATTAAACTCGAGAAAATTGAGATTCAACATAAGCTGAAATAATCCTTGCATTAAAATAGTTTATTTCAACACACGAGGAATACGTAAAAGTAAACAAAAACGGTTATATCGAACTTAACAGACCTAAATTCCACCATCCTATGTCACCCCACCGAAAGAAAAAAATACCAAAAATCAGGGAATTAACCGAATTTGAAATCTTCAGTTAGATATATTAATGGATAAAATATATAATTCACCAGTTATTTTATTTCAAATATTTTACATTTTTCAGATCAGTTAACTTTGAACCACGTATCTTTGAGAATTTGTGATACGCCTCAAAAATACTTGGTTCAACGTAACTGACCTGAAAACATGTAAAATGTTTTAAATAAGATAACTGGTGTATTATATATGTTATTCATTAATATATCAACACTGAAAATTTCATTAAATTCAGTTAATTCCCTGATTTGTTTGTATTTTTCTTCATTCAGGGGGTGACATAAGATGGTGGAATTAATGTCCATTAAGTTCGATTTAACCACAAAACATATAAGTTATAAAGTGTTTACAAGAAAACACTGTTTCTTTCTATGAGTTTTTATTTTTATTTTCCCCATCTTGAATTTTCTTTTTGAGTCTGAGTTACCGTTGAGATAAAACTTAATATCTGACTATAACACAGCCGGTCAAAATTCACATAGAAAGGAAGAAAGGCATCTGCATTTGATAAGGATTACCAAGATAGTGGGTAAGCACCATGAAAGAGACACCCTTTTACTATGAGGGAGAAAGCGAGACATGGAGATTCTGGGTCTGAGTTACTATTGAGATCAATCTTAATTAACTGACCATGACAGAGCCGGTCAAATTGTATATGTATATATTTCTCCGGGAGAAAAAACAACAGTCTCCGATTTCTTTTCGGCCGGCCAATGCCTCCCGATGAATTTGGTTTTCGTTCCGAGGGAGAGAAAGCATATATTCTAATTTCTTCTGCAAAATAACTCCTTCTTTAAAATATTTTACTCTCTCGACATTTTCCCGATCCGGCTGATTCAAACGTTAGTCTCTCCGATTCAAATCTTGTACGTCTCCTTCTTTGTCAAAATCTTCCAGTCTGCTCAAAAAATCTACAGTCTGTGCAAAGTTAATTGGTTACCATCAACTAAATATCTCCTCATCGGTTTTCATTCTTGTTGGGTATTCAATTTTTTTCTTCTAACTCAATTTTTAAAGACATTTTTAATATTCGTTCCTTAATCTATTCATCCCATAGATAGGACCCTAACAGATACTACAACTCCGGGTCTGGATGGGGGTGGGAATAAAGCGTACTCCACATTCCCTAGGGTTCCCGAAATGGAATTTCACCACTGAATGCAGTTTAACGTCTTACCCAGGACATTAAGACCCTCAACAACCGCTTTCTAACACATATATGATAAAATGGGTTGGGGTCGCCCTAAGTGTAATAGGGTTGGGACAATCATATATGTGACCAGTCGATTAATCTTGGGGGACCTCTCCGACCGCCCGTCTAGTCTAAGTAAGGGCCAAAGTGGAATGTTACATGTCATGGACTGCTCAGCCACCAGGATTCCGTCCTCACACATCAGGAGTCGCCATTCACGACCAACAGGTGGCCGAATTGGGTGAGGGGTTCTTACCCATCTACAAAGGTGCATTCGGTGTATTCTAAAGCCCCAGCCGACAGGGCGGAAATGTAAATATGTGAGTTGCAGGGTTAACGATGCTTTCTTCATTAGACTACAGTCTTTTTTGTGTAACCGTGCGTCCAATGTTGATTCTGATAATAATAATAATAATAATAATAATAATAATAATAACAAAAAAGAGAGAACTTTTCAACTGGTGGACTTTGCGGTTCCTGCGCGCCACAGGGTGAAGACGAAGGAAAACGAAAAGATGGACAAATACTTGGATCTTGCCAGAGAATTGAAAAAGCTATGGTATATGAAGGCCAACGTGATACCAATTGTAATTGGTGCACTTGGAACGGTCCCAAAAAGTTTGGAAAAAAAAGGAGGACCTGAAAATCAGAGGAAGAATTGAAACCATCCAGACTACTGCACTGCTGCAATCGGCAAGAATACTCAAAAGAGTCCTGGATACCTGAGGAGACTTGTTGTCACTCAGCCTCCAGTGAAATACCATCAGCTAACGTTGATGTGAAAAACTCAAAAGGTGTGAAAATAATAATAATAATAATAATAATAATAATAATAATAAGAAGAAGAAGAAGAAGAAGAAGAAGAAGAAAATAAGAATAATAAGAATAATAATTAGAATAACAGAAATATTATTAATTAGCATACTGATTCCGGTGAGACGAAGATGAAAATTTAAAATAAAAAGTTACTTCTTTAAATAATACAGAACGAGTTTGTGATTAAAATGATTTCTGTCAGTGCGGCTGATTCGAATATCGATAGATTGCCACCAGCTACCAATCAATCGAAATCATAAAAAAAGGAGAAGGATAATATCGATCAATGAAAGTAATTGAATAGGATATCGATGACCTAGAAAAAGGACTTAACAAACACATGGAAATGTTTACTAGAATAATGTCAAGGAGCCGACCAAGTTGGCATTACTAAATGACAAGGACGACTCACAAAAATAGGATGCGGACACTAATAAAAAATGAGAATGAGTAAAGAAGAGAAAAATACATGAAATAATTTGTGGTAAAACGGCACAACGAGTTTATCTGAAAGAATCAATCAATTCCATAAAAGAAAGAAAAAATCCAAAGAACGAATTTGAAACGAAGAAAAACAAAACATTAAACGTTAGAAAAACGTTGACATTCTAAAAATGAGGAAATAAATCGCAAAAAAATAAATTGCGCACAGTAAAGAATAAATAAATAAAAAAAATAAAGTTCAACAGTTGCCCTTCTACTGAATACGGTATAAAAAAAAATAAAGGATAAAAAAAATATACAAACGTTTCTCGTATTTTTACTGATCCTTATTAAGTGTAGTCAGGTCAATTGTTTTTCAATAGTAACGGATCTGCGAGACTACCTTGCTAGCCATTACACGAAGATGGCAAACCTGACTTTATTTACCCAGACTGTTCACCACAGGGAGTATTTGACAAGTTCACAAGTGTGGGACAGCTTGCGAGGATCGAACTCGCTTTTCAGTAGTAAAAAGAAATAGAGTAGCTTACTACTCATTATAACATGTGATCCTGTATAATTTATGCATATATATATATATATATATATATATATATATATATAAGTTAAAAGAAAGGAAATGAATCCGACAATATGAGTAAGAAAAGGTGGAATGAAAACATCACACAATGCTGTTAAAGAAGAAAACAATTTATAATATAATCATAGCTGATACTGATCAATATTTCGATTTTACAAAAATCATCATCAGAGCTCATTCACTCCCGTAGTTGTTTGGGTCGGAGAGGAAAGTCAAAATGAGTTTACAAAACAAAAAAAAAACCTTAATACTGCATAAAACGAAAGACGTTACAATATTCACCAACGTGGGCATTTCGCGCCATATATATGTCGGTCATGTTCCATGTATATCTTTTGTCAACAAATGTAGCGAATTTTTGAGATGTTGGCAACAAGACGAAACAATTTAAACGGAAGGGGATGGGTGTTAAGAAATGTGACGGTTGGAATTCAAAAGATTTTTAGTAAAGGAATTTTTTACGATTAATTGTTTTTATTATTTAAATTTTATTTTTAAGTTCTGTAATTCATAAATGATTAGATATTTACTGTAATTAGTTTTTATATATAAAGTGAAAAAGTTATGAGCGGAATATGTTAAGATTTTAGAAAAGGAGTTTAGGCAACACTGACAAAACTTGGCTCTCTTTGATAGACTACCACCCTATCGTCCCCACTATTTACGGCCTCCCCAAAACACACAAACCTGGGATTCCGTTAAGACCTATAATTTCGGGAATTGGCACTGCCCCTCATAAAATTGCTAAATCTCTTGCTAAATTACTAACCCTCCTCTTAGGTACAATTAGCAAATCCCATATAAAAAATTCAAATAGCTTAATTTCAAAAATAAAAAATATTGACATGAACAACAAATGTTTAGCAAGTTTAGATATTAAATCACTCTATACTAGTATCCCGGTTGACAAATGCATTACTCGCCTAGAAAACCATCTCAACAAAATCAACACCTCTTTTTCATTACCCACTAACAAGATAATTCAAATTTGTAGACTTTGCACTAGGAATTGCTTTTTCCAGTACGAGGGAACCTTCTACAGACAAAAGTTCGGGTTGCCTATGGGTTCACCTCTGAGCGGCGTTCTGGCGTGCCTTTTTCTTGAATTTTTAGAATCCGGTCCCTTTCAATATATTCTACCAAATAACTCTAATTTTTTCCGTTACATTGATGACACCCTATTCATTTACCCGAAAAATTGTAATTTAATTAACATTATTGACAAATTAAATGATGTTGAACCCTCCATCCAATTTACTCATGAACTGGAACATAACCACTCCCTACCATTTTTAGACACACTTATCATAAATAATAACAACAGTTTAGAATTCAAAGTATATCACAAAAATACTAACAAAAATGACTACATCCATTTTTATTCCAACCATAACACTAAGATAAAAAGTGGTATCATAATTGGTTTCTTTCTAAGAGCCCTTAGGATATGTAACAAGCAACATTTAGATGAAGAATTCAATTTTATTGAGAGGTCTTTCCTCAAATTACAATACCCCTTAAATTTCGTACACCGTGCCAGGAAAAAGGCATTTAAAATGCATAATAAAAACAAGAATAATAATATCACATCTCCAAACAATGACACAACATAATAGTAATAACGTCTCTGATAGATACATCATACTTCCAAATAATCCTATTACTGATAAAATAAATAGAAACTTAAGTAAGATTGGTATAAAAACTGTCGCTCACCCCACGAAGACAGTGAAGAACATTCTTCAAAATAAAAATAACCCCAGACACACACATTCTGAAGCTGGAGTCTACACTATTGACTGCTTAAAATGTAAAAAGAAATATGTAGGGGAGACTTCCCGATCCTTAACTAAACGTCTATGGGAACACAAATATCACATTAAACGTGGTTTCCAAAACAATGCATTAGCTAAACACATCTTTGATCTCAATCATACCTTTGATTTCAAAGGTGCTAAAATATTAACCCACATACATGATAAAACACTGCGTAGAATTATGGAATCTTGTGTTATTCTTACCCATAAAACCATACCCCAAAGACAAGGTTTCTTTAATATATCCCCTTATCTAGCGACTCTTATTATCAGAAACCATAAAATCCCCTTCACATAACTTTTTCCGTTATTTACGTCCCATTAAATTAAATTTTGGTTTATTGTTTTGTTTTATGAATAAGATCTTTTCCGTTTTATTTTGTTTTTGTTTTCGGTTTAAAATAATACCTTACATTAGATCCAAATCGCTTAACATTATCTAAAATAATAACCATTCCGCCCATAACAATTTTTTACTTTATATATAAAAACAAAACACAATAAATATTTAATCATTTATTAAATACAGAACTTAATAATAATAATAATTAGAAATTTAAAAATAATTAATCGTAAAATAAAAAAATATATAAAAACTCCTTTTCTAAAATATTAACATATTCCGCTCATAACTTTTTCACTTTATATATAAAAACTAATTACAGTAAATATCTAATCATTTATGAATTACAGAACTTGAAAATAAAATTTAGATAATAAAAACAATTAATCATAAAAAATTCCTTTACTAAAAATCTTTTGAATTCCAACCGTCACATTTCTTAACACCCATCCCCTTCCGTTTAAATTGTTTCGTCTTGTTGCCAACATCTCAAAAATTCGCTACATTTGTTGACAAAAGATATACATGGAACATGACCGACATATATATGGCGCGAAATGCCCACGTTGGTGAATATTGTAACGTCTTTCGTTTTATGCAGTATTAAGGTTTTTTTGTTTTTGTAAACTCATTTGACTTTCCTCTCCGACCCAAACAACTACGGGAGTGAATGAGCTCTGATGATGATTTTTGTAAAATCGAAATATTGATCAGTATCAGCTATGATTATATTATAAATTGTTTTCTTCTTTAACAGCATTGTGTGATGTTTTTCATTCCACCTTTTCTTACTCATATATATATATATATATATATATATATATATATATATATATATATATATATAGTGTGTGTGTGTGTGGGGATGGTCACTGTTTCAGCTTTTGCTGGAATGGTGTACCAAAGGCAGTATTATTGGTAGAGTACTCAATATAAAATAGAGCTATCCTATGTCTATTGAATTTTCTGAAATTTTTTGAAATCTTTCGATTTTCCTTGCATTTGTAATATCTTCACCTGACGATTGTCTCGCATTAAACCAATATGGTCGTGATTGTTCCTTTGTCACCAAATAAATAGATATGTAAAACTTTTATATATTTATTTTATATATATATATATATATATATATATATATATATATATATATATATATTATATCAGATATGTATTCCCGATCTTCTTCAAGACAAAATAAATATCAACTGTTGATGTTCATACATAGGAAATTACATCATAAAACCATTTTTTTAAGAAAAAAAATCGTATCCCTGTTTGAAAGAAACGTGATTATTCAATGTTTAAGGTATTGTATGTGATTTTTACAAATTACGAAGGAAATGTGTCTAACTGAGAAACTATGTCAAGTGATTATGTCTGTTGTTATTCATGAAATATTTAAATCATGAATGAAATTTAATTGTGTGTAATAAATTTATTCAAATTCCAAATAAGATGTGTGCAACTGAGAAACTATGTAATTAAGTTTGTCATTATTCATGAAATATTTACTATAAACAATTACTGTCAAATTGGAAGACAAAGGTAGCAAGCATGCCGTAACTCAAATACATTGCCACAAGCATAGTACTGAATAGTTGGGCTATGGTGCTTAGATAAGTAAACCACTTACTTATCTAAGCACCATAGCCCGACTAAAGTCAGCGGCCAATCAGGACTCAAGGAATGGTATCACTCATATGCAAATATACGAATTATGCAAAATTATACTTGTGATCCTGTGTCAAATCCTACCCGTGGTGAACGGGTTGGGTAAATAATTTTCTTTTACTCTACCTGTTTACCTCGGGTATAATGTGTCAAAATTTCGCAAATATGAGGTATTCAGCGAGGTCCGCTTACTAAAAGACAAACGGGGCACACAGAAATATGATGTGTGCACTAATAAAAAATGAGATGAGTACAGAAGAAGAAAAAAAATCTATTATTATTCTAAAGCTGAGCGAATCAACTTTTGGTTCCCTAGGGCTTTTTTCCTATTCAGTTTAATGACACGAAAATTATACTAAAATATTCCTTACTTTTAGGATTGAATTATGTTTGAAAAACATTCCGTTTTAATTGGCTTTAATTAGTCGTAATTTGCAATTAAGTCAAAAACTGACCATTCTCTTATTTTAGTTTCTGCCCATCACTTTTTCCCTTCTATGTATCTCTTGAGTACCTTCTCGTTATATAATCTTAGTCTCTCTGAGAGAGAGAGAGAAGAGAGAGAGAGAGAGAGAGAGAGAGAGAGAGACAGACAGACAGACAGACAGAGAAGAGAGAGAGAGAGAGAGACAGAGAGAGAGACAGAGACAGAGACAGAGAGAGAGAGAGAGAGAGAGGAGAATTTGAAATGAATTTCTATGTTAAATTTCACAAGCAGCAACCAGTAGCTTAAATTAGGTCAAACATTCCCTTTCTTAGAAAGCTTACATACAAAATGATTTTAATGTTTTATCTGGCCGTATTTATTATTATCATTTTTTTAATCTTAGTTATCTACCCAGACCTGCATGGGTGACCAAACGGGTCACGTTCTGTCTAGTATATATATATATATATATATATATATATATATATATATATATATATGTGTGTGTGTGTGTGTGGTGTGTGTATTAGTACGCTTATTCCTTAATGGTCCGACCGTTATAATCTTGCAACACCCTCTGGTTAAAAATTATCTGGTGTTGCTTATCCGCCGAATTTGTATCTATTATGGATTTCGTCATCTCAGCTAAATAAAGGGAAGAAAAAAGTAATGCTACATAGAAAAAATATGAGAAAGAAAGAGAGAAGAGAGAGAGAGAGAGAGAGAGAGAGAGAGGAAAGAGAGAGATAGAGAGAGAGAGAGAGAGAGAGAGCGAGAGAGAGAGAGAGAGTAACGGAAAGATAGAGAAAAAGGGTGAGAGTGAGGAAACGATAACGCAAGTCCTTTTTAATAGCACATAATGAAAAGATGAAAACAAAAAAAAAAGAAAAGAGTGAGAGAGAGAGAGAGAGAGAGAGAGAGAGAGAGAGTGTTTGTGTGTGTGTGTGTGTGTGTGTGAGAGAGAGAGAGAGAGAGAGAGAGAGAGAGAGTTAAAAAGGATGATCATACTTTTTACATATTCAACTATTTCGCAACAGCTCTTAAGTAAACATATCAAACGTTGTAATAATTAGATTATCATACTGTAGTATATCCACAGGTCCTGCTAGTACATGAAATAATTGTTGTAAAACTGCACAGCGAGTTATCAGAAAGAATCAATCAATTCCAAAAAAAGCCAAAGAAAATAAATGAATAAATAAATAAAATAAAATAAAAAGAAAGAATTTGAAACGAAGAAAAATAAAACACTAAACGTTAGAAAAACGTTGAGATTGTAAAAATGAAAAACAAAATCACAACAAGCAAATCGCACAGTCAGAAATGAAAAAAAAAACAAAAAACATAATCAAACAAATCTAAGGAAAGAAAATAAATTCAAAAGTTGCCCTTCTACAAAATACAGTATTAAAAAAAATAAATAAAAAAAAAAAAAAAAAATTCAAAACGTTTTCTCGTATTTCTTCTGATCGTTTTAAAATTAGATTCAAGTGTGTCTTTAAGGCAAAATTTATATTCGATTCAATCGCGATTTGGGAGACAGAAGACATTATTTTTAGTGTAATTCTATTTTGTAAAAATCAACAAGAAAAGATGTAGGCTAAAAGAAAAAGAAAAAGATTAACATACAATAACATTACAAACTTCTAGTTTCATAAATTCACATTGTGATACTAAAATACCTATACACTATTATTTATCTAATAAAAATCTGATACATTGAAGACCATTATAAAACTGACCCAATGTATTTTATATTTTATCCCCATATATATAATATATATATATATATATATATATATATATATATATATATATGCTCCCCATCCCCTAGGGTTGAGCACTCTGGGGGGAGATTTCGCTGACGGACGCCAACTCAAACGTAAACGCGACGCTCTCCTATATATAAAGAATGGAGCACTCTATGACGGCCTTTACATACAAAGCGATGTGTGTATTGAAACAGATAAAATCCCCTTCGCATTCTGAAAGTGATGACAGCCTAATGGTTAAGGTATCGGACAGACACCCAACAGATCGGATTTCAATTCCGGCTGTAGGTAGCTTACAAAATGTCTAGCCACACTGAAGAGACTTGATATGTCGAAACATGTGTCTGTGGATGACCATATATATATATATATATATATATATATATATATATATACATATCCTAATAGGGTACAATTCATTTAAGGTACGATTGTTACGACTGGTTTCAAAGCAGCGTGTTAGCCACTCATTATCAGACAATATATATAGATTTTCAACCAATTTATTCATACAAATGAAGTTAAGGAAAATTATTTCTATAAGAAAATCATAGCAAAAGCGTTAGAATTAGATCCCCCACAGCAGTGGATATGCCATTAAACCAACCAACCAACCAAGCAACCAACCCACAAACAAACAAACAAACCTATTCATGTATATTTTACTTATATTTCGATTGACCGGATATACAAAATAGAACACGCGTTTCTTTTTTTAGTCGATGAAGAAACGTGTCTGTAAAAGAAATTTAGCGAATATCAATTCATTCATATATATATATATATATATATATTATATATATATATATATATATATAAAGGGGATGACTTAGCGGTAAAAATATTGGGTTGGTCTCAATATTTGGTTGGTACAAGTGTTACTCGGAGAAGTCAGAGTTATAACAAATATAAAGTGCTCAATACGTAAGTATACATAATTACAATATGAACTCCCGCAATAAACTGTAATTAATCAATATCTAGATTGATTCAGTGGATTTAACCCTGAAGATCCTAATGGTGAAACTCGAGTAGGTTATTTCTGTACACACTATAATATTATATATATATAAAGGTGGATAATTTCACGTATCTTTGCTTAAAATTTTTTTTAAACATGAAGCAACTATGAAATAAAAGAAATTAAATCATATTCATATTTAAACATGCTAATAATTTTTAACTTATATAAAAAAATATTATCTGAAAAACCATAAGAATATTTACGTACCCCATATATACGCATACAAAACCACGACAATCGTATCATGAAATACATAAAACACATGTATATTCACTAGTTAAGTAATCACATTTAAAAACTGGTAGTGACGTACTTTCGGTTACAGACAGATAAACACACAATATCTATTATATGTTTTCAAGCAATATATTTATACGAATGAAGTCAAGGAAAATTATTTCTATAAGAAAATCATATGAAAAGATTTAGATAACCCACAACAGTGGATATACCATTAAACCAACCAACCAACCAACAAGCAAGCAAACAAACCTACTCATGTGCACTTTACTTATATTTCGATTGACCGATGTACAAAATAGAACACGTATTTCTTTTTTTAGTCGATGAAGAAATGAGTCGTACTTTCATTTACGAGTTGTTTTTTTAGCCTAGCGTACCCCACCGCGCACGGGGGCCATTAATCACCAAATAAGTTGATTGTTTTACTTCGCGTCTAGCAACCAACTCAACAAACTTTTTGAATCTAATCAAAATTTCCAAAGTCTCACGGGAATGCCCGTAACCAATCAACGAGCGCCCATATGATCTCCAAGTGTTTCCCATTTCCCCTCAGCAGGAATTAAAACCTTGACCCTGCCCCTGTCAATCACTCCTACGCACATATCCGAATATATACAAAGGATTTGAAGTGTGGTGGTAGGATTTCCATTTTATTAAAATGTTTATTGTGATGCATTGCTTCCGTCATACTGATTAGAACACTCTGCAAAGTGTGAAACAGTAGTTCTGGCTAATACTTTGCAGAAAACTTCCATTAATTTTTCGCTATGTTTTGGGAACACAGTACCTTAATGATAGTTATTGATTTTTCCACCCTCCTTCCATTATTGGTAGTAGCAAAAAAACACACAAAAAACACCCTCTGGGCAGTGTAAAAATAATTTTTGAAAGATTTTGCTTGTGCGTGTGGAAATTAAAAGTTCAGTGTCAGAAGGTTTGTCTCATAAGTAAGTAAGTAAGTAAAAGTAAAGTCGTCGGGGCGGCCTAATGTCGGTATCAGCCAATCAGCGAGAGAGTCTATCCCAGTTTCACTAGCGCTAGACCAAGGAGATAGTTTTTACATCTGATGTGGAGCGCCACACCTACCATCAGCTCCTTACTCTACCGCACAGATCCCTGTGCTACTCATAACGCTGAGTTGGCGAGGACCGGTATCGAACTAGGAACCTTGTGATTTCTAGCCGAACGCTCTACCGACTGAGCTAACCCGGAGTAAAAAAACAAACAAACAAACAAAAAACAATTTGAAATGGAAATACTTATATCATCCTCAAATAAAATGTTGCGTGCATCTATTAGTTAAATAATTACACATAAATTTTTCACAATTCTGTAGGAGAGCACTCCTGTTCTTGTGTGAGTTGGCTGCGACGGGGGTGGTTTTATAGGTACGCAGTATCTTGTTGAATGAATAAGTCCACCTCTACTTTTCCCATTCCTCTACACCACACACCACAACCCTCCCCCTTTCCTCCCTAACCCAATTACGTTTTGACTATAAAAGCAGAATGTACAAGCATTTATCTCAATAAATTTTGAAAAAGCTTCAGCCAAACAATGAGGCGAAATATCAATTGAATTTAGTTGTTGTGTTGTTAGATCCACTTTTTTTCCTCAATTTCAAACACATTTTGTCGGAGTTATACAATCGTTCACTCCTCATATATATATATATATATATATATATATATATATATATATATATATATATTATATATACAAACTTATTGGTAAATCCTCGCGGTGAGGAAAAAAAAACCCAAAAACCCAGCAAATAGTTTGATTGTAAAAAATATACTACCAAACATCAACCGGGAAGAAAATAACTTTCGCAAAAAAGAAAAGACCAAGATAATAGTACCAACAGAAAATAATCTATTAGTACAATATTTTGGCCAAAAGAAAAAAAACAATTTATATGCATATATATATATGAGAAAAATGAGTAAAGAAAATAAATGTAGATGGATAAAATGAATTTAATCGATATCATATTAATCGATATCCCTTATACATGTGTTTCGGTCAGTTTATGTGTGTGAAAATATATCGCACACATAGAAGAATCGACCTTCATCAGCGTGAACATTTATTTTGAATAAAAATTCGTTGGGAAAAAAAACAACAGGTATATATATATATAAGATATATATATTCATACAAAACCGCCAGGAGACTAAAGCTAATAAGTAAAAAGTGCTCAATACCTAAGTAGAGCAAATAATAAAGATAAATCTAATGAGTCAGACGAACCTACTAAACGTTTTGCTTAATGCATTGACCATTTTGCTTAAGAGCATTGACCGAAACTTTTAGTAGGTTCGTCTGACTCATTAGATTTATCTTTATATATAGTAGCAAATATATGCACCCTCCGGGTGCAAGTATTTAAGTTTTAATGTAATGAAATATCGTATTAAATTAGAAAGTCTAATAAGAATGCAGATAAAAAAAATTGAAACAGAGTGGGGTATAATAGAAAAATAGAAATGAAACTTACTCTTACATCACTGCCGTCTTTCATTGCTGAATTTTACTTATTTAACTATTTAGTTAAATTAGGAAATAAAGAATAAAATTACACTTATTTTTTCTTGTTAATGGATTTCATTTAAGATTCATTGGAGAGATTTTTGCTTATATTCATTAAAATAAAACCAAACAGTTAGAAATCAATAATACTAAGCACATATTTAATAAAATCACATTTTTAATATCAATATGCAAATTAGCCTTCCCGTTCACACTGCAAACCGCTATTTTTGTATATATAAATACAATAGCATGTTATTAGTATGTAGATATGGACAATACTAATAAAAAGGTGAAGCAATTTTATTAATAATTGAGGTTTAAATATAAATAAAATCATGAAGAATGTGATGAAAATAACTATGTTAATTGTGACTCGATTAGTAATATAGTTTCGGTTACAGACAGAAAAACACACAATCTCCATTATAATAAGATATATATATATATATATATATATATATATATATATATTGAATAGTGTAATATATATGTATATACACTCATATATATGTGTGTTTGTATGTGCGGGCGAAGGAATATTTCATATTCTTAAGCAGAATTGTATATGTCTTAATAAATGACACTTAGACTAATTTATACATGCAAATACATATATTCTGTGTATCAATAATTAATGAAGCCATAATAAAATTAAAATATTTTTAAAAGAACGCGTCCTTGCACATATAACTTCATGCTCATATACACCCCCACATATACGTGTGTGGGTTATTTTTTTATTTATTTATTTTTTTTTGTGTGTGTGTGTGTGTGTGTGTGTGAGTGTGTGTTCGCGTAAAAATGTGTTTATGCAAATATGTGCGTGGAATGTATGTTTAAATCAATACATACGCATTCCGATCACGCCCTCGCGCACACAACACACACACAGCACACACAGGTCCAAATACAAAAGAATATATATATATATATATATATATATATATATATATATATATATTATATATAATCTTTGGGAAGGCTTTTCAAACATAAGTATCAACATAGACAGTTCAAGAGTTGTTTTAGTTGAAAGCTTTCGCTAAGCTGCGAATTTAATAGTATTTAAGACTACGATTATTTCTTTTATTCAACGTGTTGTTTTTTATTCGGTTTTTCTATTTCATTTTTGTTGCTTTTTTTTTTTTTGCTTTTTCTTCGGTCAACATATAAGTAGGTAGACTAAACAGTTTGCGGATCTTTTGGACGTAATTGCGTCATTTCTATCTGTCAATTTCAATCAAACTTTCTGATCTCCATTGTTATCATTTTAAATTCTGTTTGTAGCGAATAATTTATAGAAAATAAATTCACTGCCATTTCGTATTTTCTTTTTACAAGATTCTCACACTGAAACAAAGAATTTGATGTCTGAAATATTAAACTTTTTTTTTATTAGTTGATTTTTGTCACTGATTCTAAATCTTTGCTCAGTTATTCTCCATCAAGTTTGGTTACTTTCTTATGCATGCAGCTCAATATTATTACCTCTTTGATTAATAAAACTCCAAAATGGTCCAGGCGTTTATTCTCATGATGAAGTTTCTTATTAAGATATTATTTCAGAGAATTTTTTCTTGTTTTCATGAGGTAATATTTACTAACTTTGCTTTATTATTATTATTATTTGAGTTTTCACATCAGTGTTAGCTGATGGTCTTTCACTGGAGTCTGAGTGACAGCAAGTCTCCTCAGGTCTCCAGGACTCTTCTGAGTATTCTGGCAGATTGCAGCAGTGCAGTGTTCTGAATGGTTTCAATCCTTCCTCTGATATCCAAACTTTCCAAACCCTTTTCTAATGCTTTTGGGACTGTTCCAAGTGCACCAACTACAATTGGTATAACTTTCACTTTCATATTCCATAACTTTTTCAGTTCTCTGGCAAGGTCCAGATATTTGTCAATTTTTATTTTCCTTTAACTTCACCCTGTGATCCGCTGGCACTGCAAAATCCACCAGTTGACAAGTTCTTTCTTTTTTGTTAATCAACACTAGTCTGGTCTTCTTGCTGGGATAAGGTGATCCGTTTTAATTTCAAGTCCCTTAATTATTATTATTATTATTATTATTATCATTTTCACTCCTTTTCAGTTTTTCACATCAGCGTTAGCTGATGGTATTTCACCAGAGCCGATTGCACCAATGCAGAGAGAGAGAGAGAGAGTCATCCACATACATGTGTTTCGACTTATCAAGTCTTTTCAGTGTGGCTAGACATTTGTAAGCTACCTACAGCCGAGATGGAAATCCGATTGATTGCGTGTCAGACCGTCACCTTAACCATTAGGCTGTCATCACCTACAGAATGCGAAGGGGATTTTAACTGTTTTAATACACACATCGCTTTGTATGTAAAGGCCGTCATAGAGTGCTCCATCAGTTATATATAGGAGAGCGTCGCGTTTACGTTTGAGTTGGCGACCCTCAGCGGAACCCCCCCCCCCCGCTGAGTGCTTAACCCTAGGGGGGGGGAGCATATTTTGCATTGGTGCAATCGGCTCCGGTAAAATACCATCAGCTAACGCTGATGTGAAAAACTTAAAAAGAGTGAAAATAATAATGACGGTCTCAATTCCTCCTCTGACTCCCTCCCATTCCTCCAGTCTTTTTTCCAAGTTTTTGGGACCCGTCCAAGTCTACCAACTACAATTGGTATCACTTTCACCCTCATATCCCACAGCCTTTTCAATTCTCTGGCAAGGTCCAGATATTTGTCTATTTTTTGGTTTGCTTTCAACTTCACCCTGTGATCTGCTGGAACAGCAAAATCCACCAGTTCACCCGAATTCTTTTCCAAAGCTTTATTTTAGTTTTATCTAAATGAATATGAGCAAAAATGTGTTCAATAAATCTTAAAAGATATCCATTAACAAGACCAAATAATAGTAATTTTATTCTTTACTTCCTAGTTTTACTAAGTAGTTGAATTAGGAAAATTATCAATGAAAGACGGGAGTGATGGAAGAGTAAGTTTCAGTTGTTCCATTTTTCGATTATACCCCATCTATTTCAAATCATTTTATCTGTATTCTTATTTAGTTTCATTAGCCTTTCTACGGGTTAGCTCAGTCGGTAGAGCGTTCGGCTAGAAACCACAAGGTTCCTAGTTCGATACCGGTCCCCGCCAACTCAGCGTATGAGTAGCACAGGGATCTGTGCGGTAAAGTAAGGAGATGATGGTAGGTGTGGCGCTCCACCTCAGATGCTAAAAACAATCTCCTTGGTCTAGCGCTATTGAAAAGGGGATAGACTCCACCGCTGACTGGCTGATACCGACTTTAGGCCGCCACGTTGACTTTACTTTTTTTTTTTACATCAAAACGTAAGTACTTTCACCCGGGGGGTGCATATATTTGCTAGATATTAGAATCTGAATTATGAAAGAACTTTATAAGACCGAGTAATTATTGTTTTTTGTAAAGTGAATAAGCATGAATCTCAAATATAATGCAAGTCCGGTTCGTTTAACCAACTCGACAAAGTAAGAATGTATCAACTTGAATTGGTCACTCACTCTCATTAGCGCACACACACAAACCCACTCAAACACACACACACACACACACACACTCTCTCTCTCTCTCTCTCTCTCTCTCTCTCTCTCTCTCTCTCTCTTACTTGAACACACACACGCACACACTAACGCACACACACACACACTCTCTCCTTTCTCCTCTTCTCTTACTCGAACACACACACGCACACACTAACCACCACACACACCACTCTCTCTATATCTCTACTCATACACGCACACACTAACGCATACTCCACTCTCTCTCTCTCTCTTTCTCCTCTCTCTCTCTCTCTCTCTCTCTCTCCTCTCCTCTCTTCTCTCTCTCCTCTCGAAACAACACACACGCACTAATGCATACACACACCTTCTCTCTCTCTCTCTTACTCATACACACACACACGCACACACTAACGCATACTCTCTCTCCCTCTCTTTCATATACTCACTCTTTATCGTCCATACACCCACTCACACACTAACCATTTTATATGTACTAAATTATGAATCGAAAGTTTCTTGAATTTTATACTTAATATAAACAGCCATAAATTTTCTGAAACAATTGGCAAATCTATTTGTTATTCTGACTCGACCTTTGACCTTTTTAATCACCGAAAACTTTTGTTGATCTACTGAATTGATTTTGATATGGTCCATTAAACTCATTTGTAAACAGAAACTCTGAATCTTGGCAAACAAACTTTATTTAAATCATTTACGATTCTTATAAAGAATTTCAATTAGTTTTCAGTCATATTGTCACATAATCTGGTAGGAAAAATCAACGGTATTGAACCTCTAACCAGGGAATCGAATATTCTATACTAAATTATAAATATCTATAAATGATATATTTCAGTTATAACGGCCAGAAGGTGCAATTGTAAGAAAGGTTCAAAGTTATGTATATTTGAATACAAGACTCCGACGAAGGTTGACAGACAAAACATTTAATACATATACATCACATGGATATAACAAGATACATAATACATCTTATTATAATGGAGATTGTGTGCTTTTCTGTCTCTAACCGAAACTATATTACTACTCAAGTCACAATTCCCTTACATTATTTACATCACATTCTCCATGATTTTATTCATATTTAAACCTCAATTATTAATAAAATTGCTTCACTTTTGTATTAGTGTTGTCCATATCTACATACAAATAACATGCAATTGTATTTATATATACAAAAACTAGCGGTTTACAGTGTGAATGGGAAGGCTAATTTGCATATTGATATTAAAAATGTGATTTTATTAAATATGTGCTTAGTATTATTGATTTCTAATTGTTTGGTTTTATCTTAATGAATATAAGCAAAAATCTCTTCAATGAATCTTAAATGAAATCCATTAACAAGAAAAAATAACTGTCATTTTATTCTTTATTTCCTAATTTAACTAAATAGTTAAATAAGTAAAATTCAGCAATGAAAGACGGAAGTGATGGAAGAGTAAGTTACATTTCTATTTTTCTATTATACGCCTACTCTGTTACATATCTTTTTATCTGCCTTCTTATTAGACTTTCTAATTTAATACGATATTTCATTACATTAAAACTTAAATACTTGCACCCGGAGGGTGCATATATTTGCTAGTAGGTATAACAAAGTTACATGTAGAAAGATAAACACACATTCATGAATGGTACAAGATATACAAAAAGTACAGACATGAGACTTAGAATAGTCCATGCTGTATCATTCACTTACAGTAATGTAAGGGGGCGAAGCCCCAACGAGAAGGGGTAGACCAAAATCTACCCCATGTGTCTCGTGGTTACTGGAACAGGAAAAGAGACAGAAGGGTTTGAACCCGGCGCTTAAATACTATAGCCCCTAGCGGGCACCAGCAAACTAAACCGGGCAGACAAGTCTCCCAGGCAAATACGAAACTAACGCTACACAATGAACGCAAATCTAGGCATAACATATCTCTAGACAGGTTGACATGCCGTTGAAATCAATCAGTCAATCACTAAAAAGGATGTTGGTGGAGTGGCCTATTGTCGGTATCAGCCGGACAGCAAAGGAGTCAATCCCCTTTTCGCTAGCGCTAGACCGGAGAGATTATCTTTGCTGAGATGTAGCGCCACACCTACCGCACCGGTCAGATTACCAATCTCTGCTATCTACGCACTGAGTTGGAGGGATCTGAGATCAACTGGTCCTGGGTTTATTTGGAATACAATGGATGATTTAACAATATTACTGCAAATGCTTATAGCTGAAAAACATTAATAGAAATTCAGAATAAGGTAATTTTATAAAAATCACCATGAACAAAATACCCTTGCACAAAATATTCCTGGATCAGTACTACTATATGGCTGCACTACTTGGACCCTAACGAAATGCCTATAAGCTAGATGGGAGCTCCAAAAGATTGCTGCGTGCAATCTTAAACAAAGGCGATCTTAAACAAATCTTGGAAACAACATCCACAAGGAAACAGCTGTACGGCCACATGCCCGCTATCACACAAATCCTAAATGTGATAAACAAGACATGCTGGACCTTGTTGGAGAGGCAAGGACGAACTCATAAGTGACGTCCTCCTGTGGAAACCAGCACATGGGTATGCCAGTGCGGACCGTTCGAGAATACCTGCATTGACCAACACTGTGCGGATACTAGTTGGTGCGCTGAGGACCTCCCGAGGGCAATGAATGATTGGGACTTTTAGCGTGAGATTGTCATAAATATCCGTGCTACAAGCGGAACATGATGATGATCATAATGATGATGATGATAATGATGATGATGATAATGATGAAGATGACCACGAGGAGGGGGAGGAAAGGGGGAGAGAGAAAGGGAGGGGGAGGAGGGGAAGGACAACCAGTGGTTTATTTTAGATTTTCCTAAGGGAATTTTGTTTAATTTGTCTTTTTGACTTTTTTAAAGAATTTTGTATCAATTTGGTTTTTTTGTTTTTTCTAATTTATTGTTCTTATGTAATATGATCAGTACTCTATTTTTTAGTAAAATCATTAGGGGATTTTGTTCGGGGGATTATGTCCGTGTGGGATTTTATTCATGAGGAAATTTGTCCACGTATATATTTTCCTCTGATAATACATAAAACCTATTAAACGTAGGCTGACCCCCGGGCGAAAATCGCTACACTGATCACATCTTGGAGAAATAGACACACATTATTTCAAAAACTCTATTTTCATAGCATCATCTATATACCTAAAGGACAGTTGATATGTATGTATGTAAGTATGTATGCATGTATGTATGACCAGAAGAAGCTATGACAATAAAACATGTAATGATAAAGTAAATATTTATACACATTCAGTATCAACAGAGATTGCGTTTTATGAAAAAATCATGATGATTTTTGTCTATATTTGGGAATATATCTAAAAATTAGGATTTGTATCGTAAGAGAAGGGAAAGTCCTTGGTGGCGTTCATGATTAAAACATAAACAAATTATTTATAAGACCAAAAGAATCAATGGATCTGCGAGACTAACTTTTTATCATCCACCCTCTACACAGTTAGCCGGTTGTAGTTTAGATATAAACGAGATATTTAAAAAAAAAAAAAACTTTTTACTTCCCGGTCCAAGCAGGCTAGCTCTGCTAATATTTACATAAAGGTATCTGAAGGATTTTCATGAAACCCCTGAACGTACAAAAGCACGTGAGTAATCATGTGTTCAAAAATTATTAATACGATCTGTGAAATGGGTGATTGTAGCAGTAAGCAGTGACTCGGAAGGTTGAAGATTTTGGTAGCAACAAATTGACTCGTTTTGCCGGGTTAATTCTGAGACATCTGTTTTTTCAATTGAGAAGAACTGGTGGTCGTTTAAAGTAGTTGTCGGCCGCGGAGCGTCGTTCACTTCTTTCGAAGCAGAGTGAAATCTGGGTGAATGTTGATAATTTCCGACTGTTAAATAGCTAACAAATAGGATCGGATGATAATCAATTTTTTTGGCGCTATTCCATTGTCAAATTTCTTTCATGAGAAGAAAAAAAATTGGTGTGATGGATAGTCTTGTAATGATTCATTAGCTATAGATTCTTGTTAGGGCAGATTTGAGGAACAAACAAAAAGGATCGTATTCTAAAAATAGACAAAACCAGACTGACCGACGCCAAATTCAAAACTTCGCGCCAACTTCTGAGAGCGGAGAAGAGAAAAGGATTTCAAATAGCAGAGGACGGAAAGGCATTGAAAGATAGGTGCGCAGTCACGAGTACAATCCTGTTAGATGCGAGTGAACTAAAATAGAAGTAAGCTTTAACAACTATAAGACTTTGTATAAAGAAAAAAATCATTAACCAAACCACATCTTTGTAACTTGTTGTTCATTTGAAACAATTTATAATACACATATAAAGGACAATTTTTGTTACGACTCAAACTTCATTGTTTCATTACTTGTACTCTTTTCGTTGTTTCTTTGATGGTAGTTTTCACATGAAAATGATCTCCAACCAACCTACAACAGTCTGTTTATCAGATTAGTTGTGTATGTCGGGGCCTTGTACTCGGATTTTTCGGTAGAAGAAGAAAGTATCGGTTCCCACAACTTCAACACACGATAAAACGGAAATGTGGTCTCCGTGGGGAACAAAAGAAAAACCCAAAGTAAATATAAGAATAAATTTTATATATTATATATATTATATATATATATATATATATATATATATATTCATTTACAATTCGGATGATCAAAATTTTTTAAGTGATACTAAAAAGTATATGGATGCGAGTAATTGTCTGTGCGAGGTGCGTCGATTGTGTTCGTTTTAGTAGAAAACATGTGGAAACATGTATGTGGAAAAAGTCTAGCATTTTTATGAAATAAAAAATACGCGAATAGGGAAATTATTGATTATACGCTGTAAAATCAGAAAGAGAGAAAGCAGGAAACGAAATGAAAAATACTTGATATTTGACAATTCGGTAAAGTGTATTGTTGAGGTCGTGTGCGTTCGAGTCTCCGACGAGTGTCGTTTCTCCGTATAAACTCCTTAGAGAAAATTCACCTTATTAATTGAATGACCCTCTTCTTGTACATGAAAGGAACCATCACTATTGATTTCCTTGAAAAAAGTGCAACTATACATAGTGCTTCCTATTGCCAACTTTTTGGGCTTTTTTATTTATTGATCAGATTTTTTTGTGATCGATAATCTGTCAATGGCAGTCCATGCCTTTCTTATGTATACTAGCAATATTATGCACCCTCCCGGGTGCAAGTATTTAAGTTTTTAATGTAATAAAATATTGTATTAAATTAGAAAGGCTAATGAAACTAAATAAGAATACAGATAAAATTTGAAACAGAGGGAGTATAATAAAAGATTTGAACAGAGGGAGTATAATAAAAAAATGGAACAACTGAAACTTACTCTTCCATCACTCTCGTCTTTCATGTTATTTTTCTGATTTTAAGAATTTAGTTATAAGAGGAAGTAAAGATAAGATGAGAGTTATTTTATCTTGTTAATGGATTTCATTTAAGATTCATTGAAGAGATTTTGCTTATATTCATTAAAATAAAACCAAACAGTTAGAAAGCAATAATACTAAGCACATATTTATGTAAATTCGATTTTTTTAAATATTAATATGCAAATTAGCCTTCCCGTTCACCTGTAAACCGCTATTTTGTTGTATATATAATATAATTGCATGTTGTCAGTATGTAGACATAGTTAACAGTATTAATAATGTAAGACAATTTTATTAATAATTGAGGTTAAATAAAAATAAAAATAAACTTATGGAGAATGTGATGTCAATAACTAAGAGAATTGTGACTTGAGTAGGAATATAGTTTCGGTTACAGACAGAAAAACACACAATCTCCATTATAATAAGATATTGACATCGCTTTGAGAACAATATCCCTATGATAATATACTGTGCTCATGTGATTATTGTTATCAAATAGGAATAGTTAATTGATTCCATATCATCATCATGTCGCGCATGCAGCACGGGTATCCATGACACTCTTTCGCCAACCTTCCCTATCATTCATTACACCTGGGAAGCTCCTCTGCGGGAGCAGCCAGCATCTTCACATAATTGGTCAATGTAGGTCCTTGCTGGGAGCCCCCACTTGTATGTCAATGTGTTGGCTTCCACAGGAGAACGTCGCTTATGAGTTTTCTCCTTGCTTCTCCAGCAGTGTCCTGCATGCCTTTTCCGTCTCACTCGGATAGTTTGTGAGATGGGCAGGTGACCCGTACAGCTGTTTCCTTGTGGGGTGCTGTTTCCACGACTTATTTAAGACTGCACGCAGCATTCTTGTGCAGCTCCCATCTAGCTTTATCAAGACACTTTGTTAGGGTTCAGGTGGTGTAGCCATATAGCAGCACCGACACAACCACAGCCTGGGAGTACTGTCGCTTCAGCTTGTCAGGGAGATCGGACCTCCATATGACTGATAATTTATTTGTGGCCGACCATGCCTTTGCTATCCGTGTATTAACATCGCTCTCTGTGGAGGAGATATTACCACCTAGGTACGTGAATTGTTCTACTGACTTAAGAGGATTATTAGTATAAGCAAGAATTTGTGGCCTCCAGGCTAAGTATTTAAGTTCGATGAAATATATTAAATTCAAAAGACTAACAAAATCAAATAAGAACACAATTAAAAAGATAACACTTAATTTGATTATATTTTAATTGGCTTATATATAAATCACTAAAGCGTTAGGAAGCGCGTGGTGTAATGGTTAAAGTCATAGGAAATGGACTCGTCGCCCCGAGTTCAAATCCTGGACATGGTAATTGCATTTCACTTAGCGCTAATACCTTTGGGAATGGTATGAATTCTACTCTCCCTCCAGCTATGGGTAAATAGTAGGGCAGACTGGGCTCTTTAATCTTGGTTAGGCAATCGGTCTAGGTGAAGGAAAACTCTGAATTCAAACCTGTTAAACTCTGCTTAAGAAATTGACCTTGTGTTGTAACCCGTCGGCCGCCGCTCCCGAGCTGAAGGCTCACAGAATCTCCGAAATGGGCCGTCAAAGATCGGATTTTCTGCATCAACCACGATTGCAGGGTATCTATATTTGCTGGAAGTCTAGCCGAATGCCCCACGTTGTGTGCTAAGAGATCTCAAACGACTAGAGAATTGCTATAGAAACTGATTTCCGAGATTATAAATGGCGGCCGATTGGTCACATAAAAAGATAAACGAATCTTTTTCTTTTAAAAAAATCAACAACATTTTATATTATTCGAAATATAAAATACAAATAATTATTTCTCAAGGTTTGTGGGAGTGATTTGCCCGTAAATTAAATACTTCTGGTCTTCTGCAGAGTATTGTGCAAACAGTTCGTAAGTTGACTAAGTTTTTGCAAAATGGTCTTAGCTGAAGTCAGTTACTCTCGCGGCTCTCAGTATTGCGTTAATTCTTGTCAGCTAGCCCGATTCTCAAGCGATCACAACTTCATCTGCCCGTTTGCCTCATCTGCCTATTCGGCCTCTTCTGCCCCTCAAGCCAAAAAACGTCTGAGTTAAATAATACTCCGACCGGAACAATTTTATTTCCGGTCGGCATGAAAACATCGGGAATTTTTCTGCTCCACCCACCCAAGAAGGGTAACCGCCTTCCTCTTGTTCAACGAGCCAATCAAATTTACTTCCGCCACCAATCTGGGTACCATCTCTTCCGGCCACTTGAATGTGTTTTTTTAAATACATTCGACCCTTTTTTTTTTATGTCGATTTCCAACAAGAGTTTATCTCCATTCTCCAGCCATAGGGAAACATAAAACAATAGATTCTCTTTAATCCTGGTTTCTTCATGTTCCGGTAATCTATAAAACAAGATTTATCTTTTCCCCGCGACTAAAAGTCTGGATACATCAAAGACTCGTCTAAGAACGGCTTCCCTCACTTCTGGGAGTTCCGACCTACTTGAGATTTTACTACCGGCCACTATCGCCTCGACCTCCCGGTCGAGGTCATTTTCGGATCGCCCATCTGTTTTGGATCTACGGCTGAAGTCGGCCAGCGAGTTATATTTCCGTTTATTAATTCTTTCTTTCTTCTAATTTCAAAACCTAGATCAGGTCATATTTCGATCGCGGCCCTGTAATTCTGACCCAAACGATCGGAAGATTTTAACTTCCGATTTTTTTTCTTTCTTTCTTTTTCTATCTTCTAAACCTGAATCAGGTCACAGTGTCACATCCTGCTCGTGCGGAGGGGTTGGTAAATATATATATATATATAAACATTAATAGGATTGGTTTTAATATGTTGGAGAATAAAAAAATAATATTAGAGATCAATAGCACCAAGTAATTATTTACTAAACCTGGTTTTGTTAAAAACCAGTATAAAATTAACCACACTATATATTATGTAAATCTTTATTTTAGTGATATATAACACACATTGGGGGATTTTTAACGCACTAAATCTAACTCAGATTTTCATAGAAACATAGTTGATAAATAAGATTTATTTAGAGGTCAGGGTCGCGTGTTCCAACAAATAATATTTAAATGATGAACCACTTTGTAGAGGGTTACGTGACGTGTTCAATGTTAAAGGAAATTACGTTAAAATAATAAGACACAGTTTAGGCAGAAAATACGGAGAAATGAAAAAGACAAGGCATGTATTTATAAACTAACAAATAAATTTATTCGGGAATAAATTCGCAATAATCAACAAATATGTGAATGTTCAAAAGAATGTGTAAAAATTCGTATGTGGAATTTAGAAAAGTTCGCTCAGAAATGTATAATGTTCAATGTAAAATGTTAATGTAGAGTCTTCAAAGTTCGATCAGACGTGGACCAGAATTGTAAAATAAAGTTTTGTTAAACTGAACCCTCATTTTATGTCCGTGTTTTTGCAGTAAATATTTTATTTTTCTTGCACCCGTTATTTTACAATACTAAATTTATTTTATTTATTTATTTTAATATTCACTTCAATATACGCATTGAAGTGAATATTGAAATAAACAAAGAAAATATATTTAGTATTGTAAAATAACGTTCTAAAAGTTTTTATTTTGTGAGAATAGTTAGTTTTAAAGTGGGGGTTGGTTTTACATTTCACCTTTTTACTCGTAAATTCCTACCATAAAATTAGGCTTGGCTCAGATAATGTCCAAGCCTAATTTTATGGTAGGAATTTACGAGTAAAAAGTTGAATATTACCTTTTGTTGTTATTTATTTTATTTTATTTTTTGGCTTTGGTACTCTAAAATAAAATAAAAAATCAGATTTTAATCATCATTGACGAAAAAACAAAATTACGGTCATAAAAGGATCCAATGTATGCCTAAATTGTAAAACGAGCCCCCACTTTAAAACTAAGCATTCCCACAAAATAAAAACTTTTAGAATATACACATTGAAGTGAATATTAGAATAAATAAAGAAAATATATTCAGTATTGTAAAATAACGGGTGCAAGAAAAATAAAACATTTATTTACATAAAATAAGGGTTTAGTTTATTTTATGGTAGGAATTAACGAGGAACAAGTTAAGGATTACCTATATTTGCGTTACATATTTTTTTCTGCGTTTGCAATCCTTAATAGTATTCTTTGTTTTTCTTTTTAGATTTTACGGCATATCAACCCTTCTTGCTTGTTTTCTTTGATAACGTACCATGCATATAGAAAACGGTTTATCATTATTTAGATGACATTCAAATTTTCTCTTCCAATTCATTTTATTTCTCCTTAACGGTATTCTCATGCGTTAACATTTTTTTCTTCCAAATTTGTTTCCTTCTTTTTGCCCTTTTTTCAAATTCTTTTTTTCTTCTGCCTCATTAAGAAACTTGTGAATTACCTTTCTATTACTGATTATTTGAATCTTACCATATTTTCTTTTATATACATTTTTTTTTCTTGTCTGTATTTGTTTGTTTTTTCGCTTAATTTTTTTTTGTTTTATTTGTTTGTATTTTATCGGACAACATATATTCCGATTTTCCACGCCGGTTGATAAATGTGGATTCATTCTTTGTAAATCTGTCCTTCAATTCGTTTTCGCCTTACTGATTTTCTTACATAAGATATTTCGTTATTTTTTCAATGAGCTCTGATTACCTCTTCACATTAATATACGATAAACACTGTAAACACTGACATATCTAAACATTTAATAATATGTACGTGCGTCGTGTCGTCAGAGCGGTACAGGATCATATATTCAGATACTATCAATCAGCAGACTCAACTAGTTCGCCACACACCCACACACACACACACACACACACACACACATATATATATAATATATATATATATATATATATATATATATATTCCAAAAGTCCAGAAAAAAAATCTTCCTTACGACACAAGAGTTTTATTTAAAAAAAACAGTCGCAGCTTGAGAGCTCAATGTGTGCTCTTAATGTTAGAGTCACAGAGCAAATATATGAAGTAAAGAAATAACAAAAGACTTAGAGATTTAGCATTATAGTCTATTTCAGGGAGCTTAGACAAATAGTCTAACTTTCCCGACACATCAGATGCAAATGATGAATTTTTTATTACTTTAAAGGCATTTGAAAACAGATTTTTATTTTTTATATATTTTTTTTTCAGTTTTTTTAAATTTTATAGTCCTGTGATATGAATTCCAAATGAAATCCTTGATGTTGCAAAAAAAAATTTTAAAAAATTATGTTGTAGTTTCACTTCCGCCACAAAAAAATATTTATATAATATATATATATATATATATATACATATAAGTTAAGAGAAAGGAAATGAATCCGCCGATATGAGTATTGATAAAAGGATATGAAAAACAACACAATATGCTGTTAAAGTGAAAAGATATTATATCATATTCATAGCTACTATTGAACAATATTTCGATTTATAAAAACCATCTTCAGAGCTTGTTTATACTCCAGACTTATCAATAGCGGAGACAAAAATAATATGAATTCAAAACGAAAACAATGATGTTGCAAAAAAGTTATGCGGAAGTTTCAAATATAAGTACGTCTGCCAACGCTTTTCTCGGTCAGCGACAGTTATGTATCTCTTATTGTAAAAGTTTTTGAAAAAAGAAGACATATTCAAAACTCGACGATAGACAAATTCTCTTAAATTCTCTTTTTATTTATTTTTTGTTCAATATCAGCTATAAATATGATATAAAATCTTTTCACTTTAACAGCATATTGTGTTGTTTTCATATCCTTTTATCTATACCCATATATATATATATATAAATATATATTGTAATAGCAGTGATAGTGACTTACCGGTAGCCAAACGCCTTCACTGTTTCGCGCGTCGATATACTCTCTGAGAGCCGTTCACGAAACTGCCATGTTTATGCTACAGACTTATTTGCATAAGATAGCAGCGAGACATTTTAAAAACAGGCGAGTGGACGCGGGGTAGGAGTTCGCCTACAGGCTTCGAATGCGTGACGTCGAAGGACTTAAAATCCGGGGGTAGTGGTTACTTCTTGTGTGTACTGAAGGTTTTGTGGGTTTGTGGGAACATACGAGAGTGTCGTTAGATAAACATTTTGGCGAGGGAGGGGGAAACCGTACTGGTATATATATATATACTAGCAAATATATGCACCCTCCGGGTGCAAGTATTTTAGTTAAATTTTATAATAGAATATCATATTAAATTAGAAAGGCTAATGAAACTGAATAAGAATGTAGATAAAAAGATTTAGAACAGAGGGGGTATGATTGAAAAATAGAACAACTTTGAAACTAACTCTTCCATCATTTTCCGTTACTCCCGTCTTTCATTGGTAAATTTTCCTAATTAAACTGTTTAGTTAAAATAGGAAGTAAAGAATAATATTACAGTTATTTCTTCTTCTTAAGGGATTTCATTTAAGATTTATTAAAGAGACTTTTGCTTATATTCATTAAAATAAAACCAAACAGTTAGAAACCGATAATACTAAGCATATATTTATTAAAATTACATTTTTAATATCAATATGCAAATTAGACTTCCCATTCACACTGTAAACTGCTATTTTGTTGTATATATAAATACAATTGCATGTTATTAGTATGTAGATATGGTCAACAGTCTTAATAATGTAAAAACAATTTTATTATTCATTGAGGTTTAAATAAAAATAAAATCATGGAGAATGTGATGTAAATAACTAAGGGAACTATGAATTGAGTAGTAATATAGTTTCGGTTACAGACAAACAAACACACAATCTCCATTATAATAAGATATATATAATATTATATATATATATATAAATGTGTATGTGTGTAATGGTTATTGTTCTAGGATTGAATACGGCGAAGCGAGTTCAAATTTTGGCCGTGACAGCATTTCCCTTAGCACTAATACACACGGGAATGGTGTGAAACAACTACCATACCTGCAGCTATAGCGGAATAGTAAAGACGTCTGGAATCTCTTTAGTATGACAACCAATCTAAGAGAAGCAAAAGTTGATCTTGTGTCAGATTTGCCAGTGGAAGAGGCTTTTTTATATATATATATATATATATATATATATATATATATATATATATATATAGAGAGAGAGAGAGAGAGAGAGAGATAGAGAGAGAGAGGGAGCGAGAGAGGATAATGTCCTATGTATTTAACTAACGTAAATGAAAAACAAAGTGTTGAAAAGATTAAATGATCTTACTACTGATGCTCATAGAGAATGAATCACGATAAAAATATACATGTTAATTCTTTCGGTTATATATATATATATATATATATATATATATATATATATATTGTGTGTGTGTGTGTGTGTGTGTGTGTGTGAGAGAGAGAGAGAGAGAGAGGAGAGAGAGGAGAGAGAGAGAAGAGTGTGCGTGTTTGCGCGCGTGTAGTTTTCAAGTCAACTGGTCAACTGTAAATTGCCAACTGCTGTTTACTTCACGGCTTTGATATTACATAAGCCATGAAGGTTGAGATGCCATTAAAAAAATGAAAATAAACAAAACTAAGTGAAACAGTTTCCATCAAAAACTTCTTCCATCGGTTTTGCAGTGCTTGAACCCTACTGATCAAAATAGTCATCAACAGCTAATATAACAGAAATACATGAACATTTCAGCCGCATGAATTTAGCAGCCCACTCTCGTACATCATCCCAATCATTTATATCCGAAGATGTGTTACACAATCGGGGAAGGCTAATAAAATAATCTTCAAAAATGGCCGATCAACAGAAAAATCTTAAGTGTGGTCAACAAATACATAATAAAATGGACACAGGGTGAAAAAATAATCAAAACTGCAGAAAAGGTGGCGACCATTTTGAGGATTTAAAGTTGAATATAATTCTGAGATAAAATCTAAGGAATTTCATCAAACAATACGGGATAATCGACTGGTAGGAAAGGTGGGGTTATGTAGGCGTAGGTGTTCTGATCGGATGAAGGTGTGAACACGAAATATGCGCCGGTGTTTAGACCGCATTTGGCCTGGTCACATGCAAGTCGATGAATGATATATAACCATATTTCTCTGAATGTTTGAGATGAGTCTTGAAGATTAGTATTATCCATCTTCATTGTTACTTGTACAACGTTTCGGCCGATATGCCCTCCCGGCCTTCTTCAGGTATTTTTTGTCCTCGGGAACCTTCTCGGACTCGGGAACCTTCTTTTCGAACTCGGGAACTTTCTTGTCGTATTCGGGAGCCATCACGGAACTTTGAACCTAACCCGTGGACTAAATAAAGGGTTAGGTTCAAAGTTCTGTGATGGCTCCCGAATACGACAAGAAAGTTCCAGAGTTCGAGAAGGTTCCTTGGTCCGAGAAGGTTCCCGAGTCCGACAAGAAATACCTGAAGAAGGCAGGAGGGCATATCGGCCGAAACGTTGTACAAGTAACAATGAAGATGGGGACAATAGTCCAAATAACGCATATAATACTGATTTATAACCAGTCTGAATGTTGATATAGGTTGAGTTTGGCTGAAAATTGGACCGAATATAAGTCACACGTCGATCTCCGTGCATTCAATCCTAACCTCATCGGCACTCTCTTACTTTCCACATTCATCGCAATTTAAATAAAAAAAGCCATGGAATATATATATTTACCATCCCCTCTGCACGAGCAGGATGTTACACAAGGTCAATTTCTTAAGCGGAGTTCAACAGGTTTGAATTCAGAGTTTTCCTTCTCCTAGACCGGTTGCCTAACCAATGTTAAAGAGCCCAGTCTGCCCTAATATGTATCCATAGCTGGAGGGAGAGTATGATTCATACCTTTCATAAAGATATTGAATATATGTTATACATGTGTTGATCGTTCTTTAGAAAGTTCAGCTATAGTGTGCAGCCCGATACGAAGAACTAATGTAGCAGTATACTACAAATTCAGAAACAGAGATATATGTTCTAATCTTCAAATACTTACTTCTAAAAGTCGGGCATATACATTTTCCACAGACGCTTAGCTCAGTCTATACACAGTAAAATATACAAGAGATGAATCGAAAGGTACGAAAGATCGCTGACACCTGTAACCTGGGGGAAACGTAAACTATGCTATCGTTATCCGATTCAATCGGGAGAAAATGTTATCTTTTCTATCTGATATCGACCCTCTATTTTCTAATGTCTTCCCCATTCACCAATATCATCTGCATTTTCCTCCAGGCGAAATGGGGAAAAAGCGAACTATCGCCTAAAGACTATTGGAGAAGACATATATAAGTAATTGATGTCCGAAGACCAAGGAAAACCTCTAACACGAAACCAATATCGAGTATCGAAAAAAAGAAAGAAGAACCCTGGCAAAATGTGACTGGATATTACAGAACCAAAATCATAAGGATAACCTTCCTAATATACAACTACGTTTGAGAATACGCTGCTCATTATATTGAACTTGTAAGGCTACGTGATTTCCAGTCTGTCTATGTCTGTATAAGAGTTTTTCATTGCAGGGTGGATTTATTTTCATTATTCTCTTATTTTCTCTTATGTTTTTATATATATATTTACCTGTCTCTCAGTAGAAGGAGGATATGATAACAGATCAAATATTCTTAAGTGGTGTTTAAAAAGTTAGAATTCAGATTTCTCTTTCTCCTAGACTGGTTGCCTAAAAAGATTCAAGAGCCCCAAATGCCCTACTATTTATCCAGTGGATTTATTGTCCTTATTCTTATATGTATAGAATGTATATATATATATATATATATATATATATATATATATATATGCGTGTGTGTGTGTGTGTGTGTGTGTGTACAATATGTATATATTATGTATAATATGAATATATATATATATATGTGTATAATATATATATATATATATATATATATATATATATATAATATATATATATAAAGAAATAATCTGAAATCTTGTGAAACAAATTTGCCTCAGGAAAGAAAAGTGGGACAAATTTGTTTCCCATGCAATCAGATTATGGATTTTATAATTTAACAAGTGGGGATATATATATATATATATATATATATATATATATATATATATATATATATTATATATATATAATCCAACAGTCCAGAGAAGAAATCTTCCTTACGACATAGGAGATTTTTTTAAACAACCTGTCGCAGTTTGAGAGCTCAATGTGTGCTCTTATTGTTAGAGTCACAGAGCAAATTTATAAGTAAAGAAATAACAAAAGACTTAGAGATTTTGCGTTATAGCCTATTCATCATTCGCATCTGATGAGCAGGGAGAATTAGACACTTTGTCTAAGCTCCCCGAAATAGGCTATAACGCAAAATCTCTAAGTCTTGTGTTATTTCTTTACTTAAATATATATATTATATATTATAATATATATATATATATAATATATATATATATATTAGATACCATAAAAGAAAAAGGTTTCACATTAAGAAAGGCAAGAAGCAGGAGATATCCCGCGCAAACAGTCACAGATGCAGACTATGCTGATAACCTCGCACTTCTTGCAAATACACCGGCACAGGCTGGATCACTACTACATAGCCTGGAGGAGGCAGCAAAGAACATCAGCCTCTATGTGAACTCTGATAAAACTGAGTTCATGAGCTTCAAAAAGAAAGGAGACATCTCAACACTTACAAACCATCCCAGTGAGACGGACAAGGTATGCAGGACACTGCTGGAGAAGCAGGGATGAGCTCAAAAGCGACGTTCTCCTGTGGAAGCCAACACAGGGACATGCTAGTGTGGGCCGATCAGTAAGGACCTACATTGACCAACTATGTGAGGATTCTGGCTGCTGCGCGGAAGAACTCCCCGAGGCAATGAATGATAGAGAAGGTTGGCGAGAGATTGTCATGGATATCCATGCTACTTGCACATGATGATAATGATATATATATATATATTCTATAAATGCTTGTAGAAGGGACTATTCAGATGAGTGCTTCTCCATTATGCATAGAGCTAGGTCAAAACAGCATTTAACCATCCTTGAAGCTGTTCATATCTCTTTTTTCCGGCCTGCTCTGTGCAAACAAACCCCAAAGCACTCCCTCTATTTATTGGGAGACACTTCCAACCCTGTTTCTACTAGGGTACATACATACCCCCCCCCCCTCTTTCTTTTTTGTTGTCCCCTCTGGCTCACCCCCATTCGTTTCTTACAAAATTCTTGTACAATCTGACTTTTATTCGTCACCGGTGTATCACTTGAAAAGTACCGGTTGAAAAGGCCTTCGTGTAACCCCCATTTATTTTATATTTTATTCTTTAATACAATATTCTCCAAAATTACATATGATTCTCCATTTTAGTGTTATATATATATATATATATATATATATATATATATATATATTATATATATATACTAGCCTCTCAGTAGTAGTAGTAGGATATGACACCAGGTCAAATATTCTTAAGTGGCTTTTAAGAGGTTGGAATTCAGACTTCTCCTTCTCCTAGACTCGTTTCCTAACAAAGTCTCATGAGACCCGTATGACCTACTATTTACCCAGTGAATTTCTTTCATTATTCTTTTAATTTCTATTATTCTTTTATATATATATAAATATATATATATATGTTGTGAGGTTTAAAGGGTTAAATAAGAACAAACCGACGGGTAACAAAAGAGAAAATTTATTAACAGAAAGTAGACATAATAAACTGAGAGTTTTTGAAACTTGTCACGATGTCATTGTTTTATATAACTTTAATTTTAAATTTACTAATCAAGACCTTTTATCTATACATATATAAAGGGCAGTTGTGTATATGTGTATGTCCGGAAGAAACTTTGAAAATAAAAAAATTAACGACAATGTAAATATATATATACATTAGATATTACCAGGTTTTGGTTTTTAAGTAAAAATAATGAAGATTTAATTTATATTCGTGAAGATAATTAAAAAATATGATTTAAATGATAACAGCATAGATTTTTTGTGCATTTAATATTGTAAATAGTAGACATTACTTTTTCTATTTAGAGTGGCTGGGTCAACGCAAGATCTTTTTTTACGTGGGTATTTTAATGGGACATCTTGCGAGAGTTCAACTCACAATTCAGTAATAATTTATTAGTAATAAATTATTACTGAATCGTGAGTTCGATCCCTGCAGGATGCACCATGGATATGCGAGACTAATTTAAAAAAAAATCCCCATCTAACCCAGGCGACGCAGGGTAACCACTGCTAGTAATTTAATTAAGGTATACAGCTCATTCAATTGGTTAGAATCCTTCTACCTTCCTAAATTGAAGTACCGATATAATCATGGACATCCGTGTGAAATGCTAATTATAATCATTCATTCATTCATTCATTAACGAATATAAGTATCAATATAATCACGGACAGCTGTTAACTATGAAAGGCTAATTAGAATCCCTCACTCGCCCTTCTTAAATTGAAACATCAATATCATTATGGAGGGTTGTTAACTATAATAGTCAGGTGAAAATTGAAAAGTAAGAGGTAAAAAATGCAATGATGGAATCAAAGAATTTCTAAAGAAAGTCCAAGAAGAGACTAAAAGAAAAATGAGTTTTTCTTTCTGTTTATAAATACGATTGTATCTTATTATAATGGAGATTGTGTGTTTTTCTGTCTGTAACCGAAACTATATTCCTACTCAAGTCACAATTCTCTTAGTTATTGACATCACATTCTCCATGATTTTATTTTTATCTAAACCTCAATTATTAATAAAATTGTCTTACATTATTAATACTGTTAAGTATGTCTACATACTGAAAACATGCAATTATATTTATATATACAACAAAATAGCGGTTTACAGTGTGAACGGGAAGGCTAATTTGCATATTAATATTAAAAAATCGAATTTAATAAATATGTGCTTAGTATTATTGATTTCTAACTGTTTGGTTTTATTTTAATGAACATAAGCAAAAATCTCTTCAATGAATCTTAAATGAAATCCATTAACAAGATAAAATAACTGTCATTTTATTCTTTACTTCCTCTTATAACTAAATACTTAAATTAGAAAAAATAACAATGAAAGATGAGAGTGATGGAAGAGTACGTTTCAGTTGTTCCATTTTTCATTATACCCCCTCTGTTTCAAATCTTTTATTATACTCCCTCTGTTTCAAATCTTTTTATCTGTATTCTTATTTAGTTTCATTAGCCTTTGTAATTTAATACAATATTTTATTACATTAAAACTTAAATACTTGCACCCGGAGGGTGCATATATTTGCTAGTTAAAATAAATGAATAAATATAAACTAAAACATCTAATATCTAAAAATTTCTTTAAAAGAAAAATGTTCATCTTTATTATTGGAATAATTAAAATCCAATTTAAATCATTAACAAAATCGCAGGTGAATCATGAGTTTAAATCAAAAAGACAAAAATAAAAATAAAGACATTTTGGAAAATTTAAAGAATTTTGAGGAAAATTTTATAATCAAAGAAGGAGAATCAATTCCGATTTTTTTAGGGGGTGGGGGTATTTATTTTTTAAAGATATTTTGTTATTACATAATGCTAATTAGAATCATTCATTCCTCCTTACTAAATAGAAGTACAAGTATCATCATGGACTGCTCTTTGGACATGCTAATTAGACTCATGCTTTACTTTGTAACTCTTTGCTAACTAAATTTTCCCAATTGCCAGGCCAAATTGTCTTGGTATTTTTTTTACCTGTATGAAGGGATATTTCATATTTCACTATCAATTCCCAAACACTTACCTTGTGTTCCATCTCGTGTAATTTGGTTCTAAGAAAATATTGAAATGTATTTACAGTTAGCTTAAAATGGTGAGGGAAGAAAAAAGAAATCTGATAGATTGCAATGGAGTTATCAGCATAATTAATTAGAGTAATCTTATTTTTTTTGTTATAGTGAAAAAATAAACTACCATGTTTAAATTACAAAAATACTTATAGTACCATGTATTCGCTTGGTTACCTCATTTCAGGAATGAAGCCGCCTCATTTAGAGGAACTAGATATTTTTTTATAATATCACATATTTGAGGGCCACCTTTTTGGCATACATTTCCAATACCTAAACATTGCCCCCCCGCCCACCTGGCTGGAGTATTTATCTATCTATAATGACGTTTTGGCATTTATCCGCTTCATTAGCTTACACACACAAACAAACACACACACACACACACACACACTTACACTATAGGGATTGGCCCCTATATTTTTACGGCATGTGGAATTGAAAAAATTAAGATAACTAAGTTATCTTAAACAACTAGTTTTACAATTGTATGTCCTGAGTTTTGAATTAGGTAAACAAAAGAGAATGAATATTAGTTTTAAAATATTTTAACAACAATAGAAACAATGGTTTAAATTCATCCGATAATTTATGTCACCAGAATTCCACAGATACCAAAATCATTCGATATTGCATCATCGCAAATCACCTGATATTTGATAAATATTTTAGCTTAATGATCACGTAAACAATTACAAAAGAGAATGATAAAAATACCCTTTGAGCTGAAAGACCAGACCGTGGGAGCTTACGCTCTTCTCGACTCGACAGAATTGGAGCTGATGCTCACAACTCGAGACAATGGGTAGAATACGCTGTCCGAAAACATAAAATACAAAACAAATATAAACAATACATGTCACACTTGTCGCATACAACTACGTACAGACACATACAATAAGCAACACCCGGAAAGAACAATTGAATATACGAATTGTAAATTAATGTATATAAAGTTTATTTCCTCTATCAATTTTGTCTTCTTCTTTTGTTACCTCTGGAAACTACATTTCCGTAGTCTTATACATTTAAATTGTGGGGACCCATAACTCAGATCTTCAACTCCTCAACTAAACACACACCAAACAAATTGGGTCCCTACAACAGAGAGAGAGAGGGGGGGGGAGAGAGACCGGTCGAATTGAATTTATAATAGCCTAATGACGGTTTGTTATTTTTATTATTACTGAAAGAAGTTTCGCCGACGACCGTCAATTAAAGGATAAATGCAACGCTCTCTTCTAAAAGGAATGGAGCACTCTATGGTGGCCTTTACATATATACAGATGTATGTATTAAAACAGTTAAAATCCCCTTCGCATTCTGTGAGTGACGATAGCCGCGCGGTTAAGCTGCCCGCCTGAGGTTGAATCGATCGGGTTTCTATCCCGGTTGTAGGTAGCTGCCAAATTTCTAGCCACACTGAAGAGACTTGATAAGTGGAAATAAGTGTCTGTGGATGACTATATATATATATATATATATATATATATATATATATATATATATTTATGAAGAGAGCGAGCGAGAAGGATTAAGTTTTAATCCGTGTCCCATAGCTGGAAGGGACAGCTAAATGTAGGCTTATCTCAATGCCATTTTTTTAAACGGAACACAAACACGCTCCTCCAGAATTTGAAATTGGATAATAGAACTCATTGCTTGAAGCTATGATCATTAGGAAACTCTCTCTCTCTCTCTCTCTCTCTCTCTCTATATATATATATATATATATATATATATATATATATATATATATATACTCCGCATACATAACCTTTATGCTGCCCATAAACACTCACCTACATTCAAAATACCGTCACATGCATACGCACATCACTTTATCCAATCATACACATCCTATGTCTATTGAATTTTCTGAAATTTCTTTCGATTTTCCTTGCATTTGTAACATCTTCACCTGACGATTGCCTCGCATGAAACCAATATGGTCGTGAATGTTCCTTTGTCACCATGTAAAACCTTTATATATTTATTCTATTATATATATATATATATATATATATATATATATATATATATATATATATTATATATATGTGTGTGTGTGTGTGTGTGTGTGTGTGTGTGTGTGTAAGCTAATGAAGCCGATAGATGGCAAAACGTTATGATAAATAGATAAATACTCAAACTAGGAGGGGGTGGGGCAATACTAGAAATGTATGCCGACAAGGGGGCCCTCAAATATGTGATATTGTAAAAAGTATCTGGTACCTCTAAATGAGTCGGCCTCATTCGTGGAATGAGGTAACCATGGGAATACATGCTCTCTCTCTCTCTCTCTCTCTCTCTCTTCTCTCTCTCTCTCTCTCTCTCTCTCTCTTCTCTGTCCCTCACACACATATATATGTATGTGAAGAGATGGAAGTGAATCCGACGGTATGTAGTATATTTAGAACATTGAAAACACACATGTTTAAATAAGTTGAGTGGTAAGTTTTTTGGTCGACGCAAAAGTGTTTCGATCTATTAATTAGATCATTTTCAGGGCATTTGTTGGTATAAGGAAGGTTTGTCACAGAATAACGAGAAAAGCAAGCGACACTCCTTGTTTATCAATCTGTTCAAAATATGAAATCTGAAGAAAGGACGCTGAAAAATGGACGGTTTGAAATGTGACGTCGAATATATATATGTATATAGGATGCGATGAGAAATTGTCGCCATCTTAAATGGTTAAGTTCGCACATGCGCTTTGTTTCTTTTATGTTTTATCTACTTTCATGTTTTATCTACTGTGCATCAAATTAAAGTCAGTTGTGCACTGTCTATGGAGAAAGCAGCATTACGACGCGATTCTATCTTGCAGAAATTTAGAAACACGCTGCACTGCTTGGGATTCATGCCTGCAGCTCTAATACGAAGATACCAGAGTGTTTGGATGACGATATGAGAACACAGTAGAAGATTCGAAAGAGAGTTGGATGAGTCCAATGCTGATTATGAAGGTACGACAGCTGGGAAATATCAATGTGATCGTTCGGATCAGAAAATAAATACCGAATATTTGAAGAAATACATACCATTACTGACAACGATAGTTGCAAGTCATTCAGCGCCAGAGGCTGAGACATGAGGGTGTTTGATTTTCTTATCAGGCAGGTAGTGCATTGAGACATTACTCAAACAAAATGATACAGGTTTAATTATTATCATATGTCATGGTGAACAACAGGAAAGACCGCACTGTGCATCTTTTTAAACAAACTTATGCATCCCCTCCAACCGAACATAATGTGTTTTTTGTTTTTCTTTCGTTTTTTTCTCCAATAAGAATTTTCTTCTGTCAGGATTAAATGGTGAACACACGGAATACCCGTTGGACATTACATGTCCAACCCGTCCTTCGGGACGGGGGTCCGGTGCGCTTCGGTCACTGGACCGGTCATGTTAAATTAATAGCGTCGATTCCAGGGGGCTATCCCCCCAGGCAACACTTGCCCCCTTGACTTAAAGGGGCAGGGCTGGGTTTATTGCCCAGCGCATGAGGCGCCCCCTTGAGGGGGAACGTCGAAGGGATCGACGCAATTTTTGTTCTTTCCCACCCATGAGCTTCGGCTTGTGGGTGGGCCCACGTTAAAACGAGGCCTCTGTGCCCAGCCCATACAAGTGGGGTTATGAGGCAAATACCCACAGAATACCCGTTGGCTTGCTCTGTTCCTACAAGATGTACCAATCGTGATGAAAAGCAAACATCTTGCTCACATCATGGTGTTTGTTGTGGTCACTTGTGATGATGGTATTATGCCTCCATTCATCTTCCCACATGGACTCAAACTTAACAAGGATGCTTAGTATAAGAGGTTCACCGAGTATTATCTCGGGTTCTTATAAAACATTGGGTTACCTGAAGGATAAATACCCAATGTTGAACACTTCGGTTAGGAAAAACGACAAACACGTTAGTTACGTTTAAAAAAGCTTTAATATAACATGTATATAGGAACGAAGTTCCCCAGACTATGAAATGTCACAAGAGTCCCAACAACACAGTAATGTTCATTTACAAAATAGGTGGAAACCACTTACTGTGAGCAGTGTCGTGTCTGTGGCGTCTGGCATGCACCATAGGTGTCTGCTGGGGAGAAGTGACGAGCACGTCCAGGCTTGTTCAGTGGCATCAGAAGAAGAGGCTTCCCTCCTTGGGTTCCTGTGTCACGTGACCACACTAGGGTCTCCAGACACAGGAGATTTACCAAAACCCTCAGAAAAGGGAGACTGCCCTTACAGCGGGAAGGTGGCTGCTGGAATATATTTCGTCCGACAACCGGACTCTGAGTCATGTCTCAAAGGCAGGAGAACTCAGTCTTGGCTGCGAGAAAAGGACATTAGGATGAATAGTGTGGTCTAAATAGCGAGGGAAATGAAAGGAAATATGAAAAAATATTAAAGAAACATGTTTTTTTCCCTCTAGTAGGTTATTTTCTCTTTTTTTTAAGATTAAGTGTTACTTATATTTTTTTATCCTTCATTTCATTTTAAAAAGAATTTCATCACTGTTTAGACAACCATTTATTCATCATAATGTCATGATGAATGTTTCACATAAAAAAAAACGAAACGTTTTAACATTGATTTTACCATCAAAAATACATTCATCTTTTTGGAATAGTTTTTTTTCCTTATTTTCCACACACACACACACACACACACACACACACATATGCACACACACATAAATATATATATATTGTATTTTTTCTGTTTTTACTGTAGGAAATTAAGGACCAATCCCACATTACGTTTTAGATGAGATATATTTTAAGTTAGTAATTCCTTTCCCATTTTTCAATATTTCTAGATACTTAGTTGGATTTTGGGGTGAACTGGTGCATGTTTTTCAATCGATCGATGTATATCATTAAAATTGCATTAAATGATTACTAACTGTGCCCTTTATGAAATTGCAATTGGCACTTGCACTTTGCTTTAGGGGACAGAAAGCAAGCCTTTCCTTTTTTTTTAATCTGCATAACCTATCCCAGAAAAATAATGAGATAATAAGTATTCTTTCAAGTAAATATATGTAAACGTACACTAAAGCATGCTTCTAGTTAGCCACAGTGTGATTTTAAGAGGAATTACGGGGTCGTAGGGAGCTCTTAATCTACCATGGTCGGCAATTGTTCCGGACGAAAGAAGAAAAACAACACATATGAAAAGTGCACACACATATTAACAAAGGTACACAATTGTTGCACATTGTGATGGCATTTGCTACAAGACTTATCTTGAGGGGTGAAATTAACAGTTCGTTGGTGAAGTGGCTCTAGAAAGGGACTTCTACTCGCCGTCGTTATGGAGTGCTGTTGAGACGTCTCTCCTGGTGAAATTTCTTAGGATAAGTAAAGTGTTGGGGAGTGCTTTTTTTGAGTGACTCGCCTGGTTAACTGCCCTTTGAAGTGGGCGGTGGATGGAGCCCTTGTTAAAGTGACTCGTCCGATCGACAGCCTTCAGATAAGTTAAGGGGTTTGATTCTCCCACCAACCTCCTGTTGGCGATTCGCCCCCAAGCGGCAGGGGAAGGTAATTTGACTATCGGTTTTCCGATAATTGAAAACTAAATCCCTATTTTAAAATATTTATAGATTTTATATATGCAGTTAGATTGTTCTCAATTATTTAATATATGTTCCTTAATATACGCCAATTAAATCTCCTTTACATTTTGCTATTCATTTTCGTGAATCGCTGAATCAACATATTCCTGGGAGTGGGATTGGTAGACGGGATACGCATGAGTGGCTGAACAAAAGCCATGATTTTACACCCTGCGACTTTTTTCTTTGAGGTTGGTTGAAGGAGCAAGTCTACTTTCCGAGATCAACGACTTTGCAAGGACGAATACAAGATGTTATTTCTGCCATTTCACAAGAGTTCCTAGGAAGATAAGTTGATGCGATTCCCAAGCGGCTTCAGAATTTGGATACGAATGTTGATGCTCATACAAAACTTTAGATAAAACTCCATGTTATGTGTGTTCATATCATATTCCGTTTATTTTAAAATACTGATTCAAAAATAAATTATAAGAATTTTAGAGTTATTTTACAATAACGCTCTATACTAGAGTATCCTATTATTTACGGTTATTTGTCGTAGAAAATAGATTCGGTGAACCAAGTTCAATCCTGGACGGAATTTTTTTTTTGTATCTCTTGGGGGTAATCCCCTACAAAAGAGGCATGAAGCTATACTATTCCCCTATATATAGCTAATATTCCCCTAGCTATACTGTTGACCTCACCACCTCTTAGCTATTAGCAGATACTATAATCTTGCCGAAATATTGTGAAATCGCTAGTGGCATCAAGTGACTGAGTGGAAGAACACTTTTTGATTAGTTGGTTGGTTTTTACGACATGTCAACCATTGCTGAGTAATTTTATGCCGAAAAAGTTTTGTTTATTCATTCTTGATGGGTATTGGATTTTTTAAAAACTCAATTTTATACACACTTTTTAAAACTTACGTTTTTCTATTTTACCCATAGGTAGGTCCCTAACATGTACTACCACTCCAGGTCATAGTGGACCTGGAAGTAATGGTGACACAAAGGACCTCAGCCACATCTATGATAAAAAGGGTTAGGTGTTTGCGATCAGAGTAATAGGATTGGGACAATATAGGTGTTAGAACTTGACGTGATCATCGGAGAGAGCCTCTCCAACCAGCCGTCTAGCTTGAGTGTGGTCCAAAGTACAGTGTTGTATATCATGGACTGCTCAGTCACCAAGATTCAATCCTCAAGCATCATATATCGCCACCCAAAGTAAACAGGTGATCCCAGTTGGGTGGGGGTTTTACCCCTGTGTAGAGGTGCACTTGGTGTATTCTTTAGGCCCCGCCGACAGGGTGGTGTGGTTGAAGTATCTTGTTGCGTCTCTGTGGAAGAATGTTCATCGGCCTTGGTGGGGAAATAATCCGGCCACGAAGGGTTAAGGCGTAGCCATCTCTGGTCAATATTAGAAGTGGAGGAAGTAAACGTCTCTTGATAATATACTTGTAATTCTTTCCTAGCTTGAATTTTGTGTTTGTATGCCTCGTGTGTTGAAATAGATTATGTTGTATTGTTTCATGGAGTAGAAAAAAATAGGAGAGGTAATTACATTTCATGTCCCAAGCGTCAAACAGCAAGTAAGGGAGATAATCCCAATAATATTCATCCTGCTTCTTTTTATTGTCTATTTAGTACCGCTAGGGCCGGGTTAGCTCAGTCGGTCGAGCGTTCGGCTAGAAACCACAAGGTTCCTAGTTCGATACCGGTCGTCGATAACTCAGCGTATGAGTAGCACAGGGATCTGTGCGGTAAAGTAGGGAGCTGATGGTAGGTGTGGCGCTCTACCTCAGACGTATGGGGAGTTTCGCCCCCTATTTACATGCATGTGGAATTGGATACATTAAAACAATCAAGTTTTCTGAAACAAGTAATTTTACAATTGTATAAGTTAAGTTTAGAATTATGTAAGCAAAAAATAATCGAATAAATATTAGTTTAGAAATATTTTAGCAACAATGGAAACAACGGTTTAAATTCCATTGAAAATATGTACGCCATCGGAATGTTACAAAATCATCTGATATTTACGTCATTAGAAAACAGCTGATATTTGAAAATTCCAATATTAAATTCAACTTAATGATCACATAGACAATGACAAAAGAAAATTATAAAAAGGCACATAGAGCTGAAAGACTTCAGTGGGAGCTTACGCTCTTCCCAACTCAACAGTGTTGGAGCGGATGCTCCTAACTCGACAGTGAGAACGGACGCTCTCCCCAACTCGACACAATGGGGAGAAGACGCTGTCCGAAGACATAAGATACCACTCAACAGGTCCGTCTACTTTTTCGTTTCATATTTTCTCTCTCTCCTACTCAATACGATACAAGTTTCAATAACAGACATTATTTTATCAAAACTGCAACAAATTTGACAAGTCCAAATGCACAAATATAAAAAAAACTTACAACCTTCTATCTATATAGGTAAAGTAAAGTCGTCGGGGCGGCCTAATGTCAGTATCAGCCAATCAGCGAGGGATTCTATCCCCTTTTCACTTGCGCTAGACCAAGGAGATAATTTTAGTGTCTGCGGTGGAGTACCACACCTACCATCAGCTCCTTACTTTACTGCACAGATCCCTCTGCTATTCGTACGCTGAATTGGCGAGGACCGGTATCGAACTAGGAACCTTGTGGTTGAAATTAATGCTGTATTCAACAAGTAATTGAATTCAATATTTTCTTTTGGGGGTGTACGTACAACATTTGAGAATTGAAATCATAAGCGTAGTGTAATGGTTAAAGTCATGGGAAATGGAGTCGTCACCCAGAGTTCAAATCCTGGATGTGGTAATTGCATTTCACTTAGTGCTAATACCTTTGGGAAAGGTATGAATTTTACTCTCCCTCCAGCTATTGATGTATTGTAGGACAGGCTGGGCTCTTTAACCTTGGTTAGGCAACCGGTCTAGGAGAAGGAAAACTCTGAATTAAAACCTGTTGAACTCCACTTAAGAAATTGATCTTGTGTCACATCCTGCTCGTGCGGAGAGGTTGGTAAATATATATATTGGCATGCTTCTTCTCTAAATAATGCAAACTTTGGTTAAAAAATAGCTCATACTCTTCAAATTCGATTTTGATATCGATATCGTTGACTATATATATATATATATATATATATATATATATATATGTGTGTGTGTGTGTGTGTGTGTGTGTGTGTGAGGTATCCAAAACTTGGTAGTAAGGGATGATTCTATATGTGATTTCAAATACACACTGTCTTATTATTGTATGATCCAGTATGTACAAATACAGTGAATCTTTAAATCGCTACAGAGAGCTCAATGTATAATAATCTTTTTAGATTATATACAGAGCAATATTTATTTTTGAAAGGAAGGAAACATTCATCACCGTTATTCTATAATAAATTTATTATGGAATAACAGTGTTCATTTTTTCCTTCCTTTCAATATATATATATAATATATATATATATATATATATATATATATATATATGTGTGTGTGTGTGTGTGTGTGTGTGTGTGTATATATATATATATATATATATATATATATATATATAATTGGTATTATATTTTCACAGTCCAGATAGTTGTTTCTCTTATAGAAAAAAATAAAGCGTTTCCAAAAGTTTTACTTTACGCAAATTATGTGACCAAATACGATTTATTTCTAAATTAGTTCAAGATCGCCTTCGGCTGGCATACTCCTCGAAATGGAGACACATCTTGAATTATAGAAAGTATATTTTAATTCATTCGAAACAAATAAATAAGAATTGCTCTCTATCATTAACATTTACTAGTTATCTCGCTGAAGATATTAATATTTTTATTTTCTAGTATTATTATTATTATTATTATTATTATTATTATTATTATTATTAATAATAATAATAATAATAATAATAATAATAATAATAATAATAATAATAATAATAATAATAATGATATACAGCCAGGATATAGGAATGGAATTGGGGATTGATAAATGTGCCATGCTAATGGGAACAAAAGGTGAACACTGGATTGAATACAACTACCAAATCAGGAATATATACGAAAACTTGAAGAGAAGGAAAATTAGATATCCTAAGGAATTTTCGAAGCGGTTACAATCAAACAAACAGAGATGAAAGAAAAAATAATAACTCAAACGAATAAGAAAACTTCTAAAATCCAAGCTCTCTAGCAGAAATCTCATCAAGCTAATATATACCTGGATCATCCCTATTATAAGATACTCAGGGCCATTCTTAAAATAGAGAAATAGGAACTTCGACATATTGACCAAATTAATGACTATGCAGAAGGCATTTTACCCGAGAGATGATAGATGCAGGCTAGATATATCCATAAAGAAATGTTGAAAGGTTCTTGTCCATATAGAGGATTGCGTTGATGCCTCAATGCAAGGGCTCGAAGAATACACAAAATAGAGCAAGGTAAGATTAATTAGGACAGCAACTAACAGCAGCTGAAACATATTGATAAGCAGAAATCTACAAAAACCAAAAAACAGAAATTGGAAGAAAATTTGATGGTGCATATGGGGTGCATATGAAAAGTCCTGGGTATATCTAAGTAGAGGAAACTTCAAAAGAGAAACCGAGCCATTCATAATTGCTGCACAAAAAAGTTTTCGTATATTTTCCTGATTTGGTAGTTGTATTCAATCCATTGTTCACTCCGCAATTCCATTCCTATATCCTGGCTGTATATTATTATTATTATTATTATTATTATTATTATTATTATTATTATTATTATTATTATTATTACTAGAAAATAAAAAACACCCCCCCGGGCGATGTAAAAAAAAAACATATTTTGAAACATATTGCCTGAGGGATGGGAGTTAAAAATTCAATGTCAGCGAGTTTGTGCCCTAAGTAAGTAAAATCATCAAATTCATTAAAGGATTAAAAAATAAAACAATTTGAAATATAAACTTTAAATATGTATTAAAATAAAACAAACCATATATAGATATATAATACCAGTCATGTATTTATTAAAACTTGTTTTAAAAAACAATGAGGACTGTCTAATGAGGACTGTCTAATGTTGCATGTTCAAATTTTCAGTGTATATATTCTATGTTATGACGATTTTAGATAATGTGACGTAAGCAGTGACGTAGTTATTGTTACAGACAAAAAACGGAAGCAAAACTCCATTTATATTATTATTATTATTATTATTATTATTATTATTATTATTATTATGTTTTCACACACATATGGGTGCTAGAAGGCCGTGACTGAGGGTCTACATGTCCTGGGAAAAGTTAAACTCTATCTGATGGTGAGGTTTCAGTTTTTGAGGTTTGGGGAATGTGGAGCACCCATTCATCACCATTGCTCCCTAATCCACTCTGACCCAGAGGGGTAGTACCTGTTAGGGTCCCATCTATGGGTTAAATAGAAAAACATGAGTTGAGAAACAAAATGTGTTATCCATTAAGAATGAATTTATTTCAAAACTTTGTCGACATTAAATGACCCACTGAGGTTGATATGCCGTAAAACCAAACAAACCAAACCAAATACAAACGTTGATTTTTAGAATTAAAGAATATATATATATTATATATAATATATATATATATATATATATATATATATATATATATATATATATATATATATATATATAACAACTCCTCTGCACGAGCAGGATACGACACGAGGTCAATTTCTTAAGCGGAGTTCAACGGGTTTGAATTCAGAGTTTTCCTTCTCCTAGACTGGTTACCTAGCCATGGTTAAAGATCCTAGTCTGCCCTGCTATTAATCCATAGCTGGAGGGAGAGTAGGATTCATACCTTTCGCAAGGGTATTAGCGCTAAGTGAAAATGCAGTTACCACGTTCGGGATTTGAACTCGGGGCGACGAGTCCATTTTCCCATTTGACTTTAACCATTACACCACGCGCTTCCTACTATATATTCAATATAAGTATCAGCTGCATCACACCTTCAAAAATGCTATCAATATTATCATGTTATCAATATTAACCTTTATCCTGCAAAATATACAAACAGTAATGCAATTATTATTTCTAACATAGGTGTTATGAAAGTTGATTCAAATTTACTCTTGGAGAATTTTCTGCATTCTATAGTGCAATTTTGAAAAAAAAAAAAAAAAGAGAGAATTAGTTTTATTTCGAGGACATTTAAAAGATTAAAAAATATCGAGGAATTGATTTTGCGCGCTGTTCCATGCCTTTGGGAAAAGCTTGTTGCAAAACGATTTCCAGGAATCAAGTCATCAGAGGACATTTTTCATTGCATACCGTTCGGCTTTAATTAAAGATATGCCATAGGCAATTAATTAAAGAACTACTACACCTTAAAGTAGGTTTAATCAATCTATTCTGTTTGGATTAAAACGGTTTCCTTTAGCTTAAAATATTATAAACTCTTTGAAGTACTAAAATCTTGCATATTATATATATATGTATATATATATGTATATACATATATATATTATATATACTAGCAAATATATGCACCCTCCGGGTGCAAGTATTTAAGTTTTAATGTAATAAAATATTGTATTAAATTAGAAAGGCTAATGAAACTAAATAAGAATACAGATAAAAAGATTTGAAACAGAGGTGGGTATAATAAAAGATTTGAAACAGAGGGAGTATAATAAAAAATAGAACAACTGAAACTTACTCTTCCATTACTCTCGTCTTTCATTGTTATTCTTTTCTAATTTAAGTATTCAGTTATAAGAGGAAGTAAAGAATAAAATGACAGTTATTTTATCTTGTTAATGGATTTCATTTAAGATTCATTGAAGAGATTTTTGCTTATATTCATTAAAATAAAACCAAACAATTAGAAATCAATAATACTAAGCACATATTTATTAAATTCGATTTTTTAATATTAATATGCAAATTAGCCTTCCCGTTCTCACTGTAAACCGCTATTTTGTTGTATATATAAATATAATTGCATGTTGCCAGTATGTAGACATAGTTAACAGTATTAATAATGTAAGACAATTTTATTAATAATTGAGGTTTAGATAAAAATAAAATCATGGAGAATGTGATGTCAATAACTAAGAGAATTGTGACTTGAGTAGGAATATAGTTTCGGTTACAGACAGAAAAACACACAATCTCCATTATAATAAGATATGTATATACAATTACCTGTTCATTACACAAATATCCAGCACCAGTTAATTTTAACTGTTGCATAGCGCCTTCTTTACCGGCATGTACATGTTATATACTGGTGTTACGTAGCGGCGTCGTCACGGTACCAAATAGATTTATTATGTTATATACTTCTCTTCTGGCCGGATCTGGTATATCTTCTAATGGTCTGGTATATCATCTACAGGTCTGGTCTTTCTTATCTGGGTTCTGTGTCTGGTTCTGCTGCGGACCATTTCTTATCAGAAGCCTTGTGTCATTGTTAGCTTTTAGTAATAACAACAAGACTTCGATTTACTTTTGATGTTACTTTATTCCGGATTCCCAGACCAGACAATCATGCAGTGAGCTCACATCTTCCTAGCGTCGCTTCTAAGTTCTAACTATCCAACTGACTAACTGCAACTCTTACTGAGTTGCCCACCTTAAACTGGAAGGGGGCTTTCTATCGGGGTTCCATTCTCACGATTCTATCCCCAGAAAGCAAGGTGAGAGTGAGGTCAAGCATTGTCACTCACTCTCAAGGCCATCAGCTGTACTGATCGCCATAAGGATTTCTATACTACCTTAAAAAGTAATAGGGATCCAATTAATATGTAACACTGGCATCAAATTCTATATATGTTATATAGCGGCTTCTTCAAACTCACACTGCTAAATCGGCGTACGTATCGTAGCGGGTATAGTCACTAACCCTAGACGATATATGTAGTGGTCGCTTAATGAAATCACAAGGCATGCTGTATGTAGTAGGAGATTAACTTTTTATTCCTTTCATTCCCTCGTGGTGCGTGTGGGTGGCGAGCTTGACAATGGGAATCTACCCAAGGGTTGACAATGTGTTGGTGAGGTGGAAGGTGGCTACGTGACGGTTCACAGCCGCGAGTGTCGGTCACTCCGTTCGCCGTCTCCTCTTGACTGCCCACAACTGACCGTCGACTGCTTAACCCTCTGCTTTGTGTATTGACGACTCGCCTACGAATTTTTATCTTTTGATCTGATAACGGACCTTTGTTATATATTTCTTTATCTTCCCCCTGCTTCCTTGACCGGAAACCATCTCTTCCGCTTTCTCTTTCTTTTTGAATATATATTTTTATCTTTCTCTTTGTCCCTCAGCCGGAAGTTCCATCTTCCGGGCGAGGACAATACAACATAACGAGCCAAATTGCTCTGGTGTCACAGAATAACGTCAGAGAGAGAGAGAGAGAGAGAGAGAGAGAGAGAGAGACAGACAGACAGACAGACAGACAGACAGACAGACAGAGACACAGATAGACAGACAGACAGAAAGGGGGAGAGCTAGGAATGTATTAGTTACGTGTAGTTTAGCATGGGGACTTTTTAGGATGAGTCAGCCCAACGCCATATGACGTTTTCTTATTAGTCGAGAGGTGACACGTGTGGAAGAGTAAGAGTGAGATCTGTGAATGTGGAATCAGTTCGGAACAAGGCGGTAGTTGAGTCAGACATAAGTCTGCCACAAGGTTAGTTTGACTTGGGAGAAAATAAAAATACCTCATTGAAAAAAAAAGTTTCGACTTGTGTCATTACTAAAACTATAAATGACAATAGGCAAGATATCCTCCAGCAAATCTAAGTTATTTTCAGATTCAAAAACATCAAAGAATTGCCAGCCAACTCAACATAATCCTAGCAACCAGTTTCCAGCTTCTCCGAGTAGAACAAAATTAGAGATACGTATACCACAAATTATTTTTATAAACACGTCATCTCTCCATTTATATGAGGGCTGCTATGCTACATTGGAACTAAAACTCAAATAGAGGAAGTGTGAGAATTATTTTTCTCCTCCCCCCTCTTTCTATAACCTGGCAGCGAGTTGGTAAGGTGGTCACCGACTGGGTTGACCCATTTCCCTTTTTTTTTAAGCTGACACCCCCTCGTTGTGGTTTATACCAAGGCCTTAAAAGTCCGGCTGCGAGGCGGGTGAACAGAACAAGTCAAGAGAACAAGCTGAAAGCGAGTTGGTTATACGTGCAATTCCACATTCTTCTTCCCCCTCAACTATTTGACCCAGTACGAGTAACAGTGGGTTGTGTTTTTGAAGTGGTTAGCTCCAAAGCCCACTAAATTTCACAACCTCTTTATTTACCTGGTCTGGTGGCTACCCCACTAAAGCTTGCCCACTGGCCCTTTAACCCTGCGTCGGGATAAGCGCCTCATATTTTTCCCGACAGAACTACTGCATAATGTTGGTTTTAAACTCTCTTCTTTTATGAGACCAATGAAACAATGTATTAGTTTAGTTTGGACTTTTTTGTTTAATGGCATAATTTCCTTCGTTAGTTATTTAATTCTAAAGCCATCCTTGTTGGAGAACTGCGATGGAACTATTTAGTCCCTAACCGGAGTGAAAACCTGTCACAGTCCAGCGCGTTAGCCACTATGTGACGGGGACTCCCCGATGTATAATAGCACACTATGAACTACAAAAACCTCATCTCTAAATTAATTGCCTTTTATATGACAATAAACATTACACTGAACAAGCCTAATACCCCGAGAAAAGGACCAAATCCATGTCTTCCCTCAAATATAGGTGTGTTTGTTTTTGTTTTGTTTTTGTTTTTTTGGGTTACTAAATACCGAAGTCATTCTTGTAAAATACAGTAGTGCTACTATTTAACCCCTTAGCTGGGGGATAAAGTGTTGTATACCCTTTTCATTTACTTACTTCTTACTTCTATTGGCGTCTTTGACATCTTAAGTTCTTCTAGCGTCTGGACTTCGTCTTGGTGGTCGGTCGCACTTAACACATTTCTTCTTCTATATCAGTCTTGTTACCAAGACATTCGCCAACCATAAAACTGTGTAATTCTCATAAGCTTTTTATTTACTTAACTAAACATTTCATGTAACTAACACCCGAGTAACATAGCGCGCGTATGCAGTGAGTTCGAGTTAAAGCAGGACATCCTCTCTGCCCGACGTCAAACTGAAAACTGAGGACCCAACCAGGTCCCACGTGACTTCACGTATTTCGTAGGCTTTCTGTAATCTTCCATGGAAAGTCCCGCCCGTGATATGAAAAGGGCCATTCCTTTAGAAATACAGGGGATTGACAATAATATTATGCAACCGCATAGATTATGTAACAGAAGGGGTTCATACCTTTCCCAATGGTATTAGTCCGAAAGTGAACGTAATAGCATGACTAGAATTCAAACTCCCTAACTCCGATGTCGCAGTCCGGTGCGTTAACCACTATGCAACGGGACTCCTCCCATGAATCAAATGAGTGTTTAATACAAAATCTAAAAAAAAGTTCGTACCATTGTACGTCATGGTTGTAAAAGATAAACAATATATAGTTTGGTTTTAGTGAATTAAGGTCGGCATTTTCATGTGTTTTTTTAGAAGTACATATTGAACTTTCCTCAATAAAATTGCGTTTCTGTCAAATAAATAACACCTAAGCGATTGAGCCGTGAAAAGTCTCTGTCCGCAAATACAGTAATGTGCTTGCAGATCTCGTAAATTGAAAAGTAGCAAATTTTATTCTGTCTAGCTTCGGTTATGTTACAGAATTACTCTATACTAGCAGAACCTGTGTATATACCACAGTGTGATTATATAATCATTACAACATTAGATAATATTTACTTAAGAGCTATTACGAATACTTCAATATCTAAAAAGTATAATAAGCTTGATTTAAGTGTCTCTCACTCTTTTTTTTTATTCTTACTTTCCTTCTATTCATCTTTTCATTATATTTGGTTTTGTTTGTTTTGTTTTACGGCATATCAATCTCAGTGGGTCATTTAATGCCGATAAAGTTTTAGAATAAATCAATTCTTAACGAATAATACAATTTTTTATAAATACATTTTTCTATTTAACCCATAGATGGGACCCTAACAGAGTGGACCAGGGAGCAATGGTGATGAAGGGGTGCTCCACATTCCCCAAACCCCCAAAACTGGAACCTCACCATCAGATAGAGTTTAACGTCATTCCCAGGATATGTACACCTGCAGTCACCGCCTTCTAGCACCCATATGATAAAAAGGGGCTGGGGCTTGGGCTTGCCATAAGTGCAATAGGGTTGGGAAAATCATATAGGTGCTAGGGCTTGACGTGGCCAGCCGATTGATTGGAGGGGGCCTCTCCGACCGCCCGTCTAGCCCAAGATAGGGCCAAAGTGGAGTATTGCATGTCATGAACTGCTCATCCACCTGGTCATTATATTTGATTTCAAACATATCAGCCTTATCGCTTCCTCGTGCTCACACCTTCTCTATATATTTCCCTACACTCGTTCTTTCGTTCTATTGCAAAATAGTTAAATAAGTAAAAATATTTAAAAAATATTGATTTAAATCTGTCTCACACACGTTTTTTTTTAATTTATTTCCGTGTTTTCATCTTTTCATTATTTTCAATTGAATCATATTTGCCTCATCGCTTCCACGCGCTCATCCCCTCTCTCTGTATATCAGCTACTCTTTTTCTTTCTTATTATTTTTTAGCGTGTACTTTTTCTTCTCTCTCTTTCTTTCTTTCTTTATAATTGTTGTGGGGTTAGTAAGGGTCACAAATAAAGACAAACGACTGGTGAAAGTTTATACAATTGTATTGAACAAAGAAAGTAGAATTTACAGAAGGAAAGTGAAGTTACGTCCGACAATACAGTCTAGAACTGAATCGTGTCGCTTGTTCCTCAAGCTACAATTGTCTTTGCTACTTATAGTAGTAGTAGTAGGATTATTCCATTATGTAAATAGGTTATATCACCTATAACAGTTTTATAAGGCTCAATAAGTTCCTCTTGTATATATAAAAAAATTCTAACGAATTTAACCAGTTGCTGGTTTTCACTGAAGAGATGGGCTCAGGAATTCTAATACATTTTCTCTCCCGAATTATTTTTCAAGCAGTTAGAAAGCTTAAAAAAAAACTTTTAAAAAATAATTTCTTCGACAATAACTTTCTCTTGAGCATGACGATATATATATATATATATATATATATATATATATATATATATATATATTATATATATATATATGTTGTGGGGTTATTAAGGGTCACAAATGAAGACAAACGACTGGTGAAAGTTGATCCAATTGTATTGAACAAAGAAAGTAGAATTTACAGAAGGAAAGTAAAGTTACGTCCGACAATACAGTCTAGAACTGAATCGTGTCGCTTGTTCCTCAAGCTATAATTGTCTTTTTTACTTATAGTAGTAGTAGTAGGATTATTCCATTATTTAAATAGGTTATATCACCTATAACAATAATAAAAAAGGAATGTCCCATTATTTAGTTGAGGGGACGACACTCATAAGAAATAAGAATTCGGCAGATACGCAACACCAGATAATAAGGATTTATTTTTTTACATTTCATCTTGAACGATTTGGATGGTCTCGGTGATTTTGTTTTTATGAAAATGATATAAACGATTTATTTTTAAAAAGTCAACATAGATGACATTCTGTCCTTTTTAAGGGAAATAAAATTGTACCATAGAATATAAAATATACATAACTCATCCCTCAACATGATCCCCAATGGTGCTAACACATTGTTAAAACCGTTAACTACAAAAGTGTAAATATAGATACACACCATATATTACTTCATAACCTCTTGGCATGACATAACCCCAGACGGGTTGATATGCCATTAAAATACATCGACCAACCAACCATGATTTCGCATGGAAAGCTGGTATACTTCATTTGTTAATATTCTACTGCAAGTATGTAAATTGTTAAAATCTGTTCCTATCTCTAACAAAGGGACACAAATTCAGTGCTAGGTTTGCTTAAGAGAGAGAGAGAGAGAGAGAGAGAGAGAGAGAGAGAGAGAGAGAGAGAGAGAGAGAGAGGGGGGGGGAGAAAAAAAAGAGAGAGGGAGGGGGGACATGGATAGATGTGGTGTATAGAAAACTGGTGTATTTCATTTGTTAATATTCTAGTGCAATTATGTATTTGTAAAATCCGTGAGTCCTTCAAGTTTGTTGTCTCTAGCAAGGGATACCTATTCAGTGATACGTTTGCTGAAGAGAGAGAGAGAGAGAGAGAGAGAGAGAGAGAGAGAGGGGGGGGGAGAGGGAGGGAATTCGTCATGGATAGATGTAGTGTATGGAAAACTGGTGTATATCATTTGTTAATTATATATTTGTAAAATCTGTGAGTCCTTCAAGTTTCCTGTCACTAGCAAAGGAATATTCCACTGCAATCATATACTTCTAAAATCTGTGAGTCCTTTAAAATTTCTATCTCTAGCGAGGGATACACATTCAATGACACGTTGGTTTAGAGAGAGAGAGAGAGAGACAGACAGAGAGACAGAGAGACAGAGAGAGACAGAGAGAGAGAGAGTCATGGATAGACGTGCTGTATGGAACACTGGTGTACTTAATCTGTTAATATTCTACTGCATTCATACATTAGTAAAATCTTTGAATCCTCTAGCGAGGGATACACATTCAATAATAAGTTGGTTTAGAGAGAGAGAGAGAGAGAGAGAGAGAGAGAGAGTCATGGATAGATGGGCTGTAAGGAAAACTCGTGTACTTCATTTGTTAACATTCTACTACAATCATATATTTGTAAAATCTATGAATCCTTCAAGTTTCCTGTCTCTAGCAATGGATACACATTCAGTGTTAAGTTTGCTGCGACATTTGATCACTCGCAGCTAAAGTTGACGTCAATGGTAATTTGCGTTTGGCTTTTTGGAAGGCGTAATCCAGGAAGTCAGGCCAATGAAAAGTGACAAGGACTCAAATTATCGGCCTACCGCTAAACAGACCTCGTCTTCAGGAGCCATTCTCAACTTATCCCTCCTCTGACCATTTTCAAGTCCACCAGCCCGCGGCAGGGTAAATGCGAACCCTTAAACACCGGGTCAGTCGAGATGAAAAACCGACTATTCGTCTCGCTTTGGATAATTTCATTCAGTTGCTAACCTCTCTGACAAAATGGCCGTTAAAAGTAACGTCGTTTTGGCAAAGAGAAAAGTACTTGTTTAATTCATTTCTCGGCGTTCTAATTTGTGGCAGAATATTTATGGGATTGTTGGTTTTTGCTTGGCGATCGAAAAATCTAGGACATAATTCCACTCATGTTACATGTTCTTGGATGGTTGATATGACCTTATATGGTAACAGTATCTACTGACTGGCTGCAAAAGAAGTAATGAGGAGAATGGTGATGAAGATGTGAGGAAAATGATGGTTTATAGCATTGTATCTTCTTCCTTCGACAATACATTTTTCTATTGGAAATACAAAAAGTAATATGTTTGAGATACACATTCAGTTGCTCGGTTTGCTTAAGAGACAATAAAATAGAGAGAGAGAGAGGGAGAGAGAGATAGGAGAGAGAGAGAGAGAGAGAGAGAGAGAGAAAGGGAGAGGGGAGAGAGAGGGGGGAGGAGAGAGAAAAGGAGAGAGAGAGAATATTTTTCTATTGGAAATATAAAAAGTAATATGTTTGAGATACACATTCAGTGCTCGGTTTGCCTAAAAGACAATAAATATATATATAGATAGATAGATAGATAGAGAGAGAGAGAGAGAGAGAGAGAGAGAGAGAGAGAGAGAGAGAGAGAGAGGGAGGGAGGGAGAGAGAAAAGGAGAGAGAGAGAATATTTTTCTATTGGAAATACAAAAGTAATATGTTTGAGATACACATTCAGTGCTCGGTTTGCTTAAGAGGCAATAAAATTAGAGAGAGAGAGAGAGAGAGAGAGAGAGAAAGGGAGAGAGAGAAAGGGAGAGAGGAAAAGGAGAGAGAAAAGGGAGAGAGAGAAAGGGAGAGAGAGAGAGAAAGGGAGAGAGAGAGAGAAAGGGAGAGAGAGGGGGAGAGAGAAAGAGAGAGAGAAACGTAGAGAGAGAGAGAGGAAAGGGAAAGAGAGAAAGGGAGAGAGAGAAGGGAGAGAGAAAAAGGGAGAGAGAGATTATGAGAGAAAGGAGAGAGAGAGAGAGAGAAAAGGAGAGAGAGAGAAAGGGAAAGAGATAGAAAGGGAGAGAGAGAAAGGGAAGAGAGAGAGAGGGGAGAGAGAAAGGGAGAGAGAGTGTGAGAGAGAAGGGATAAGAGAGAGAGAGAGAGAGTGAGAGAAAGGGGAGAGAGAGAAAAAGGAGAGAGAGATTATGAGAGAAAGGAGAGAGAGAGAGAGAAAAGGAGAGAGAGAGAAAGGAAAGAGATAGAAAGGGAGAGAGAGAGAAAGGTAAAGGAGAGAGAAGGGATAGAGAGAGAGAGAGTGAGAGAAAGGAGAGAGGGAGTGAAAGAAAAGTAGAGAGAGAGTGAGAGAAAGGGAGAGAGTGAGAGAAAAGTAGAGAGAGAGAGAGAGAGAAAGGAAGAGAGAGAGAGAGGAAAAGTAGAGAGAGAGAGAGAGAAAGGGGGAGAGAGAGAGAATATTTTCTATTGGAAATACAAAAAGTAATACGGACGAATATTGGCTGCAAAAGAAGTAATGAGGAGAATGATGATGAAGATGTAAGGGAAATGATGGTTTATAGCACTGTATCTTCTTCCTTCAACAATACATTTTTCTATTGGAAATACAAAAAGTAATACGGACGAATATTTTTATGCGTTTCTCTATAATAGCAGATTTTGTGGTACCTTAGCAAACCACATCACGTATATCTTTTATGGTGCACCTCTAACGTGATGGCTAATGAATATTCATTAAATTCTAAATCATTACGTCATCGATTACCTTTTTCACATACTTTTTAAATGATTACCTAAACTAGTAAGAATATGCACCCCCTGGAGTAAGTATATATTCTAATATATCAAATTAGAAAAAGTAACGAAATTAAATAAGAACGCATATATATATATATATATATATATATATATATATATATATATATATATATATATATGCGTTCTTATTTAATTTCGTTACTTAAACCCACTATAACACTTGAACATTTATAACTCTTCTATAATGCTCCCTTTCTAATAATGTAACAACCATTTCTTCAAATAATAAATTTTCTCCTGAAGATGACCGAAGGTCGAAACTAGTTGAGATTAAACAACAAACAAGAAATATTCCTGATTGTCTTAATAATAATTTTGTTCACACTATATATATATATATATATATATATATATATATTATATATATATATATATATATATTTACCAACCCCTCAGTACGAGCAGGATGTGACAAAAGGTCAATTTCTTAAGCGGAGTTCAAAAAGATGAAGACAATAGTAATATGTTGTTCAGTCCTTTTTGGCCAAAACAAAATTCGGCCCTTCTATTTACCTAGAGCTGGATAGAGAATACCTTTAGATTCATACCTTTCGCAAGTGCATTAAAACAATGTGAAATGTAAACAGAAGTGTCCAGGATTTGAATTCGGTTCGCTTTGTCCATTTCTGAAAGACGATAACCATTACATTTCAAACGCCTATATGGAAAGAGCATATATATATTTACCAACTCCTCCGCACGAGCAGGATGTGACACAAGGTCAATTTCGTAAGCGGAGTTCAACAGGTTTTGAATTCAGAGTTTTCCTTCTCCTAGACCGGTTGCCTAACCAAGGTTAAAGAGCCCAGTCTGCCCTACTATTTTTCCATAGCTGGAGGGAGAGTAGGATTCATACATTTCCAAAGGGTATTGGCGCTAAGTGAAATGCAATTACCACATCCAGGATTTGAACTCGGGGCGACGAGTCCATTTCCCATGACATTAACCATTACACCACGCGCTTCCTTGATAAGAACGCATATAAAAAGATTACACTTATCTTAAATATATTTTAATTTGTTTCTACATAAAATCTTTCGTAGGATTGGTTTTAATACGTTAGTGAATAAAACAATGATAATAGCGATAAATTGCACCAAACAATTATATATTAAACCCAGTTTTGTTAAAACCAGTATGCAAATTATCAACAACATATATTTTGTAAACCTTTATTTCTTAGTGATATATAAGCCACATTGCAGGATTTTAAACACACTAATAACACGAGCTGTTTTCAGGCAAATCTAACCCAGATTTTCCTAGAGACATCGTTAATATATAATTATTAACTAATGTTAGCTTAGCTGTGACACAAGGCCAGAATTATTAGGCGCCAAATGAGAATCGAACACACTAACAATGGTTTGCAAATCTAGCTTGCTAACAATTACACCACGTGAGATGCCCTGCATCGTTAATTCATAATATTTATTCAATGTATTAATGAATGTAAATTAAATACTCATTGATAAACTTAGGTAATTCTTGAGGGTATTGTGACGTAAGCAGTGACGTAGTTTTGGATGTAAACAGACAGACTGACACACTGAATCTGCATTATGATAATTTTTTCAGACTGCAGTCCTCATCTTCATTACGATATATAAAAAGTAATGTTACGGTCGTTGTACTCTCCGGCCTTCTTCAGGTGTATTTATCCGAGTATAACAATGGTTTTACTTTGGAAATTGGTTTGGTTTGGTTTTGTTTGTTTTGTTTTACGGCATATCAACCTCAGTGGGTCATTTAATGCCGACAAAGTTTTGAAATAAATCAATTCTTAATGGATAATACATTTTTTATGAATACATTTTTCTATTTAACCCATAGATGGGACCCTAACAGGTACTACCACTCCGGGTCAGAGTGGACCAGGGAGCAATGGTGATGAAGGGGTGCTCCACATTCCCCAAACCTCCAAAACTGGAACCTCACCATCAGATAGAGTTTAACGTCATTCCCAGGATATGTAGACCCGCAGCCACCGCCTTCTAGCATCCATATGATAAAAAGGGTTTGGGGCTTGCCATAAGGGCAATAGGTTGGGAAAATCATATAGGTGCTAGGGCTTGACGTGAACTTTGGAAATTGTATTCGGATATAAACGTTGAGCAAACAAGGCGTTCAAGAACTTATGAAGAGAAACTATTATATTTGAAAATGATTTCCCTAGATGAATCATTGCTATAGTCGGATAGACAAGATATCTAACTTGTCTGGTAAATAAATCTATTTTGGGGTTTATCTAAAGCTAATAGACCAGCCCAAGAGTCAATGAATATTTATCCTATATTGTTTTAAGAAGATATATTTTAATTGATTTATTTATTGAGATATTTATCAAGGAAATCATGATAATACTTCATAAGTTATAATTTTTATAACTAATATTAAACTAACCATTATTATAATCATTACAATTATCATGACTAAAAATATTCTCATTATTATTACCATAATCATCACGACTACCACTACTACCTCTACCGCAACTTCATTAATATATATATGTTACATAATTGTTAGTAACCTAACACTTATTTATAGTAGTGTAGAAACCAAAATGGCTGTTATAAGTTGCAGCCAGCGGCCTTGAAGGATTGAGTGACATGGCTTGACCTAATCCTGATCCTTCCGGTGGATACCGTGAGAATCGGTGGAGAAGACCCTCTTCCGGTTTAGATTAGAAAGAGTTTAATCAGTATCCGCCAAACCACGAAAGTGGTAAGTCGTGTTAAGCGCACTGTCGTGCTCAATCTGCACAGTTAGTCTGGTGGGGATTTCGGAATAAAATATGATCTAAAGCAAATCGAAGTCTTGAGTTATTATCTAAAAACTACCAATGACACAGGGCTTCTGATAAAGAGAAATCCCCAATGGAAGACCAAACACGAAGTCCCCAAGACGAAGTCCAGACGCTAGAAGAAGAACGTAAGATACCAAAGATGAGCAGAAGAATAATAGAGTAAAGAGTATACAAGATATATATATATATAATATATATATATATATATATTATATATACCCAAACTCCAGGAAAATTGGTGCTGTAGTATGTGAATCGGGGCATGGTACCAAATGTGATACTGTTACATACCTACATTGAAATCGCTAATTGGTGAGAATGAGAATTCTCAGATAAGAGAGTTCTTCAGTGATAGAGATAGATATGGGTGAGGAGAGAGAGAGAGAGAGAGAGAGAGAGAGAGAGAGAGAGAGAGAAGAGAGATTATAGACTTACTTGGTGAGGAGATCTTACTTGCTTCTTGCTGATGCTTCGGCTGACATCTTGTCTAGGGTACTTCTATCTAACTTCTGAACTAAGGGCTGTTTCTTCCGACTAAGGGCTGATTTGGTCAATGCATTTGAATTAACAAGACATTTTATTGTTCCTTGATCAAGTTTTTATTTTATCTAGCCCACAATTCTTATTAGCCGCGCGAGAGACCAACCTCAGCACGTCCGAAATCTTTGACGACCGGGCCGAATCTCAAAATTCTCACCTCTTTCTCCCCTTCGCCATGTACCATTCACGTCTAATCAAAACCATGCCACGCGTCTATGCTGACATCATAATTCAAATATTTTCCTTTTCAACACACACCACCACTCAAACTTTTCCGTAACAAATCACTCAAACCAACATCATGGTTCCACGTCATGACCATTGTGTCACAGTGCGACTTTAACAGGTTTGAATTAAGAGTTTTCCTTCTCCTAAACAGGTTGCCATACCAAGGTTAAAAAGCACAGTCTGTCCTACTATCTGCCCATAGCTGAAGGGAGAATAGTTGGATTCATACCTTTCCAAAGCGTATTAGCGCTATATGGAATGCAAACAGCATAATCCGGGATTTAATCTCGTCTCGACGTGACCACCTACACATTACACATGACACATTACACCACGTGCATCTATATGCTCTTCCCATAAGCAAGTGGTGTAATGGTTAAAGTCATGGGAATGGACTCGTCACCCCGAGTTCAAATCCTGGACATGGTAATTGCATTTCACTTAGCGCTAATACCCTTCGGAAATGTATGAATCATACTCTTCCTCTAGCTATGGATAAATACTAGGGCAGACTGGGCTCTTTAACCTTGGTTAGGCAACCGGTCTGGGAGAAGGAAAACTCTGAATTCAAAACCTGTGAAACTCCGCTTAAGAAATTGACCTTTAGTCACATCCTGCTCGTGCGGAGGGGTTGGTAAATATATATATGCTCTTTCCATATAGGCATTTAAAATGTAATGGTTATCGTCTTTGAGAAATGGACAAAGCGAACCGAATTCAAATCCTGGACATGTATGTTTACATTTCACATTGTGTTAATGCACTTGCGAAAGGTATGAATCTAAAGATATTCTCTATCTAGCTCTGGGTAAATAGAAGGGCCGATCGTAATTTTGTTTTGGCCAAAAAGGACTGAACATTGTCTTTTCACATAGATTCTGATGTGTAGAATCCATTGATGGAGAAAAAAGTGCTCAATTCGGAGATTTATGTGAAATTTGGGGCCTGATAATCCCACTGAGAATTGCTGAAAATGGCCAATTTCCTGTAAAAATAAAGTGCCAATGTAATATAATTTCCTGATAGATCTCGATGAGGATTATAACATAGTAAAATATGGTTGAATTATGTTGAGAATTGGGGGAGATATGGGGCTTCAAAGATGCCCCCAAAATGCCCTTTTTCAGCGATTATAAGTCTACGTATTTTGGTGAAAATTTACGATGTCGATTTCATTGTCTTTTCTCATGGATTCTGATGCGTAGAATTCATTGATGGAGAAAAAAGTTCTCAATTCGGAGATTTATGTGAAAATTGAGGTCTGATAATCCCACTGTGAGTTGCTGAAAATGACCAATTTAATGTAAAAATAAATTACTATTGTCTCCATCTTCATTGTTTTATGTACAACGTTTCGGACGATGTGCCGAGTCCGAAAAGAAGATTCCTGAGTCCGAGAAAGTTCCCGAGTTCGACAATAAATACCTGAAGATACCCGGAGAGCATATTGTTACATAATCTATGCGGTTGCATAAGATTATTATCAATCCCCTGTATTTCTAAAGGGATGGTCCTTTTCATATCACGGGCGGGACTTTCCATGGAATAGTACAGAAAGCCCGCGAAAGTCACGTGGGACCTGGTTGGGTCTTCAGCTTCAGTTTGACGTCGGGCAGAGAAGAGGTGCTGCCTTAACTGGAACTCACTACATACGCGCGCTATGTTAGTCAGATATTTAGTTACATGAAATGTATAGTTAAGTAAATAAAAGCTTAAGAAAATAACACAGTTTTGTGGTTGGTGAATGTCTTGGTAACAAGACTGATCTAGAAGAAGAAATGAGTTAAGTGCGACCGACCACCAAGACGAAGTCACCAAGACGAAGTCCAGACACTAGAAGAAGACGTAAGATACAACAATATCGGCCGAAACATTGTACAGATAACAATAAAGATGAGAACAAGAGTCCGAATAATCACATAATACTGATATTTTTTATATATACCACGTAGTTTGTCATGTTCGGTTGCGATATACAATAAAACATGTCGCTCGGTTTTATGGAATTTTCTCTTTTTAATTGGGGTGAATGGCACTTAGACGTTTTACTGATTTAGATATCTAGAAATGTTTTTGTTCAGATAATTATTCCTCAATAAATGATGAGGCTACGAAATTATTTTCATCTCATGTTCGAAGAACTAATTATAAACATAATTGGTTACGTGTAATTAAATGTGAATAATAATTGTAACTAGCAGCATCTGTGGATATACATAATTATTAATAATGGAGATTCGCTTCCGGTTTTTGTCTGTAACAAAAACTACGTCATGGCTTACGTCACACTGTCTAAAATCGTCATGAATAGAATACACTCAAAATTTGAGCATGCAATGTTATACAGTCCTCATTGCTTTTTTAAACAAGTTTTAATAAATACAAACCTGGAATTATCTATCTATATATAGTTCTTTTTTTATTTTAATAGTTTAAAGTTATCAGAACTAAGTTTCCATTTCAATTTTTTTCTTTTACTCCTTTAATAAATGTATTTTATTTTTTACTCCTTTAATAAATTTGATGATTTTACTTTACTTATGATATAAACTCTCTGATATTAAATGTTCAACTCCCATCCCCTCAGGCAATATTTATTTTACGTCGCCCAGAGGGCGTTTTTTTTTTTGCTAGTAATTATAAAAATTTGATTATTACAAAATTCGATATGTTTACTTAAGGACTATTGCAATAGTTCAATATGTAAAAAAGTATAATACTCGTGATTTAACTCTCTATCACCCTTTTCTTACTTTCCTTCTTTTTATCTTTTCATTATGTTTATAAGCACTATCGCTTTCACGCGCTCACCCCCTCTCTCTCTATCTTTCCCTTCGGTCTTTATTTCTTACATTTTTCTGTGTAGCATATCGTTTTTCTTAACTTTCTTTCTTTATAATAAAAATGGAATGGTCCATTATTTAGCTGAGGTAACGACACTCATAAGAAATGAGAATTCGGGGGAAAAGCAACACCAGATAATCAGGAGGTACATTTTTGCAGTTAATCATGGACGATGTATACAGTCTCATTTTTAATCAGAAGGTGTTAAAAGATGCTAACGGTCGTAAAATTAAAGAATAAATGTATTGATATATGTTGACAATACCCCGAGTTCAAATCCTGGATGTGGTAATTTCATTTCACTTAATGCTAATACCCTTGGGCAGGGTATTAATCCTACTCTCCCTCCAGCTATGGATAAATAGTAGGGCAGACTGGGCCCTTTAACCTAAGAGAAGGAAAACTCTGAATTCAAACCTGTTGAACTCCGCTTAAGAAATTGACCTTGTGTCACATCCTGCTCGTGCGGAGGGGTTGGTAAATATATATATGTTGACAATACAATTTTCTTTCATCATAAGTATTGAATTTTAATTACTGTACGTCTTGCAGCCTCGTAGCTTCTGTGAGATTAGCGTTTTTTCTTTGTAGTCACCTTTTGAGGAAATCTATTCTCAGAAGAAGATTATGTTAAAAAATTCCTTTGATCAAGTACTACTACTGGCAATAAATATGTATTTATCTCAGTAAGAGGATTAGCAGTAAATCAACTAATAACAGATAAGATGCAATATATTTTTATCATGGCTCAATAAAATACGCCTTGGATAAACAGGATTAACTTTTGGATTAATGGTATATTTTCTCAAAGACCCGTAGAGATCATATAAAATAAGCCAGCGTTATTTCGTAATCAAATGATGAAGCATAATCAATGGATATAAGTTATCTAATTTAATAGAATATTTTATTTCCTTTCTAATCCGTCTTTATTTTAAACTATTTGTTATCATCATTCCTGACCAAAGCGTGTGGATAGCACGGATTATTTTGAATCACGTTCGCCATCCATTCCTGTAGACCATCGCCTCTAAACAACGGGTCCACGCAGAGCATATACGCCTTGGTGGTTGGGGCCATAAAATACACCGACTGCACCTCTGTAAAGGGGTCAGAGCCGCCTCTCTCAATGGGGCCACCTGCTGGCCGTGGTTGTCGACCCGTGATACTTGACAGAATACTGGGGGTTGAGCAGTCCATAACTTGCAACACTACACTTTAGTGTTGCATACTGCTCGCTCACTACTCAGGCCACAAAATCGTACATGTCACTATACTGTTGCTGGGTCGTAGGTGTTAGTAATGGAGTATAAGGATTCACACGTAGACATACGTATTAGTAAGACTTTTAACGTTTATTTAATTCCCTCGTGGTCGGTTGGGTGACGGCATGGATCATGGGCACTACCACTGCTTTTGGTGTGGTGGAAGGTGGTGGGCGAGCCTCACTGCTCGCTAGCAGCGCCCGACCGTATCGACGGTCAGACACCTTGTGCTTTCTTCGCCGTCTCCTGGGGTCTGTTGGGGTCTCTCTTCGGGTCTGTTTGATGACCTGCTTAAATACTGACGACCGCCCACACATTCTTTTGTTCCTTGACCGGAAGTCCTTTTTCTTTGTTCAAATTAGCGTTTGTCCAGATGAGTCCTTTGTCACACCTCTTTTGTTATACTAAGATTTCTGTCTCGCCTATCTATTGTTTTCCCTGTTCAATTTTCCTTTGTCTTTTCGACTTCCCGCGCAAAACAAACAGTCAATCTGCAACATTTAGCCCTTACTTAGATTATAGACGAGCAGTCTGAGAGGCTCCCTCCGATCATTAGGCTGGCCATGTCAAGCCCTAGTACCTATATGATTGTCCCATCCCTATTACCTTCATGCCCTAGAGGGCTATGACTGAGGGTCTTCGTGTCCTAGGTGTGACGTTAAACTGCATTTAACTGTGAAGTTCCAATGTAGGAGATTTGGGGAGTGTAAATTACCTCACTATCCCCATTACTCTCAGGTCCAATCGTATGCGAAGTGGTAGTACCTGTTAGTGCCCCATCTATGGGTTAAATACATTAAAATGAGTTTACCGAAAATGTCTAAAAAATAGTTTTTTTTTAAATTCACTATCCAACACAATGCCGTCATGGCAAACCCCCACCCTTTTTATAATATGTGCTACATAGCGGTAGCTGAGGACCTTAGTGTCTTAGGTATGACATTAAGCTACATATAATAGTGAAGTTCAAGTTATAGAGTCTGGAGAGTTAAAGTAACCCTTCATCGCTATTACTTCCAGGTCCACTCTGACCCGGAGTAATAGTACCTGTTATGGCCCTATGCATAGGTTAAATAGTAAAAAGTGAAATTTACAAATTTGAGTTTAAAAATATTAAAATACCCATTAAGAACGAATAAAAAAAGTAACCTTGTGTCGCATTCTGTTCGTAACGGAGGTGTAACGGAGAACGAGAAAGGAAAGGGGGCAATAAATTGTCTTGCCTGCCGGGATCGAACTCGCGTCCTCCCGCATGCAAAAAAATGCGTTTTGGGCACTGGACGGACGCGAGGTTCGACTGATGTGCCCGGATGTTTGGCTAATATGCCCATAAAATAAGAAGTGAGTCGAGCGCTGGGCAGTCAGGCAGCAGCAGAAGGCAGTCGACGACGAAGCGCTTTTCAGTTTTCAGTAAAGAAAATGGATTTTAGTCGAACAGAAACAAAACTAAATAGGAAATGTGATTTTGAACTGCTAAAGATTATTTCGACTACGACGATGGATTTTCCAGCTGCTAGACGAAGAATGTGTTGACCAACAGAGGATCTGGCTTGTGAGAAGACGGAGAGAACTCGCTTGTTTTTTGGTTCCCCCTCGGCGGGAGCTTGTTGATTCGAAGGGTCTATTTTGCCCCATATTATTTCCCCCTTCTATAGAGGGTTTGGGTAAATACATACGTAAATGCAATTACTTTCTTCTAAAATATTTAATTCATTGTTCTGTCATAGTTATTAAGAGGAATTACGGGGTTCGTAGGGAGCTCTTATTTTTCCCCGGTGGTCGGCAATTTTATTTCGGATGAAAGAAGACAAACAACACAATGGAATTAAACACTTGTATTATAAAGGTACAGCAATTGCTGCAAATTTTTTGGCTTTGCTACAAGACTTATCTTGAGAGGTGAAATTAACAGTTCGTTTGTGAATTAGCGCTAGAAAGGGATTCTACTCGATGTGGTTTTGGAATGCTGTTAAAATGCGTTTCTCCTGGTGAAAGTTCTTAGGATAAGTAAAGTGTTGGGGAGTGCTTTCTTTGGAGCGACTCGCCTGGTTAACTGTCCTTTGAAATGGGCGGTGGAAGGAGCCCTTGTTAAAATGACTCGTCCAGTCGACAACCTTCAGATAAGTGTTGGAGTTTGGTTTTGCTGCCAACATCGTAAGTCGGTGATTCTCCCCCTAGCGCAGGGGAAGAAAAAATTCTACTTTCGTTTTTCCGATATTATATGCTACTTCCAATCTGGTTAGCATGTAAAGGAAGTGTTTCCTCAGTCCTTCTAAAAACTTGCCAGTCATGGCTGTAGAGAGCAAAGGTCCCAGGTTTATTTATGCTAAGAGATACAAGCTCATGGTGTCCATGGATCTATGTGACTTATTCAATCTTCCTACCCTGTGACAAAAATGTTCTTACTCTTGTCGTTGTTCTTGAGGCTCGAGATCGCTGTAGATCAGTAGTTTGAAAAACAGTTAGGGAAACACCAATCCACATTCTAATATCTTAGCTGACATTATTCACCACTAATGATAGAGATTGGTGTATTTCTTTCTGTAAACCAAAAACTACGTCACAGTTTACGTGACAATTATTCCCAATGATTGCATAAGTCTATTAATGAGTATCTAATTTATAGTCAGAACTGTTTAAATTACAACGAAATAAAGAACAACCCTGTGTTATAATACACTGAAAAATTTGAGAAAGCAATTTTTAAAAATTGTTTTTATTCTTCCCCTTTTATTTCATTAACAAGAAGTTAACTAAAAAAGTTTACAAATAGATAATAAACTACGATTTTTTTGTAAGATTTATGTGAAAATATTCAAAAACATTCTCTAATTAATAGATGTACGCAAGATTTGAGGGGGACATGATGAATTAAGTTTCCATTTCAATTGTTTAATTGTTTTTACTCCATTCATAATATGATGATTCTACTCATTGATGATTACAAAACCATTGACATTGAAGTTTTAGCCCTCACCCCCTCAGATAATATCTTTCAAAATGAATTTTTTTACATTCACCGGAGGGGGTTTTGCTGTTGCTATATTATAGAAACTAGAAATATATGCACCCTCCGGGTGCATGTATTTAAGTTTTAATGTAATAAATATCGTATTCCAATTAGAAAGGCTAATGAAACTAAATAAAAATGCATATATAAACAGATTTGAAACAGAAAGGGGTAGAATCGAAAAATAAGAACAACTGAAACTTACACTTCCCATCACTCTCGTCTTTCATTTTTATTTTTCTAATTTAAGTATTTAGTTAAAAGAGGAAGTAAAGAAATAAAATGACAGTTATTTTATCTTGTTAATGGATTTCATTTTTAAGATTCATTGAAGAGGTTTTTGCTTATATTCATTTAAAAAAAACCAAACAATTAGAAATCAATAATACTAAGCACATATTTATCAAAATCAAATTTTTTAATATCAATAGCAAATTAGCCGTCCCATTCACACTGTAAACCGCTAGTTTGTTGTATATATAAATATAATTGCATGTTGTTAGTATGTAGATATGGTTAACAGTATTAATAATGTAAAACAATTTTATTAATATATTGAGGTTTAAATAAAAATAAAATCATTGAGAATGTGATGTCAATAACTAAGGGAATTGTGACTTGAGTAGTAATATGGTTCGGTTACAGACAGACAAAACACAATCTCCATTATAATAAGAAGATGACAGCTAACGATTTTCTAAGAGTTCCTGACTCCATTTTGAAAGTCATGGCGGAACCAACCCAAAATGACATCCTAAGTCCAATGGTCTCATCAGTATCGTAATCAACAGCACAAGAGGCCATAGAAAACATTCGTCTTAATCAATTTTTAGGGGAAAGGTATTCGTTTGCCGCGCTCTACAATTATAACCTTTTACAATCTGTGCGATTTTACTTTTCATGTTCGATGGGTCTAGTGAATCAGAAATATCCAAGCCTCCCGGAGAAAAAACCTGCTTGCTGCCAGCTGCCAAACTATTCCCCAATGAAATTGGAGTTGAAAAAGCCACGCCAAAAGCAAAAATGACATGAGAAACTTTGAAGCTAAAATGTGCGTGCATCTTCGTCATCTTACATCTTCAGAAAACTTCATCGTGAAAGCAATTGGAAAAGCATGTCTATGGCAAGAGGCTCAAGATCTTCAACTCAACATTTTCGTGTTGTGCCAATAAAAGGCGGCCTCGTGAATGTTGATTGGGTTGCACTTCAGGATGTCTGTGTCTGGGGTCTGATTTACAGTGAATATTTTGAATATTTAGAATTCTACATAAAATTGTTGATTAAATTGATCAAAAATTTCTTGTTGCACTGCATGTAATTGTTGATTTAATTTTCCAGCGCTTTATATATATATGGGCTAGTGGTTAGAGTCGTGGAAATGGACTCGTCGATTCGAGTTCAAATTCCTAGACGAAGCTGTTGGCATTTCACATAACGCTAATAACCCTTGGGAAGGTATGCATTCATATATTCTCCTCCAGCTATGGGTTAAATAGTAGGGCAGACTGGGCCCTTCAACCTTGGTAGGTAACCAGTCTAGGAGATGGATAACTCTGAATTCAAAATTCTTGAGGTCGGTCGTTGATTGGGTTTGTGGGCAACCCTTGATGCACCAATTCTTTCCTATCGACTGTGCCAAAAAAGTTGGATGGTCCAACACAAGCCTTCACCACTATAAACAAATCACTGTGTGGGTGTTCATTGTATGTATTAACTCTCATGCGTCGAAAAATCAACGAGAGAGTCCATAAATATACATATATTATATATATATTATATATATAATAATATTATATATATATATACCTATATATATACTAAGCCTGGTCCTCCCACAAAAAAAACAGGACCCATATTCTGGGGGGGCACTCTGTATTATATACTATTACATGATGCAGACTAGTAGCCACACAAAAAAAAAAGAAAACAGAATCCAAATTCTGTTTTTTGGTCACCATAATATATATACTATATGATACAAAGGAATAACCTACTCCATAAATAACTTTCACCATAGATATTATTCAGGGTTAAATCCACTTATTAATCAAGATATTGAATGATTCCAGCCGTGGTTAACCACTAAATGTACAGCGAACAATCGGGTGGAATTAATCAATATCTCGCTGTAAGGTTGTTCCTGTGTATACCATTATATATAATAAATTTGCTTCTACTCACGTATTGAGCACTTTATATTTGTTATATCGCTGGTCTTAATTGTGAACTTGCATAACTAACCACTGGTCACCAAATTTCACCGTAAGTCAACCATTTTCAATAATATAAAATATAATAATCTATATATATATATATATATATATATATTATATATTATGATATTATATATATATAAGGGGGTTTTTATAGTTTGTTGAAAGCATTGTAATGTATGTGTAAAATAGAATTTGAAGGCAATTGACAATGCAATGGTATAGGTGTTGAAAATTATGTTTACTTTCTTTTTATTCTAAATATTTTCGGGATAAATCCCATCAATCAGGGTTCTAGAAGTACTTTGTTTTGGTAGTACATATCCCACGGCGCTTGCGTAATCGTTTTGTTTCTTTATTAAGTTGAAGCGAAAGCCGGATATTTGAAAATCTTCGAGCGAGGCTAATTTAATAGTAAAAACTAAAAATTAAAAAGAATTTCGAAGAAACTGCACGAGCGCACGCACAAAGACGGGCCCGACATGTCACCGACGGAATTACCCAAAGATTTTCAATATAAGGCGTTGTTAAGTATATGTATTATATTTCCATTGTTAAGTATATTATTATATTTCATAAACATTGTTAATCAAATGGCAAATAGGACACTTATTTTCCCTCCATTAAAATAGAGACAATAATACGCAAACGTTGTAATTTCAGAATTAGAAGAAAATTTATTGATTAGCTAAGTTACACTTCACCATAAACAGTAGGTGTAGATTAAACACTCGGTATATAATTATGTTTACATACACATTCCATATATACACACAATCACACAGCTACAACATTTTATATATATATATATATATATATATATGTTTTCTTTTTGTTTCTGTTATAATCTATAAAATAAAAATAAATATATAAATAAATTATAATAAAAAGGAATTAAATTGAAATTGATTTGACAGACGGATATCACGGCTCTTCCGCGTCAAAACAAAAACCAAAAAAAAACACACACGACAAGACCCGCGTCCATTTCAAAAATAGTCTCTGAGAAGATGAAAGTTTTCTTCGAAAATTGATTAGACACTGGACATTATTTATTTTTTATACGCATTATGATTGTCTTCTTAATATAATAAAATTATTATATATATATATATATAGTATATAATGTATATATAATATAATATATTTGCCTCTGCGTGTGCAAGATGCCGACAACAAGGTCAATTCCTAACCGGGGGTTTAACGGGTTTTTAGAATTCAGAGTGTCTTCTTCTAGACTGTTTGGCATGACAACGTCAGATCCCAGTCCACCTACTATTACGCATGGCTGGAGGGCAAATATTTGGATTCATATCGCGTTTCCAAAGGATATCAGTGCTACGTGATTGCAACAACCTCTTGCAGCGATTTGAACTCGTCTGGCCGGGAGCCCTTTTTTCTTACGCACGATTTCCATTACTCCACATGATTTATATCATATAATAGTATATATATATATATAAGTATAGTATATA
>CM042155.1:80859642-80875990 GCA_023376005.1 Doryteuthis pealeii | reverse complement strand
GTATTACTTTAAATATAAAGAACGTGAGTATTAGTAAAGGAAATAAAATTTCATTATATTAAATTTAGATTAACATTATATCCATTTGATTAGCTTCATCATTTGATTACGGAGAATAACGCTGGCTTATATTTATATGATCTCTATCGAGTCTTTGGAAAAATATCACCATTAAAATTACCAAAGTTATCCACTGTTTGTCCTTAAGGGCGGTATGTTGTTTAGAGAGACACAATATAGACACACAATAATATATGCACAAGTTATCTGTTATCAGTATGACATTTATTACGTGGAGTTATCCTTCTAACTGTGAGTAAAATACATATTTATTGCCAGTAGTAGTTACTTAATCAAATGAAATTTACAATAATCTTTTTCTGGAGAAATAGATTTCCTCAAAAGTGACTACAAAGAAAAAACTAATCTCACATGAAAGCTCGAGGCTGCAAGACGTACAGTAATTAAAATTCAAATACTTTATGAGAAGAAATTGTATTGTCAAAACATATATATATTTGCCAACCCCTTCGAACGGAAGCAGGATGGTGAACAAGTCAATTTCTAGCGATTCAACAGTTTGAATCAGAGTTTTCCTTCTCTTAGGTTAAAGGGCCCAGTCCTGCCCTACTATTTATCCATAGGCTGGAGGAGAGTAGGATTATACCCTGCCCAAGGGTATTAGCGTTAAGTGAAATGAAATTACCAACATCCAGGATTTGAACTCGGGGTTTGGTCAACATATATAATACTTTTATTCTTTAATTTTACGACGCGTTAGCATCTTTTAACACCTTCTGATTAAAATGAGACTGTATACATTGCGTCCATGATTAACTGCAAAAATGTACCTCCTGATTATCTGGTGTTGCTTTTCCCCGGAATTCTCATTTCTTATAGTGTTCGTTACGCTCACTCAAATAAGTAACCATTCCATTTTTATTAGAAAAAAAAAGAAAGTTAAGAAAAACGATATAGCTACAATCAGAAAAATATAAGAAATAAAGACAAGAAGGGAAAGATAGAGAGAGAGAGAGGGGTGAGCGCGTGAAGCGATAGTGCTATAAACATAATAAAAGATAAAAAGAAGGAGTAAGGAAAAGGTGATAAGAGTTAAATCACGAGTTATTATACTTTTTTTACATATTGAACTATGCAATAGTCCTTAAGTAAACATATCGGAATTTGTATAATTAAATTATTATAATTAACTAGCAAATTAAAAAACGCCTTCTGGCGTCGTAAAATAAATATTGCCTGAGAGGATGGGAGTTGAATTTAATATCAGAGAGTTTGTATCATCAGTAAAGTAAAAATCATCAATTGTATGAAGGAGTAAAAATAAAATAAATTATTAAAGGAGAAAAAATAAAATATTTATTAAAGGAGTAAAATATAGATTAAAATGGAACTTATTCGTGATAACTTTAAATATATATTAAAATAAAATAACTATATATAGATAGATAATACCCAGGTATGTGTTATTAAAACTTGTTTAAAAACCAATGAGGACTGTATAATCATGCATGCTCAAATTTTGAGTGTATTCTATTTTATGACGATTTTAGACAGTGGTGACGTAGCCATGACGGTAGTTTTGTTACAGAAACAAAAACGGAAGCAAATCTTCATTATTAATAATTATGGTATATCCCACAGATGCTGCTAGTTCAATTATTTTCACATTAATTAACATAACCAATTATGTTTATAATGATTCTTCGAACATGAATGAAATAATTTCGTAGCCTCATCATTATTTGAGAATAATTATCTGACAAAACATTTCTAGATATCTAATCGTAAACGTCTAAAGGCCATCAACCCATTAAAAGAAGAAAATTTCCATAAACCAAGCGACGTGGTTTTTATGTATACCGCAACCGGACTTGATAACAACGGAGGAAGTGGTATATATAAAAAATATCAGTTATTGTGGATTATTTCGACGTTCTGTCCTCATCTTTATTGTTATCTCGTACAACGTTTCGGCGATATTGTGTTCCCTTCTTTTTTTCTCTATTCTTCTTCAGACTCTTTTCTATCTAAGCTTCTTTCTAGTGTCTGGAGCTTTCTTAAGTTCTTGGTGACTTCGTCTTGGTGGTAGGTCGCACTCAACTCATTTCTTCTTCTAGATCAGTCTTATACCAAGACATTCCCACCACAAACTGTGTTAATTTTTCTTTAAGCTTTTATTTACTTAACTCTACATTCATGTAATAAATATCTGACTAACATCGCGGGCGTATGTAGTGAGTTCAGTTAAGCGCACACATCTTTCTCTGCCCGACGTCAAACTGAAACTGAGACCGCAACAGGTCCCACGTGACTTTCGCGGGCTTTCTGTACTATTCCACTGGAAAGTCCTGCCCGTGGATATGAAAAGGACCATCCCTTTAGAAATACTAGGGGATGTGATAAAGATCTTAGCAACCGCATAGATTTATGTAATAATATGCTCTCCGGCATCTTCAGGGTGATTTATTGTCGGACTCGGGAATTTCACGACTTAAGGAATCTTCTTTTTGGACTCGACATTCGTCGAAACGTTGTACAGAAACAATGAAAGATGAAGACATAGTATTTATTTTTACACGAAATTTGCCATTTTCAGCAACTCTCAGTGGGGTTTGCAGTTTCACCTAAATCTCTGAATTGAGTCACTTTTTTCAGCCATCAATGATTCTACGTATCAAGAATCCATGAGAAAAGACAATGAAATCGACATCTTAAAATTTTCATCAAAATACATAGACTGATAATCGGCTGAAAAAGGCATTTTGGGGCATGTTTGAAGCCCCATAATCTCCCCCCCAATTCTCAACAGAATTCAACCATCTTTTAACTATGTGATACTTCCCATCGAAATCTATCAGGAAACATATTACATTGGACTTTATTCTTACCGAAATAGCCATTTTGCAGCAAACTCTCAAGTGGGATTATCAGGCCTCAAGTTTCACCTAAATCTCCGAATTGAGCACTTTTTCTCTCATCAATGTATCCCTACAGCCTCAGAATCCATGAGAAAAGACAATGAAATCGACAATCTTAAATTTTCACGAAAAATACGTAGATTTTATAATGGCTGAAAAAGGCATTTTGGGGCATTTTTGAAGCCTCAAATTTCCCCTATTCTCCAACGAGAAAATCCAACCATCTTTACTATGTGATAATCCTCCATCGAACTCTACAAAAAATCATAGTTGACATTAGACTTTATTTTTCACGAATTGCCATTTTCAGCAACTCTCAGTGGGATTACTCAAGACCTCAAGTTTCCCTAAATCTCCGAATTGAGCACTTTTTTCTCCATCGATGAATTCTACGCATCAGAATCTTATGAGAAAAGAAAAGTTACGGAATCGGCCACCCCTTTTCCTTTTTATTTTTTTTCCTTAAGCTCAGCCAGGCTAGATATAGAGAATAATCCTTTAGGATTCAATACCTTTCGCAAGTGCATTAACACAATGGTGAAATGTAAACACACGACGTGTCCAGGATTTGAATTCGTTCGCTTTGTCCCATTTCTGAAAGACGATAACCATTACATGTCAAACGCCTATATGGAAACGAGCATATAGATGCACGTGGTGTAATGTGTAGATGTGTAGGTGGTCACGTCGAGACGAGATTAAATCGGCGGATTATGCTGTCTGGCATCCCATGATAAGCGCTAATAACGGCTTTGTAAAGGTTTGAATCCAACTATTCTCCCTTCAAGCTATGGGCAGATAGTAGGTCAGACTGTGCTTTTTACCTTGGTATGGCAACCTGTTTAGGAAAGGAAAATCTTGATTCAACACTGTTAAAGTCACACTAAAAGACAACAAATGGGTCATGACGTGGAACCATGAGTTGGATTGAGTGATTTGTTAACGAAGTTTGTGGTGGTGTGTGTTGAAAGGGAAATATTTGATGATGATGCAGCATGACCGCGGTGCATGGTTTTTGTTAGACGTGGAAATGGTACATGGCGAAGGGGAGAAATTTTGAATTTCAGGCCCCGGTCGTCAAAGATTTCGGTACGTGCTGAGGTTGGTCTCTCACGCAAGCTAATAAGAATTGTGGGCTAGCATAAATAAAAAACTTGATCAAGGAACAATAAAATGTCTGTTAATTGTCAATTGCAATGACCAAATCAGCCTTAAGTCGAGAAGAAACTCCCTTAGTTCAGAAATTAGATAGAAGTACCAACTAGACTAACAAGATGTCATGCCGGGAGGAGATGGTAGAAGGACAGCAAGATAGCACAAGTAAGATCTCGCTCACCAAGTAAGTCTCTAATATCTCTCCTGCTCCTCTCCATCTCTCGTCTCTCCTCTCTCTCTCGTCCTCGTCTCTCTTCTCTCTCTTCTCTCTCATATCTATCTCTATCATCTGAGAATCTTCCTTTCAACCAATTAGGATGCAAGTGGGTATGTAACAGTATCACATTTGTACCATGCCCGGATTCACATCTACAACACCTATATTCCCTGGAGGGTTTTGGTATATATATATATATATATATATATATTAATATATATATATATATATATGTGTGTGTGTGTGTGTGTGTGTGTGTGTGTGTGTGGTGTTGTATATCTCTTTACTTCTATTATTCTTCTGCTGATCTTTGGTATCATACGTTCTTCTTCTGCGTCCTGGACTTCGTCTTGGGGATTCGTGTCTGGTTGCATTGGGGATTTCTCTTTATGAAGCCCTGTGTCATTGGTAGTTTTTTGATAAGTAACCGAAGACTTCGATTAGCTTTGATCATAGTTTATTTTCCGAATCCCCACCAGACCTACATTGGCAGCAGATTGAGTACGGCAGTGCGCTAACACGACTAACTTTCGTGTTTGGCCTATACTGACTAAACTCTTCTAATCTAAAACCGATAAGGGTCTCTCCACCGATTCTTACGGTAATAGCACCGGAAGGCTCAATCCTTGTCACTCAATCCTTCCAAGGCCGCCGGCTGCAACTTATAACAGCCATTTTAGTTTCTACACTACTATAATAAGTATTAGGGTACTACAATTATGTACACACACACACACCATCACACACACACACACACACACATATATATATATATATATTATATTAAATTATATAATTAATGAATGTTTGCGGTAGAGGTAGTAGTGATAAGTCGTGATGATATGGAAATGATAATATTTTTAGTCGTGATAATGTATGAATTGTATAATAATAATATAATGAATTAATAATAATAATAGTAATATAGTAATAGTAATAATAGTTAAGTGATAGAAATGTTAATAATTGATCTGATAATGAATTAGAATAATGTTAGTTTAATATTAGTTATAAAAATTATAACTTATGAAGTATTATCATGATTTTCTTTGATAAATATCCTCAATAAATAAATCAATTAAAATATATCTTCTTAAACAATATAGGATAAAGTATTCATTGAACTTTGGGCTGGTCTATTAGCTTTAGATAACCCCAAATAGATTATTTTACCAGACAAGGTTCAGATATCTGTCTTACTCACGACTTAGCAATGAATTCATCTAGGAATCATTTTCCAAATATAATAGAGTTTCTCTCATAGTTCTTGAACGCCTTGTTTGCTCAACGGTTATATCCGAATACCATTCCCTAATGAATCATTGCTATAGTCGGATAGACAAGATATCTAACTTGTCTGGTAATAAATCTATTTTGGGGTTTATCTAAAGCTAATAGACCAGCCCAAGAGTCAATGAATTTTATCCTATATGTTTTAAGAGATATATTTTAATTGATTTATTTATTGAGATATTTATCAAAGAAAATCATGATAATACTTCATAAGTTATAATTTTATAACTAATATTAAACTAACAATTATTATAATCATTATCATGTATCATTATTACATTATCTTATCACTATAACTATTATTACTATTACTATTATTATTATTATTATTAATTATTATTATTATTATTATTACAATCATTACAATTATCACGACTAAAAATATTATCATTTCCATATTCATCACGACTATCACTACTACCTCTACCGCAACATCATTAATATATATATATTATATATATAATATATATATATATATGTGTGTGTGTGTGTGTGTGTGTGTGTGTGTGTGTGTTACATAATTGTTAGTACCCTAATACTTATTTATAGTAGTGTAGAAACTAAAATGGCTGTTATAAGTTGCAGCCGGCGGCCTTGAAGGATTGAGTGACAAGGATTGATCCTTCCGGTGTATACCGTAAGAATCGGTGGAGAAGACCCTTATCCGGTTTAGATTAGAAAGAGTTTAGTCAGTATAGGCCAAACCACGAAAGTGGTAAGTCGTGTTAAGCGCACTGCCGTACTCAATCTGCGCAATTAGTCTGGTGGGGATTTCGGAATAAACTATGATCTAAAGCTAATCGAAGTCTTGGGTTATTATCTAAAAACTACCAATGACACAGGGCTTCTGATAAAGAGAAATCCCCAATGGCAGACCAGACACGAAGTCCCAAGACGAAGTCCAGACGCTAGAAGAAGAACGTATGATACCAAAGATCAGCAGAAGAATAATAGAAGTAAAGAGAGTATACACACACACACACACACACACACACACACACACACACACATATATATATATATATATATATATATATATATATATATAATATATATATATACCAAACCCTCCAGGAATATAGGGTTGTTGTAGTATGTGAATCCGGGCATGGTACCAATGTGATACTGTTACATACCCACATTGGCATCGCTAATTGGTGAAAGTGAGAATTCTCAGATGATAGAGATAGATATGAGAGAGAGAGAGAGAGAGAGAGAGAGAGAGAGAGAGAGAGGAGAAGAGAGAGAGAGAGAGGAGAAGAGAATTAGAGACTTACTTGGTGAGGGATCTTACTTGCTTCTTGCTGATCCTTCTACCATCTCCTCCGGCTGACATCTTGTTGTCTAGTTGGGTACTTCTATCTAACTTCTGAACTAAGGGATGTTTCTTCTGACTAAGGGCTGATTTGGTCATTGCAATTGAATTAACAAGACATTTTATTGTTCCTTGATCAAGTTTTTATTTTATCTAGCCCACAATTCTTATTAGCTGCGTGAGAGACCAACCTCAGCACGTCCGAAATCTTTGACGACCGGGCTGAATCTCAAAATTCTCCCCTTCGCCATGTACCATTTCACGTCTAATCAAAACCATGCCACGCGTCTATGCTGACATCATCATTCAAATATTTTCCCTTTCAACACACACCACCACTCAAACTTTTCGTAACAAATCACTCAATCCAACATCATGGTTCCACGTCATGACCATTGTGTCTTTAGTGTGACTTTAACAGGTTTGAATTCAGAGTTTTCCTTCTCCTAAACAGGTTGCCATACCAAGGTTAAAAAGCACAGTCTGACCTACTATCTGCCCATAGCTGAAGGAGAATAGTTGGATTCAAACCTTTACAAAGCGTATTAGCGCTATATGGAATGCAAACAGCATAATCCGCGATTTAATCTCGTCTCGACGTGACCACCTACACATTACACATTACACCACGTGCATCTATATGCTCTTTCCATATAGGCGTTTGACATGTAATGGTTATCGTCTTTCAGAAATGGACAAAGCGAACCGAATTCAAATCCTGGACACGTCTGTTTACATTTCACATTGTGTTAATGCACTTGCGAAAGGTATGAATCTAAAGATATTCTCTATCTAGCTCTGGGTAAATAGAAGGGCCGATCGTAATTTTGTCTTTTCTCATAGATTCTGATGCGTAGAATTCATCGATGGAGAAAAAAGTGCTCAATTCGGAGATTTAGGTGAAACTTGAGGTCTGATAATCCCACTGAGAGTTGCTGAAAATGGCCAATTTCGTGTAAAAATAAAGTGCTAATGTAATATGATTTTCTGGTAGAGTTCGATGAGGATTATCACATAGTAAAAGATGGTTGGATTCTGTTGGAGAATAGGGGGAAATATGAGGCTTCAAAATGCCCCAAAATGCCTTTTTCAGCCATTATAAATCTACGTATTTTGGTGAAAATTTAAGATGTCGATTTCATTGTCTTTTCTCATGGATTCTGAGGCGTAGGATACATTGATGGAGAAAAAAGTGCTCAATTCGGAGATTTAGGTGAAACTTGAGGCCTGATAATCCCACTGAGAGTTGCTGAAAATGGCTAATTTCGTGTAAGAATAAAGTGTCAATGTAATATGATTTCCTGATAGATTTCGATGAGGAGTATCACATAGTAAAAGATGGTTGAATTCTGTTGAGAATTGGGGGGAGATATGGGGCTTCAAACATGCCCCCAAAATGCCCTTTTTCAGCGATTATAAGTCTATGTATTTTGATGAAAATTTAAGATGTCGATTTCATTGTCTTTTCTCATGGATTCTGATACGTAGAATTCATTGATGGCGAAAAAAGTGCTCAATTCAGAGATTTAGGTGAAACTTGATAACCCCACTGAGAGTTGCTGAAAATGGCAAATTTCGTGTAAAAATAAATTACTATTGTCTTCATCTTCATTGTTTTCTGTACAACGTTTCGGACGATGTGCCGAGTCCGAAAAGAAGATTCCTAAGTCCGTGAAATTCCCGAGTCCGACAATAAATACCTGAAGATGCCCGGAGAGCATATTATTACATAATCTATGCGGTTGCATAAGATTATTATCAATCCCCTGTATTTCTAAAGGGATGGTCCTTTTCATATCACGGGCAGGACTTTCCATGGAATAGTACAGAAAGCCCGCGAAAGTCACGTGGGACCTGGTTGGGTCCTCAGTTTCAGTTTGACGTCGGGCAGAGAAGATGTGCTGCCTTAACTGGAACTCACTACATACGCCCGCTATGTTAGTCAGATATTTAGTTACATGAAATGTAGAGTTAAGTAAATAAAAGCTTAAGAAAATAACACAGTTTTGTGGTTGGTGAATGTCTTGGTATCAAGACTGATCTAGAAGAAGAAATGAGTTGAGTGCGACCGACCACCAAGACGAAGTCACCAAGACGAAGTCCAGACACTAGAAGAAGGCTTAAGATAGAAAAGACGTCTGAAGAAGAATAGAAGAAAAAAAGAAGGGTATACAACAATATCGGCCGAAACGTTGTACAGATAACAATAAAGATGAGGACAAGAGTCCGAATAATCCACATAATACTGATATTTTTTATATATACCACTTCCTCGTTGTTTATCAAGTCCGGTTGCGGTATACAATAAAACACGTCGCTTGGTTTTATGGAATTTTCTCTTTTTAATTGGGGTGAATGGCACTTAGACGTTTTACTGATTTAGATATCTAGAAATGTTTTTGTTCAGATAATTATTCCTCAATAAATGATGAGGCTACGAAATTATTTTCATCTCATGTTCGAAGAACTAATTATAAACATAATTGGTTATGTGTAATTAAATGTGAATAATAATTGTAACTAGCAGCATCTGTGGATATACATAATTATTAATAATGGAGATTTGCTTCCGGTTTTTGTCTGTAACAAAAACTACGTCATGGCTTACGTCACACTGTCTAAAATCGTCATAAATAGAATACACTCAAAATTTGAGCATGCAATGTTATACAGTCCTCATTGGTTTTTTAAACAAGTTTTAATAAACACATACCTGGTATTATCTATCTATATATAGTTATTTTTATTTTAATATATATTTAAAGTTATCAGAACTAAGTTTCCATTTTAATCTTTATTATTTTTTACTCCTTTAATAAATTTATTTTATTTTTTACTCCTTTAATAAATTTATTTTATTTTTTACTCCTTCAATAAATTTGATGATTTTACTTTACTTATGATACAAACTCTCTGATATTAAATTTTCAACTCCCATCCTCTCAGGCAATATTTATTTTACGACGCCCAGAAGGCGTTTTTTTAAATTTTGCTAGTAATTATAATAATTTAATTATTACAAAATTCGATATGTTTACTTAAGGACTATTGCATAGTTCAATATGTAAAAAAAGTATAATACTCGTGATTTAACTCTCTATCACCCTTTTCTTACTTTCCTTCTTTTTATCTTTTCATTATGTTTATAAGCACTATCGCTTTCACGCGCTCACCCCTCTCTCTCTCTCTATCTTTCCCTTCTGTCTTTATTTCTTATATTTTTCTGTGTAGTATATCGTTTTTCTTAACTTTCTTTTTTTCTAATAAAAATGGAATGGTACATTATTTAGCTGAGGTAACGACACTCATAAGAAATGAGAATTCCGGGGAAAAGCAACACCAGATAATCAGGAGGTACATTTTTGCAGTTAATCATGGACGATGTATACAGTCTCATTTTTAATCAGAAGGTGTTAAAAGATGCTAACGGTCGTAAAATTAAAGAATAAAAGTATTTATATATGTTGACAATACCCCGAGTTCAAATCCTGGATGTGGTAATTTCATTTCACTTAACGCTAATACCCTTGGGCAGGGTATTAATCCTACTCTCCCTCCAGCTATGGATAAATAGTAGGGCAGACTGGGCCCTTTAACCTAAGAGAAGGAAAACTCTGAATTCAAACCTGTTGAACTCCGCTTAAGAAATTGACCTTGTGTCACATCCTGCTCGTGCGAAGGGGTTGGCAAATATATATATGTTGACAATACAATTTTCTTTCATCATAAGTATTGAATTTTAATTACTGTACGTCTTGCAGCCTCGTAGCTTCTGTGAGATTAGTGTTTTTTCTTTGTAGTCACCTTTTGAGGAAATCTATTCTCAGAAAAAGATTATGTTAAAAATTTCATTTGATTAAGTACTACTACTGGCAATAAATATGTATTTATCACAGTAAGAGGATTAGCAGTAAATCAACTAATAACAGATAAGATGCAATATATTTTTTTATCATGGCTCAATAAAATACGCCTTGGACAAACAGGATTAACTTTTGGATTAATGGTATATTTTTTCAAAGACCCGTAGAGATCATATAAAATAAGCCAGCGTTATTCCGTAATCAAATGATGAAGCATAATCAATGGATATAAGTTATCTAATTTAATAGAATATTTTATTTCCTTTCTAATCCGTCTTTATTTTAAACTATTTGTTATCATCATTCCTGATAAAAGCGTGTGGATAGCACGGATTATTTTGAATCATGTTTATCCTTTCCTATAGACCATCACCTCTAAACAATACCCGTTGTCCACGCAGAGCAGATACGCCTTGGTGGTTAGGGCCGTAAAATACGCCTGCTGCACCACTGTAGAGGGGTCAGAGCCCCGTCTCTTAATGGGGCCACCTGCTGGCCGTGGTTGTCGACCCATGATACTTGACAGAATACTGGGCGTTGAGCAGTCCATAACTTGCAACACTACACTTTAGCCCTTACTTAGATTATAGACGAGCAGTCAGAGAGGCTCCCTCCGATCATTAGACTGGCCATGTTAAGATTACCTATATGATTGTCCCATCCCTATTACTTTCATGCCCTAGAGGGCTATGACTGAGGGTCTTCATGTCCTAGGTGTGACGTTAAACTGCATTTAACTGTGAAGTTCCAATGTAGGAGATTTGGGGAGTGTAAATTACCTCACTATCCCCATTACTCTCAGGTCCAATCGTATGCGAAGTGGTAGTACCTGTTAGTGTCCCATCTATGGGTTAAATACATTAAAATGAGTTTACCGAAAATGTCTAAAAAAGAGTTTTTTTTTAATTCACTACCCAACACAATGCCGTCATAGCAACCCCCATCCTTTTTATAATATGTGCTACAAGGCGGTAGCTGAGGACCTTAGTGTCTTAGGTATGACATTAAGCTACATATAATAGTGAAGTTCAAGTTATAGAGTCTGGAGAGTTAAAGTAACCCTTCATCGCTATTACTTCCAGGTTCCCTCTGACCCGGAGTAATAGTACCTGTTATGGCCCTATGCATAGGTTAAATAGTAAAAGGTGAATTTTACAAATTTGAGTTTAAAAAATATTAAATACCCATTAAGAACGAATAAAAAAAAGTAACCTTGTGTCGCATTCTGTTCGTACGGAGGGTGTAACGGAGAACGAGAAAGGAAAGGGGGCAAGACATTGTCTTGCCTGCCGGGATCGAACTCGCGTCCTCCCGCATGCAAAAACAAATGCGTTTTGGGCACTGGACGGACGCGAGGTTCGACTGATGTGCCCGGATGTTTGGCTAATATGCCCATAAAATAACAAGTGAGTCGAGCGCTGGGCAGTCAGCAGCAGCAGAAGCAGTCGACGACGAAGCGCTTTTCAGTTTTCAGTAAAGAAAATGGATTTTAGTCGAACAGAAACAAAACTAAATAGGAAATGTGATTTTGAACTGCTAAAGATTATTTCGACTACAACGACGGATTTTCCAGCTGCTAGACGAAGAATGTGTTGACCAACAGAGGATCTGGCTTGTGAGAAGACGGAGAACTCGCTTGTTTTTGGTTCCCCCTCGGCGGGAGCTTGTTGATTCGAAGGTCTACTTCGCCCCATATATTTCCCCCCTTCTATAGAGGGTTTGGGTAAATACATACGTAAATGCAATTACTTTCTTCTAAAATATTAATTCATTGTTCTGTCATAGTTATTAAGAGGAATTACGAGGTTCGTAGGGAGCTCGTATTCTCCCGGTGGTCGGCAATTATTTCGGATGAAAGAAGACAAACAACACAATGGAATTAAACACTTGTACTATAAAGGTACAACAATTGCTGCAATTTTTTTGGCTTTGCTACCCGACTCATCTTGAGAGGTGAAATTAACAGTTCGTTGGTGAATTAGTGCTAGAAAGGGATTCTACTCGATGTGGTTTTGGAATGCTGTTAAAATGCGTTTCTCCTGGTGAAAGTTCTTAGGATAAGTAAAGTGTTGGGGAGTGCTTTCTTTTGAGCGACTCGCCTGGTTACCTGCCTTTGAAATGGGCGGTGGAAGGAGCCCTTGTTAAAGTGGCTCGTCCGGTCGACAACCTTCAGATAAGTGTTGGAGTTTGGTTTTGCTGCCAACATCGTAAGTCGGTGATTCTCCCCCTAGCGACAGGGGAAGAAAAATTCTACTTTCGGTTTTCCGATATTATATGCTACTTCAATCTTGGTTAGCATGTAAAGGAAGGTGTTTCCTCAGTCCTTCTAAAAACTTGCCAGTCATGCTGTATCCATTGTAGAGCAAAGTCCCAGGCTTATTTATTCTAAGAGATACAAGCTCATGGTGTCCCTGGATCTATGTGACTATTCAATCTTCCTACCCTGTGACAAAAATGTTCTTCTTCTGTCGTTGTTCTTGAGGCTCGAGATCGCTGTAGATCAGTACGTTAGAAAAACAGTTAGGGAAACACAATCCACATTCTAATATCTTAGCTGACATTTATCAACTAATGATAGAGATTGGGTGTATTTCTTTCTGTAACCAAAAACTACGTCACAGTTTACGTCACAATATTCCCAATGATTGCATAAGTCTATTAATGAGTATCTAATTTATAGTCAGAACTGTTTAATACAACGAATAAAGAACAACCCTGTGTTATATACACTGAAAATTTGAGAAAGCAATTTTTAAAATTGTTTTTATTCTTACCCTTTTATTTCATTAACAAGAAGTTAACTAAAAAAGTTTACAAATAGATAAATAACTACGATTTTTTGTAAGATTTATGTGAAAAATATTCAGAATATTCTGAATTAATAGATGTACGCAAGATTTGAGGGGGACATGAATAAGTTTCTATTTCAAATTGTTTAATTGTTTTTACTCCATTCATAAATATGATGATTTTACTCACTGATGATACAAAACCATTGACATTGAAGTTTTAGCCCTCACCCCCTCAGATAATATCTTTCAAAAATGAATTTTTACATCACCCGGAGGGGGTTTTGCTGTTGCTATATTATAGAAACTAGAAAATATATGCACCCTCCGGGTGCATTATTTAAGTTTTAATGTAATAAAATATCGTATTAAATTAGAAAGGCTAATGAAACTAAATAAAAATGCATATAAACAGATTTGAAACAGAAGGGGTAGAATCGAAAAATAGAACAACTGAAACTTACACTTCCATCACTCTCGTCTTTCATTTTTATTTTTCTAATTTAAGTATTTAGTTAAAAGAGGAAGTAAAGAATAAAATGACAGTTATTTTATCTTGTTAATGGATTTCATTTAAGATTCATTGAAGAGGTTTTTGCTTATATTCATTAAAATAAAACCAAACAATTAGAAATCAATAATACTAAGCACATATTTATCAAAATCAAATTTTTAATATCAATATGCAAATTAGCCGTCCCATTCACACTGTAAACCGCTAGTTTGTTGTATATATAAATATAATTGCATGTTGTTAGTATGTAGATAGGGTTAACAGTATTAATAATGTAAAACAATTTTATTAATAATTGAGGTTTAAATAAAAATAAAATCATTGAGAATGTGATGTCAATAACTAAGGGAATTGTGACTTGAGTAGTAATATAGGTTCGGTTACAGACAGACAAACACACAATCTCCATTATAATAAGAAGATGACAGCTATGATTTTCTAAGAGTTCCTGACTCCATTTTGAAAGTCATGGCGGAACCAACCCAAAATGACATCCTAGGTCAATGGTCTCATCAGTATCGTAATCAACAGCACAAGAGGCCATAGAAAACATTCGTCTTAATCAATTTTTAGGGGAAAGGTATTCGTTTGCGCGCCTCTACAATTATAACCTTTTACAATCTGTGCGATTTTACTTTTCATGTTCGATGGGTCTAGTGAATCAGAAATATCCAAGCCAATCCCGGAGAAAAACCTGCTTGCTCCAGCTGCCAAACTATTCCCCAATGAAATTGAGTTGAAAAGCCACGCCAAAAGCAAAAATGACATGGAAACTTTGAAGCTAAAATGTGCGTGCATCTTCGTCATCTTACATCTTCAGAAAACTTCATCGTGAAAGCAATTGGAAAAGCATGTCTATGGCAAGAGGCTCAAGATCTTCAACTCAACATTTTCGTGTTGTGCCAATAAAAGGCGGCCTCGCTGAATGTTGATTGGGTTGCACTTCAGGATGTCTGTGTCTGGGGTCTGATTTACAGTGAATATTTTGAATATTTAGAATTCTACATAAAAATTGTTGATTAAATTGATCAAAATTCTTGTTGCACTACATGTAATTGTTGATTTAATTTTCCAGCGCTTTATATATATGTGGGCTAGTGGTTAGAGTCGTGGAAAATGGACTCGTCGATTCGAGTTCAATTCCTAGACGAAGCTGTTGGCATTTCACATAACGCTAATACCCTTGGGAAAGGTATGCATTCATATATTCTCCCTCCAGCTATGGGTTAAATAGTAGGGCAGACTGGGCCCTTCAACCTTGGGTAGGTAACCAGTCTAGGAGATGGATAACTCTGAATTCAAAATTCTTGAGGTCGGTCGTTGATTGGGTTTGTGGCAACCCTTGATGCACCAATTCTTTCCTATCGACTGTGCCAAAAAGTGTGGATGGTCCAACACAAGCCTTCACCACTATAAACAAATCACTGTGTGGGTGTTCATTGTATGTATTAACTCTCATGCGTCGAAACATAATATATATATATATATATATATATATATATATATATATATATATATATATATACATATATATACAGCCTGTCCTCCAAAAAAACAGGACCCATATTCTGGGGGAGGCACTCTGTATATATACTATTACTGATGCAGACTAGTAGCCACCAAAAAAAAAGAAAACAGAATCCAAATTCTGTTTTTTGGATGGTATACACAGGAATAACCTACTCCATAAATAACCTTTCACCATAAGGATTTTCAGGTTAAATCCACTTAATTAATCAAGATATTGAATGATTCCAGCCGTGGTTAACCACTAAATACACGCGAACAATCGGTGGAATTAATCAATATCTCGAGTAGGTTGTTCCTGTGTATACCATTATATAATAATTTGCTCTACTCACGTATTGAGCACTTTATATTTGTTATATCGCTGTCTTATTGTGAAACTTGCATCAACTAACCACTGTCACCAATTTCACCCCGTTTGAAGCATTGTATGTATGTGTAAAATAGAAATTTGAAGGCAATTGACAATGCAATGGTATAGGTGTTGAAAATTATGTTTATTTACTTTTTATTCCTAAATATTTTATAAATATCATAGGTCATAGAAGTACTTGTGTTTGTTATATATATAATTATTAAGTTAGCGGATATTTGAAAATCTTCGAGCGAGGCTAAATTTATAGTAAAAAAAAATTAAAAGAATTTTGACATGTGAAGATTTTCAATATAAGGCGTTGTTAAGTATATTATTATATATTCATTGTAAGTATATTATTATATATTCCATAAACATGTA
>CM042155.1:80839642-80857142 GCA_023376005.1 Doryteuthis pealeii | reverse complement strand
GGATTATTGAGTTCTTCCTTTATTGATAAATATTGCTCTGTATATAATCTAAAAGGTTATTTTACATTGAGCTCTCTTTAGTGATTTAATGATTCACTGTATTTATACATACTGGATCATCAATATTAGTACAGTGGATCTTAGAAATCACATAGAATCATCCCTTACTACCAAGTTTTGGATAAATCTCTATATATATATATATATATATATATATATATATATATATATATATATATATTTAAAACATAGTTATAATACTAGAATACGTTATAGTAATCCATAGCATATAGTTTTTATAATAATTAATAAATTGATTTTATATTAGGATTGATTTAGAAGGCATATCACAATGCGCAAGAAGAAAATGTTACGAGTATGTTGTTCATTAACATGTATTTCTATATTTTTCATGTTTCTTTAATATGTATGGATTAATCTTCTATCTTCCGTAGATGTGATATAAATAGGTCATCAATGATCAAGTGTAGCGTATTTATTATGGTCTACGAAGGATTTGGGGATTGAAAAGAAAACGGTAATCGGATTTCTGGAGAAAGAGAAGAAAAAGAAATAAGAACAAAAAGAGGTTAAAGTTTGGAAGGGTAAACACTCAACGGGGCCAGCCATTGACCGACCAATGACCCCGGAACATTGTAAACGGAAAGACGAAATAAATATATCAATAATCACGAGGCACAGAACGCTCGATTGATATATTTATTTCGTCTTTCCGTTTACAATGTTGCTTTGATAAAGACCTCTTCATATGGTCGAAACAGATTTCTGTCAGCAAAACGTTTAACATCTTGTTTTTTCTACAAACTTTCCACACCTATTGTCGGATTCATATCCATTTTACCTTTCATTATTGTTTATTGTAAACGTTATATATAATATATATAATTATATTTCGGAGTGAATCAATTTCGAAAAATTTCGTAATTTTCTATTTCGTAATGTCGTTTTTAGAATATATAAGCCCTAGTATTATATTTCAGAGTGAAAATTAATATAAGCCCTGTCTTATTTTCAGGTAGTGTATGTTTATATTTACATTTTTTGTTTAGTTGCTTCTTCATTGGATAAAACAACTGGGGTATGTGAACAATTGCACCCCTTAGACTTCCTATTACAAGGAAACTACAGACTAAGATTAACTGACTGGATTCAGTGAACAACAAAACAACTTAACTCCTAAAATTACGAGTAGGTATTATTGAGTGGTAACCCATTTTTTTTAACGGTCTCATCATTGCTTAACTAGGATTTTCTAGCAGAGTCACCTAATTGTAAGTCCTCGGCGCTGTACTTTTTTTTGTTTTTGTCTTTTTAAATATTTGTGTAGATTAGTGACATCTTTTATATATTCTTATCTCTATATGAAGCATTGCTAACAAGGAAATAAAATGGACAACAATCGCTTTCGAGATATCAACTATGAATGTTAAAAAAAAAAATATCTAATGTCATTTTTTAAATTTTTTTTTTTTTACATTCATAGTTGATATCTCGAAAGCGATTATTGTCCATTTTCTTTTCAGTATTACCAATGCTTCATATCTTATTATAATGGAGATTGTGTGTTTTTCTGTCTGTAACCGAAACTATATCACTACTTAAGTCACAATTCTTTTGTTATTTACATCACATTCTCCATGATTTTATTTTTATCTAAACCTCAATTTCTAATAAAATTGTATTACATTATTAATACTGTTAACTATATCTACAATTGAACAACATGCAATTGTATTTATATATACTAAAAATATTTTACAGTGTGACGGAAGGCTAATTTGCATATTAAATAAAAAAATCGAATTTTAATAAATATGTGCTTAGTATTATTGATTATTTTAATGAGTATAAGAAAATCTCTTCAATAAATCTTAAATGAAATCCATTAACGAGAAAAATAATTCTGATTTTATTCTTTACTTCCTTTAATTTTAAATTAGAAAAAAATAATGAAAGACGAGAGTGATGAAGAGTAAGTTTCAGTTGTTCCATTTTTTATTATCTGTTTCAATCTTTATCTGTATTTTAGTTTGTATTTTATACTTTTTATTTTAACTTATACTTTGCATATGTTTGCTAGTAGATTTAATATTTCTTAAAACTTGCAGTATTTACCAAACTAGTCGGTCACGGCAGGATTTAACAGAAGGACCCCTCGAGTAACGTGGCGTCACAGCATCTTTTCGAGTGATTTATATATTCTTATGTCTATATGAAGAATTGCTAACAATGAAAAAAAAAGGACAACAGTCGCTTTCAAAATATCAACTGTGGATGTTAAAAATTTTTTTTTTTTAAAACCTAATTTTTTTTTTCACATTCATAGTTGATATCTCGAAAGCGACTATTGTCCATTTTCTTTTCATTATTACCAATGCAGACATAATAATAATTTTCTTTTTAAATTCTGATGTTTGCTAGTATTTACAAAACTAGTCGGTCACTGCAGGATTTAACAGAAGCACCTCCTCGAGTAACGTGGCGTCACAGCATCTTTTCGAGTGATTTGTTTTGAGGAAAAAATGGGATTTTATCCTAATTCCTCGTGAATGATTTCATTGTAAAGATCCACAGTTATATCATGGATTCTGCAAGCGTTTGTTGTGTAACGGTTATCGATGTTGAACATGGACATGGTTGAAAATTAATATAAGCCCTGTTTATTTTCAGGAACACTCGGTATTATTAAGTGCCAACCCATCTATTTTTATCGGGTTCATCGCTGCTTAAATTGGATTTTCTGGCAGGGTGACCTAATCGTAAGTTCTCGACGCAGTATTTTTTTTTCTTTTCTTTTCTTTTTTTTTTTTTTTTTTATATTTGTGTACGTTATTCACATCTTTTATTTATTCTTATATCTATATGAAGCATTGGTAACATTTATCTAGTCTTTTAAATGCTACGTACTCTTTTTATCACACCTCAGTGGGCTCGACAAACTAAGACAACGGATAAACGCGTAGATGTATAGATTACAAGTCTGTTGTACGTTTTCCAGTCTTGTACACCATAGATTTACTAACAAACGGAAAAAACATATTAATTTAGCTGTGTTTATTGAGCTGTTTCTTTTTTCCTGATATTTTTAGTTCTTTATTTACACCAGGTGTTTTTCTGTTAAAAATAAATGCGCAATTTATTAGTACGCGTCGGATACAATCTTCCGAATTTTACCTTCAGGTTACAAAAACCGAAGGAAAGAGATTGGTCAAAGAAGAAGTAGAACTGCGTAGAAAAAGGTTGGTTGGTTGGTTGGTTGGTTGGTTGGTTGGGGTTTACGGCATCTCAACCCTTGATGGGTATTCAATTTTTTAAAAACTCAACTTTTTAAACACAGTTTTTTCAAAAGTCACCTATTCCTTTTTAAACCATAGATAGGACCCTAACAGTACTATCACTCGAGTCAGAGTGGTCTTGGGAGTAATGTCGATGAAAGGGGGCTTTACACTCCCCAAAACTCCAGAATTAAAACTTTACCATTAGATGTAGTTCACGTCAAACTGTTGTATACTCCTCTCTTTACTTTCTACTTCTATTATTCTTCTGCTTATCTTTGGTATCTTACGTTCTTCTTCCAGGGGACATAGTCTTGCGACTGTCTGGTCTTCTAGGTCAGTCTCGTTGCCAAGACATTCATCAACTACAAAACCAGATTATTTATTTAAACCTTTATTTACTTAACTAAACATATTTCTCTAACTAATCACAGCGCGCGTGTGCAGTGAGTCTCAGCTAAAGCAGTAACATCTTATCTGGCTGACGTCCGAGCTGAAACTAAAGACCCAACCAGGTCCCACGTGACTTCACGTATTTTGCGGGCTTTCTGTAATATTCCATAGAAAGTCCCGCCCGTGATATGAAAAGGGGACATCCCTTGGATATTCAGGGGATTGACAATAATCTATGCATAGATTATGTAACAATACCCAATGCAGTAAGACCCTCAACCAACGCCTTCTAGCTCATATATAATAGAAAGAGATGGTGAGGGTTGGCATTGGGTTAAAGTTTTATTCATTTTTGGGGTATTCAATTTGTTTACAAATTCAATTCTTTTTTAAACACATTTTTCTAAACTCATTTTACAACATAAAATAACAATAACAATAATAGATAAAACTACAGAAATTTCTTAGTATACAAAGAAACAACGGCCTTCGTCAGAGTAAATCCTTTTTGTTTTAAATAAAATCGGTTGAAGTACATCAGACAGTAGGTAGAAAATAGAAAAGAAAAACAATTAATCCAAAAAGATAAAGATCGTGAAGCTGGCATAAACATTTTTAAAATCTTCATCTTGACATCAGGGTGAATTAAGTTTTGTCTAAACAGTGATGGACATTTTTTCAAAATGAAACGAGAGATGAGAAAGTATTATTTGAGGGTTTACTTGAATGTTGAAGTGGTAGAGTTTAATCTTACAAGGCTTAGGAAACCGCAAAAATAAATTTTGAGCCCATTCGGCTGCGTGGGCTTTAATTGCAAATGGTAAATTTAAGGATCATAAGTCACACATACTGGGAAATTACTGTCACTGAAGGAATGGATTGTGTTCACCGAAACGATTATCAGTCGGTGGATAATTATCTTTGGGCTGTCAAGTTCTGTACGGAACAATATCATCGGTTTTAATAAGAAGATCAAGTCTGTCATAAGAAACGCCGGTGCGTAAATGAGCCAATTCAACCACAAAATATAAAGTTTGCATTGTGCCTGGAACTAACAGTTTAGTTTGGCTTGTTGGATTTTTAGACATCTCAAACCATATCTCCAAAAATAGAGCAGAGACTCGAGTACTACCGAACATGATATATATATATATATATATATATATATATATATATATATATATATATATATATGAGGTAAGGTAAAAGGAAAAGTGAATAAAAATAATGACCCAAACAAGTAGAAGTAGGAGAGAAATATTTCGTCCTTCTTACGCGAAGAACATCATCAGTCTAACTTTATTCAAAACAAAGTACGTACATTTGTATTTATAGAAGAGAAAGTGAGTTTGTGGTGAAATTGAGGTGTAGGGAGGGTAGAGAGGATTTAATTGTACAGACACAAAGAGAAAGTGAGATGAAAATCGTATAGTTTATAAATTTAACTAATATAAATAAAAGAAAATGTTGCAAAAATTAAATGTATATATATATATATATATATATATATATATATATATATATATATATATATATATATTAATAAGTCATCCACAGACACATGTTTCGGTGTTTCACGCCTCTTCAGTGTAGCTAGACACAACAACTTTGCTAGGGTCGAACTCCGACTGACTATTTGCCAGCCTGATGTCTTTTCCCCTCGGTCACTGACAGCTGCTGTAGTGGGGCTGGTGTTTCAGCTATTAAATGCATAGATTTATTTATTTATTTTACGATCACAGAGAGATCTAGTTTGAGAGCAAACGATCATTGCTTATATGCTTAGTAGTGAAATTTAATTTAAATCAGCCCTTAGAAAGCTCATACAAATTTATAAACATAAAACTATGCAATAGACAAATAAGTTAGGATGTTTTTATTATTTGGGCTAGACGGGCGGTCGGAGAGGCCTCCTCCGATCAATCGGCTGGTCACGTCAAGCCCTAGCACCTATATGATTGCCCCAACCCTATTGCCCTTATGACAAGCCCCAACCCCTTTTTTATCATATGGGTGCTAGAAGGCGGTGCCTGGAGGTCTGCATGTCCTGGGAATGACGTTAAACTCTATCTGATGGTGAGGTTCCAGTTCTGGAGGTTTGGGGAATGTGGAGCAGCCCTTCATCACCATTGCTCCCTGGTCCACTCTGACCCGGAGAGGTAGTACCTGTTAGGGTCCCATCTATGGGTTAAATAGAAAAATGTATTTATAAATAAATTGTATTATCCATTAAGAATTGATTTATTTCAAAACTTTATCGGCATTAAATGACCCACTAAGGTTGATATGCCGTAAAACAAAACAAACCAAACCAAACCAATGTTTTATTTGGAATCCTCTATATTCTCCGTCTGTTTAATTTTTGTTTCGTATTTCCCTATCTATGTATGTGTCTCTCTGTCTCTATGTCTATGTCTCTGTCTGTCTGTCTGTATGTATGTTCTCTCTCTCTCTCTCTCTCTCTCTCTCTCTCTCTCTCTCTCTCTCTCTCTCTCTCCTCTCTATATATATATATATATATATATATATATATAGACGAATACATTAGCGCTAATACCCTTGTATGAGTCCATATATTCTCCCTCCACCTAAATAGTAGGCACACTGGGCCCTTCAGCCTTGGTAGGTAACCAGAATGGATAACTCTGAATTCAAAATTCCTGAGGTCGGTCGTTGATTGGGTAACCCTTGATGCACCAATTCCTATCGACTGTGGCAAAAAGTGTGGATGTCACAAGCCTTCACCACTATAAATTCATGTGTTCATGTATGCTCATGCATTAAGTATCCATATATATATATATATATATATATATATATATATATATATATATACATAATATATATACACACACACACACACACACACACACACATATATATATATATATATATATATATATATATATATATACGCCGTATATACTTATATAGGTTTGTTCGCAAGGATACGCTAGTGCACTTTTGAGTCTAAATATGTGCATCTCGGGAATAGAAGCTTATAGTGTCACAATTAAATTCGTGTATATGAAAACATTTCAAGATGAAAATAACATTAGCTAATGTAATTTGATATTGACAAATACTCTTAAACATCAACTTTGCTCAATAAAATGTTATGTGCTGTTTAGCTACAAAATAAATAACTAAATGAATAAATAAATAAATAAAAGACTCATTATGTTTACATTCTAAATCTAGAGTGACACCTTGTTTTCCCACAACAAATTAATGCCTGGTGTCTATCATTCCAGAACCTAAATTTTTATAAACCAATTCTTAGGAGTAGGGAAGCTCTAGAACTCATTTTATAAACACAAATATATTACAAAAAGTCGCTATTTCTCGCCGACCCCATCACATTTTGAGAGCTAAAAATCGACATAATTCCGCCAATTTTTGGAAATGGAAATTCAAATTTTGGGGATTGTCCAATGATAACATAGTCCATACCTGTACAAAATTTCAGGAAAATTGAATCGGTTACAATTTTACTTTTTCCTGGGTGATTTGACATAGAATTGCCCAATGTATTTATTGTTAACTGGAAAATGTTGGTGGAAGAAAAAGAAAAACGCTGGGACGCATAGATACAATTATACTGTGTCCTTTATATTTTTATGCGTCAGTGACGCAGGACGTGTACCTATCAGCATCTCTGCATAGTTGTAAAGTGTTAGTAGATAAAAGAGCTGGACGACGGAGTTTGGGGAATTTTAGCCCATAAAAAGTTCCGTTTAAACCCCTAAGTTTGTATGAAAAATATGGGGTTCTCTCCCCTGACAGATCCTGGAAGTGGGACCATCAGGGCCGAAATCCCTTGGACAGTAAAGCTACTCGAAGAGGCCAAACGTCTCTACCGGGAGAACAGTAACAGCAGCATCAAAACACATCGTTTGTCTACTTCTCATATATATATATATCTTATTATAATGGAGATTGTGTGTTTTTCTGTCTGTAACCGAAACTATATTCCTACTCAAGTCACAATTCTCTTAGTTATTGACATCACATTCTCCATGATTTTATTTTTATCTAAACCTCAATTATTAATAAAATTGTCTTACATTATTAATACTGTTAACTATGTCTCCATACTGACAACATGCAATTATATTTTATATATACAACAAAATAGCGGTTTACAGTGTGAATGGGAAGGCTAATTTGCATATTAATATTAAAAAATCGAATTTAATAAATATGTGCTTAGTATTATTGGTTTTATAACTGTTTGTTTTATTTTAATGAATATAAGCAAAAATCTCTTCAATGAATCTTAAATGAAATCCATTAACAAGATAAAATAACTGTCATTTATTCTTTACTTCCTCTTATAACTAAATACTTAAATTAGAAAAATAACAATGAAAGACGAGAGTGATGGAAGAGTAAGTTTCAGTTGTTCCATTTTTATTATACTCCCTCTGTTTCAAATCTTTTATTATACTCCCTCTGTTTCAAATCTTTTTATCTGTATTCTTATTTAGTTTCATTAGCCTTTCTAATTTAATACAATATTTTATTACATTAAAACTTAAATACTTGCACCCGGAGGGTGCATATATTTACTAGTATATATATATATATATATATATATATATATATATATATATATTACTTCGTCGTTAATTGTTTTATTTTGGTAGTTTTATCCAAATATACATACATACATGATGATGGCAACGTCTTTTCAGGTGACTGCCGCTCCTTCATTTATTGTCCGTTTGTGAGCTTGTTTATGACTCTTCAATCCTGCCACCGACTTTATACATATATCCATACATTGTTGGCTGTCAACCATTTCCTGTTCTTGTTTTGTTTTTGTCTTGTTTTTTTTTTAGATAGTTAAGTGCCAGTAGTATTTGACACTGTATCCTCGTGTTTTCTCAGATGACTCACCAGGACAACCCTGGAGAGACATGCTCTTCCACATAAACTACATTTTGGCAGTTCTCATACATACATACTTATATAGCAATAGCATAATCTTTACAGCCGTCCCTCACAATCCTATAACCCGCACCACCAGAACCTTTCCTCTCATGAGCTCTCAAATGACTCATGAAACCCGCTGCAGATCCACCAAGTTTGATACAAATATAACATAGGAAGGATGTCCTTCCCGTTGTATCAGATGATAAAATGTTATGCTTATGCACCACCATATGTCATAAGACCAGAAGCTGACTTACAGACTTTGTTACAGATTGCACAAGACACATTGGAACTTCTCATACATACATACATACATACATACATACATACTAACTGCTCCTTATATATGTATTTATGGAAATACGATGAGGAAATTAATCCGACAATATGTGAAGAAAATATTTTAAAATATAACAAACACAGGATGTTATGATCAGAAAAATTTTTTTAGTGTCAATACTTAAGCATTTCGGTATATTGTACCATCTTCAGGACACTGTTAAGTAATGTTTATGTGAGAACAAAATGAAAGATGTTAAGTGTATAGTGGTTGTGTGAATCTGATGCTATTAACCGTTAATTTTTATATGCGCGTTTGTTTACGAAAAGCAAATGACCTGATCAATGCATGTGCAAAAATGGAAGGTGAAGAACATATAATGACGCATACTTTAACGTGAAATATTTTCTTCCCATATGTATTTATATATCATGACTATTCCAATGACTTTCTTGCAATAGCAATGAAACCTCAAAAGACATTCATATAAGTAAAAATAATATTCCATTAACAAAAGTATCAACTTCCTTTCAATTTAAAATATAAACTGTACCGTTCCCGTGTTCTAAATACGTTACACGAAAATGAGGTCATCTTGAATTTTCAGAATTAAACCTTATAACTTAAAGGCTGGAAGGAAAGGGAACAATCCGATACGCAGTGTATATATTTACCCAACACCTCCGCCGCGAGCAGTATATGACAAAATGTCCATATCAGATTTTAATTTAATTCGCAGTGTTTGTTATTTACATTACGTATCTAGGGCGCGCTTTTATATTGGTTTTGGCTGTAGGAAATAAAATCAGCGACCCGATTTCAAATCCAGGGTAAATTCTTAAAAACTGCTCACTTGGAGGATTTTGATTCAATTTGCAATTTTCTAAATGTGCCTTGAAGGTAAGTGTACAATGAGTGCTAACCAATATACTTTGCATTTTAACTCTTTACCCTGTTGTTACAGTTAAAAGCTGAAAAAACCAAAAAAAAAAAACCACATGGCACAAGAGAAAGAAAAGAATATCATTGAAACAATAATATCATGATTTTTACGAAGCAATTAGCAATACTTTCAGTTCTTTCCCTCATGAAATTTAAATTATTTTCTTTTCAGATTTTAATCACAATAGTATTTAATTACATTACATTAGCGTATAATACAATTAAATTTAAGCTTTTAGGTTTTAAAGTTAGAAAAATATTTCGGAAAATAATTGAATCGTAAAAGCGTCAGAAGGTCAAATGATATTTTTAAAAAGTTGATGAAATCTAATGGCATATGAAAATGGAACTATTTAAAAAAAAAAAAACATCTACTCTCTTGGGAAGATTCACTTAGCTCAGTTGGTAGAGCCCCTGCCTAGGAACCACAAGGTTACTCGTTCGATACCGGTGTAAGAAATAGTTCAAAGTTATACATACTTTGATATACAAAACTCCGACGAAGGTTAACAGATAAAACATTTAATATGTACAGCACATGGATATGAAGAGATACAAAGTACATAGGTAAAAAGATAGATACAAAGTACATAGGTAAAAGGGTACATAAACAAGGAGTACATAAATAAAGACACATTCATGAATGGTACAAGATAACATATAAAAGTACAGACATGAGACTAGAGATAGTCCATGCTGTGTGAAGAACTTACAGTAATGTAAGTGGGACCAAAAGCCCCAACGAGAAGGAGTAGACCGTGTCTACTCCATGTGGCTCGTAGTTACTGGAACAGGAAAAGAGGCCGAAAGGGTTTTAAACCCGGCGCTTAAATACTATAGCCCCCTAGCGGGCACCAGCAGACTAATTCGGGCAGACAACTCCACCAGGCAAATACGAAACTAACGCTACACCGGCTCTCAAACAATACAATTTTGCTTATTTTGGGATTAAGCTGTAGAGAAAAAAACTTGACGTGGTAGAAGAAAACTGACTGCAGTTTTGAAATCAGCATGCCAATACTAGTCTAAATCAAATGAAAAATCAAACTCAACAGAAATTATGTTCAAAAATGTTCCCCAGTGTAATTTATTTACAGTTTAATGGCCGGTTTATTTCAGTCGGTAGAGCACACACCTAGGAATCGCAAGGTTTTTGGTTCGAATACGGCCCTGGCCAACTCAGTGAATGAGTAGCACAGGGATATGTGCGGTGAAGTGAGAAGCCTATGCTAGGTGTGGAGCTCCAGCTCGGACACAAAACAATCTCCTTGGTCGAGCGCTAGTGAAAAGGGGATTGACTCCTGTGCTGTCTGGCTGATAGTGAGATTAGGCCACACCGAAGACTTTACTTTTTACTTACTTAACCTTAAAGTTAATTGTTTCTACCTCCTCCTCCTTCTCATCATCATCATCATCATCATCATCATCATCATGTGTTTGCAGCACGGATTCCTATTATTCTCTCTCTCTCTCTCTCTCTCTCTCTCTCTCCTCTCTCTCTCTCTCTCTCTCTCTCTCTCCACCTGTGTCTGTCATCATTCCTTGCAGTGGACGACGCGTGTACCGCACGGCATCCAGTAATCATTACAGAACCAATCGATGTAAATTTTGCTGGTCGGCCTACACTGGTGTGTCCATGTGTAGTTGTCCACAGGAAAACATTGCTCATAAAGTCGTCCTTGCTTCTCCAATGGTGTCCAGCGTGTCTTGTTCGTCTTAATTGGGTGTTTTGTGTTATAGTAGGTAAGAGATCGTAAAGTAAGGTCTAGTCTACGGGGCGGCCTAAAGTCGGTATCAGCCAGTCAGCGAGGGAGTATCCCCTTTCAATAGCACTAGACCAAGGAGATTGTTTTTAGCATCTGAGGTGGAGCGCCACACCTACCATCAGCTCCTTACTTTACCGCACAGATCCCTGTGCTACTCATACGCTGAGTTGGCGAGGACCGCTATCGAACTAGGAACCTTGTGGTTTCTAGCCGAACGTTCTACCGACTGAGCTAACCCGGCCCCTAAGCGATCGTACAGATGCTTATTTATGTGGATGCTGCTTCTAGGATTTCTTAAGATTTTTTTAATCTTTTATTTCGTATTAACAAATAACCTGTAATCCTGTGTAGTTTCCCCGTTCTTAATAAAAAAATAAAATAAAATAAAATGACTGTTAAATTTCATATTACATAATACGCAGATTTAACAGCTCTTTTTCCTTTTGTTAGTAATCTTTGTTTATTACATGTCCCTTGTGAAATTAAAAAAAAAAGCAGAACATTTCTCTGGTATTTGTCTAACACTTTTGAATACCTTAATCCGCTCACAGCGGCTCTGCCATCACAGCGATCCTTCTCTAAACCACTAGTCTTTCCTTTTGTTAGTAATCTTTGTTTATTACATGTCCCTTGTGAAAGTAAAAAAAAAAAGCCGAACATTTCTCTGGTATTTGTCTAGCACTTTTGAATACCTTAATCCGCTCACAGCTGCTCTTCCATAACAGCGATCCTTTTCTAAACCACTAGTATTTCCCTTTTGTTAGTAATCTTTGTTTATTACATGTCCCTTGTGAAGGTTAAAAAAAAAAAGCCGAACATTTCTCTGGTATTTGTCTAACACTTTTGCCTACCTTAACCCGCTCACAGCAGCTCTTCCATCACTGCGATCCTACTCTAAAACAGTGGCAGCGGCTTTAACACGTGTCATTTATTTACAAATCAGATTGCAATAATAATAATAGGACTTTGCTTGAATGTAATACAATTTCTTGTATAGATTCCCTCTATTTTTTTTTTCTAAGGGTTTAGTCAGATTCCAAGTGGGACAGCCTTAGAGTAGCACTGATTCGGTTTGTTATAGGTGATATAACCTATTGACATAAATGGAATGCGCCGACGGCTACTATAAGTAATAGGAACAATTGTGGCTTGACACGAAGCAAATGCGAGTCAGTTCGTAATTGGTCGGAGGCAATCTCCACTTTCTTTGCTGTACATTTCTGCTCCTTTTGTTCAATACATTTGTATACATTGTTACCAATCGTTTGGGTGGCGACCCGTGATGCTTAAGGATAGAGCCGAGGTGGATGAGCAGTTCATGACATGCAATACTCCACTTTGGCCCTATCTTGGGCTAGACGGGCGGTCGGAGAGGTCCCCTCCGATCAATCGGCTGGTCACGTCAAGCTCTAGCACCTATATGATTTTCCCAACCCTATAGCCCTTATGGCAAGCCCCAACCCCTTTTTATCATATGGGTTCTAGAAGGCGGTGGCTATCGGTCTACATGTCCTGGGAATGACGTTAAACTCTATCTGATGGTGAGGTTCCAGTTTTGGAGGTTTGGGGAATGTGGAGCACCCCTTCATCACCATTGCTCCCTGGTCCACTCTGACCCGGAGTGGTAGTACCTGTTAGGGTCCCATCTATGGGTTAAATAGAAAAATGTATTTATAAAAAAATTGTATTATCCATTAAGAATTGATTTATTTCAAAACTTTATCGACATTAAATGACCCACTGAGGTTGATATGCCGTAAAACAAAACAAAACAAAACCAGTCGTTTGTCTTATTTTTTAACCTTAAAAACCCACAATACGGTTATAGCTTGCAAGGTGCAGATTAGTGTACAAAATATGTATTCTGTATATGAAAACTTTTATTGGGATTTCCATTTAAGATTCCTGACTGAAGCGGGAAAAATAAGGATGACCGTTAAATAACGACAAATTGATGTAAATATTCTTAAAAAGTATCAAGCGGAGAGGGATGTAATCTTCCGCATTTTCACTATTGTTAGGAAAAGAAGATTTTTTTTGTGTCTGAGGTGGAGCGCCATACCAACCATCAGAACTCCACTTTACCGCATAGATCCAAACTGTGCTACCCATGCGCTTACTTGGCGAGTGCTGGTATCGAACCAGCAAATTTGTGGTTCCTAGACGGATGCTCTATCGACTGAACTAAACCGGCCCCAAAAGAATTTGATTTGAAAAAAAGAATTTGCTAAAAAATCAACTGAAAAGGATTTGTTTTAAAAATAATATATATAAAAATACATATGATGTTAAATAAATCCTTTGTCAAGACTAGCAAAATATGGACACTCCGGGTGTATTTCAGTTTTAATATAACTAAATAATTGGTAATTTATGAGGAAGTGCGTCCCGGTCTCCTGCTTCAAAAATTGCTTCCCGGTGATTATTAAAATAACGACCCAGCTCAGTCTATTAAAAACTATCCATCTGCATATCTATCTATCTATCTCAATTTGTTCATATTTATCTATATTACTTTAAATACTAAGATTTTTTTAATTCATGTTTGTTTAATGTCTTGTTTTTAGTTTAAATAAACAAGAATTACGACAAAAAAGAAGCGACCACCCTCAAAATACATTTACTTGTCGAAAAATTCTATGTCCATTTGTTCGTATCTATCTATATTATTTGTTTGTTTATCTATCTATCTATCTCAGTCTGTTCAAAACTATATATCGATCTTCATATCTAAACAAGAATTACGACAAATTACGATAAATAAACAAGAATTACGACGAGCTGGAGTTGTTATTTTGATAGTCACCGGGTAGCAATTTTTGAGACAGGAGACCGAGACGCACTTCCTCATAAATTACCAAATAATTTAATAAGAACTCATATTTTAAAAATGACACTTATTTTAATTTTATTTTAATTGGTTTCTAAATAAAATTATTGATTTGATTGTTTTTAATGCGTTCCAGAATTAAAAAAATAGTATTAAAGATCAATAACACCAATTAATCATAGCGACATCGGAAATAGCGAAAATACTTTCTATGTATTAAAAATTTCGATTATAAATTAAATACTCATTGATAAACTTACGCAATTCCTGAGCGTATTGAAGCGTAAGGAGTGATATAGTTTCAGTTACAGAAAAAACAGATACCGAATCTCCATTATAGTAAGAGATGACTTGATTTGGCATTGAATAACCCGAAAAGGGTTGATATGCCATTAAACAAAACAACGAACAAACGACACTCATGGTAACAACAAATTAAAAGTAGCATTGTTTTAGCAAAATCGAAGAAACGAATTTCTTATTTCTTCGAGGAATAATCAACGAGAAATAATAGTTTTGGAAGAAACGCAAAAAAGGAATAGTTTTCGTTCTTGCCTAGCAGCTGATGAGCGGAGAATGGTCCGGTTAGGCTTACGTAATTCCTGAGCTACTGAGTCGTAAGCAGTGACGTAGTTTCGGTTATAGACAAACAAACACCGAATCTCCATTATAATAAGTGATGACTTTATTTGGCATTGAATAACCCGAAAAGTGTTGATATGCCATTAAGCAAAACAACGAACCAACGGCATTCATTCTAACATCAAATTAAAAGTAGCATTGTTTTAGCAAAATCGAAGAAACCAATTTCTTATTTCTTCGAGGAATAATCAACGAGAAATAATAGATTTGGAAGCAACACAAAAAAGGAATAGTTTTCGTTCTTACCTAGCAGCTGATGAGCGAGAATGGTCCGGCTAGGCTTACACAATTCCTGAGCTACTGAGTCGTAAGCAGTGACGTAGTTTTTGGTTATATATATTTACCAAACCCCTCCACACGAGTAGGATGTGACACGGTCAATTTCTTTGGCGGAGTTTAAAAGGTTTGAATTCAGAGTTTTCCTTCTCCTAGACTGGTTACCTAGCCAAGGTTAAAGAGTCCAGTTGGCTCTACTATTTATCCATAGCTGGAGGGAGAGTAGGATTCATACCATTCCCAAGGGTATTAGCGCTAAGTGAAATGCAATTACCACATCCAGGATTTGAACTCGGGGCGACGAGTCTATTTCACATGGCTTTAACCATTACATCACTATGCTTCATAGTTTTGGTTATAGACAAACACCGAATCTCCATTATTATAAGTGATGACTTGATTTGGCATTAAATAACCCGAAAATGGTTGATATGCCATTAAACAAAATAACGAATCAACGGCATTCATGCTAACATCAAATTAGAATTGTTCTAGCAAAATCGAAGAGACCAATGTCTTATTTCTTGGAGGAATAATTAACGAGAAATAATAGTTTTGGAAGCAACGCAAAAATGGAATAGTTCTCGTTCTTGCCTAGCAGCAGATGAGTGAAGAATGGTCCGGTTAGGCTTACGCAATTCATGAGCTACTGAGTCGTAAGCAGTGAAGTAGTTTTGGTTATAGACACCGAATTTCCATTATAATAAAGGATGACTTGATTTTGCATTAAATAACTCGGAAAGTGTTGATATGCCATTAAAATAAACAACGATCCAACGGCATTCATGCTAACATCAAATTAAAAGTAGAATTGTTCTAGCAAAATCGAAGAAACCAATTTCTTACTTCTTCGAGGAATAATCAACGAGAAATAATAGATTTGGAAGCAACACAAAAAAGGAATAGTTTTCGTTCTTGCCTAGCAGCTGATGAGCGGAGAATGGTCCGGTTAAGGTTACGCAATTCCTGAACTACTGAGTCGTAAGCAGTGACGTAGTTTCGGTTATACACAAACAGACACCGAATCTCCATTATTACGAGAGATGAGTTGATTCGGCATTAAATAACCCGAAAAGTATTGATATGCCATTAAACAAAACAACGATCCAACGGCATTCATTCTAACATCAAATTGAAATAGCATTGTTTTAGCAAAATCGAAGAGACCAATATCTTATTTCTTGGAGGAATAATTAACGAGAAATAATAGTTTTGGAAGCAACGCAAAAAAAAAGGAATAGTTCTCGTCCTTGCCTAGCAGCAGATGAGCGAAGAATGGTCCGATTAGGCTTCAATAATCAAGAACACCAGGCTCCTCTTTTTTTCTCCTTGAGAAGTTGAGGGTTGGTTGGCGGGGGGGGGGGAGAACGTGTGCGCTCTTCCCAATATCAGTTAATTTCTAAAATCTCAAAGAGAAAGAAACAGTATGTTCCTTTCTTCTACCTACCATCATCGAAAGAAGAGACACTTCTGTTTACTTTCTTCTTTATTCTAATCTGATTTTTCTCTGCCTTTGAAAGCGAAGCAACACTCAATTTTGTTTATATAGTCAAATGTCTAGTGTAGCCTATTTGTAGGACTTTGTTTTGTTTTCCACACAGACGAACACACACGATAGGATTTGATTGCAAATGTAATCTGTTTTCGGCTGTTTTATCATTTTCCTTATGTAGGACACGAACAATAAATATGTGTGGATAGAAAAAAAGCAATTCACGATGGTGCGATATAACATACAATATAATAGGATCCATATATATATATATATATATATATATATATATATTATATATATATATTGGTTAGGAGGTTGATTTAGAAGACTATCACAATGCAGTTTGGAATAAATAAAAATAATAATGCGGTAACAATGGTGTTGTGTGTTGACCTGTATTTTTATTAAATATAAATATTTTTATTAAAATAAAATACAGGTCAACACACAAAACCATTGTTACCGTATTATTATTTTTATTTATTCCAAACTGCATTGTGATAGCCTTCTAAATCAACCTCCTAACCAATACATACACAATGCTTCAAGCAAATTATGAAACTCTCTCTTATATATAATATATATATATATATATATATTATATATATATAGTGTAGGATTGTCACTGTTTCAGCTCTTACT
>CM042155.1:80824642-80834642 GCA_023376005.1 Doryteuthis pealeii | reverse complement strand
TTCTTGTATGTTTTTATTCTTTTTATTTTTTCTTTGTCTTTTAATTTTTTTCTTTCTTTCTTTCTTTTCTTTTCATAAGATTTTTCATTTATTACTCCTAGCACAGATTATGAAATTAGCACATTTTTGAGAATATTTCTTTAAGATGTTTGATTGGTTTGTTAGATTTTACGCCATCTGAACCTGTTTATATACCCGATCGTTGAGTATATATAATCGAGAGAGGAAACTTGGGGGGGGGAGAGACAGAGACAGAGACAGAGACAGAGACAGACAGAAACAGAGACAGAGGCAGAATAGACTTACTTGTTGTTTCATTTCTTTTCTGCTTTACAACTTCTAGCTATGGATGTCATCTTGTCTAGTTTTCTAACTACTTCTTCTTTTTCTAAGTGTTTCTTTCGGGCTACTTTTGTCATTGAGATTGATTAAACCACAAGACATTTTTATTTCGCCCATGTTCTTCCGCGCGGGGAGATATCAACCCCAATCCCAGGTTAAAAATGATTCTCCAAATAACTAATCACGCGACGCACGGGGATGCATAGGGGTTCAAGTAAGAGCGCTATCCAGCGGAGATCCTTTGTGTTAAGCAGAGCGCGATACTTAGTGAAGAATCCTTTGGTTGCTCCTTAGTGTCCCTTAATATTGGGTATGATCCTTTGGTTGTTCCTTAGTGCTCCTCAGTCTGGTAGGTCGTTCGTCAATGAGTGCAAATTGTCGTCTGTCAATATCAACCGATTAAATAGTTAACCAACCAAGTATTCGAGCTCTTGATAGACCTCGCTTAGTCTATAAATTTAAATGGGGGATAGCAGCACGGCTTATATACCAAAATATTCCAACAAGATCTTACTTCACTTTGTGAGGTACAGTCGGTGTATTCTACTGTCTCAGCCGATAGGGGCGTGTTTTTCTTGTTTGTCTTTTGTTTGTTTTTGTTTGTTTGTTTGTTTGTTTGTTTTCCTTTCTTCTTTCTTTTTTCCATAAAAGTTGTGATAGGTATCACTTACTACCGCTGTCACAAATATGAAATTAGCACATTTTTGAGAATTAGGATGTTTATATTATTTGGATTATTCGGACTATTGTCCTCATCTTAATTGTTTACTACACAATGTTTCGGCCGATTCACCTTCCGGCCTTCTTCAGGTATTTCTTGTCGGACTCGAGAACCTACTCGAACTCGGGAACTCCCTCATCGAACTTGAGAACCTTCTCTTCGAACTCGAGAAATTATTTAATGATACAAATTATCAAGGCTCATCTAAAAAAATTCAAAGAAATAGTAGTATTTTTAATTGTCAGATAATAAACCATTAACATTTTTTTTACCTTCGAAAAAATTTATTTGGCTTCATAAAATAGACCTTAAACAAACCACATTAAATTATTTATCTAAATAGCAAAAATATGCGAATTATGTATGTCTTAATGTAATAATTAGGACCTTTAGGCACCCCTTTTGCTTTGGTGATTCATGAGTACATTTTTTCATTTACAACGTCAACATCCGGTTGTTTGTTAGGGGTTAGGGTTAGGGGTTAGGGTTAGGAGTTATGGTTAGGGTTAGGGGTTATGGTTAGGCGTTAGTTTTATAATTATAAAAAAAAATCGTCTGTTAATAAACAACCGGATGTTGACGGTGTGAATGAAAAAAAATGTACTTATGAATCAGCAAAACAAGAGGGGTGCCTAAAGGTCATTTGGTCCAAATATCATATACAATTAGAAAGACTAAGAAAACTAAATAAAAATTCATATAAAAAATGATTACACATATTTTTGTGCTGGGAATTGTAGCGAGATGAGTAAATTACCACCTTGATATCTTTCACACAATGTATTAATTTTACTAGGAAGATAATACGAAAATATAAATTAATTTTTTTTTTTTTTTGTTCTGTTTTTTTTTTTTTGGGGGGGGGTCATAAAAGTACCGTATGTTAAATCTGACTGTTACCATTTTGTATATTTCTTGTATGTTTTCATTCTTTTTATTTTTATTTTTATTTTATTTATTTTTTTTTTTTTTCATAAAAGTTTTCATTTATTACTCCTGGCACAGTTTATGAAATTAGCACATTTTTGAGAATATTCCGTAGCGGGGATACACATGCCTTGTATATTTTTGTGCAGGTATATTTTTGTGCAGGTATATTTTTGTGCTGGGGATTGTGGCGAGATGAGTAAATCACCACCTAGAGCGAAACGGGAGCACACATAACTCGTGTGAAAGATATCCAGGAAAGGGAAAACATAGCTGCTCCCGAAGTCCCAATTTATAAAGAACTGGGCTTGTATTAATCTCTGGAATCTGGCGACACGAATACGACTTCTACAAATTACGACTACTCCCGCTATAGGGTGACAAATCAGATTACAGTGTGAAGAGGGTGCTTAAGTTAATTTTTCAAGCGAGAAAATGAAAGATATATATTTGTCCGCCTTTAATATTTCTTGCATTTGGAAACGCAGACTGTATGTGTTCATATCGATTATGGTTAATCAAATTCTGGATCTAGCTATTTATCACTTAATTATTCATGAGGTAAGCGGCCTCTCGAGATCTCTAGCATAAGCTTATATAATGCTCTGCATGGTGTACTTTTAGAGGATACAATCACTTTTGAACGAGTTCGAGTGCGGAGATTACATAAAACTTAAATCTTAATATAATGGAGATTCGGTTTCTGTCTTACTGTAAAAGAAACTACGTCACTGCTTACGTGCGTAAGTTTATCAATGAGCATTTAATTTACAATCCTTATCAATAATTCATGGAATAAATCTTATTTACTAATAATGCATCTTTGAAAATCTGAGTTAGATTTGCCTAAAAACAGCCCATGTTATGAGCGCGTTTAAAACGCTGCAATATGTATCATATATATCACTAAGAAATAAGGGTTTAAATGATATATAGTGTGGTTAATTTGCATACTGGTTTTAACAAAACTGGGTTTAATAAATAATTACTTGGTGTTATTGATCTCTAATATTATTGTTTTATTCTTCTAAATATTAAAATCAGTCCTAGGAATGATATTACATGGTAAGCTCTTAAAATATAATTAAAATGAGTATAATTTTATTATTTATTAAGAATATTTTTGCTTGCATATCACTCAATCTTTTGTAAATTACACATGGTATCCAATTCTCAGACACCAAAAATTTGATGACTGTTAAAATCAGTCAGACCGAAAAAAATCATATCAGCTAGCTCTGGTATAAAATCCTCATCTATTTTTAAAAGTCAGACTTGAAGAGTCAAATGTGCCGAAATAAATTCAGGTTTCGACCAGAAGGTCCGGAGGGTCCGGAGGCTTCGGCCCTGGACCGCATAAGTTAACATCGTTGATTCCAGGAGCCCCCCCCCCCAGGCAACACCTGTCCCTCGATTTAAAAGGGCAGGGCTGGGTTTATTTCCCGGTCCCTGAGGCACCCCCATTTAGGGGAAATGCCGACGGGATCAACTCATTTTTGCACCCACTTCCTATGAGCTTCGGTTCGTGGGTGGTCCCATATTAATAGGGCCTAGGGCCTAACCCGTACAAAGTGGGATACGTGGTAAATATAATCTGATGAACTAGAATAACACACACACACACACACATACATACATATGTATATTATATATATATATTATATATATATATATATATATATATATATATTATATACACACACACATATATATATATATATATATATATATATATATATATATATATATATAATAAGTAAACAAACGATGTGTTTATTTTTATATGGCTTTTTTGGAGGATAAGAACATATCCTCCAAAAATTTTCGGCAAAAAGCCATATCAAAAATAAACACATCGTTTGTTTACTTACTGTCATACTGTCGTGCGATAAGTCCCCAAAAAGTGGTATATAAATAAGTTCAAAACAAACGAAGAATCTGGGATAGGCCAGCTGGTGTAGTGGTTAGAATCCCTGTTAGCTTAGCAGTCGAGGTTTCGAGTCACACACGGAGCAGTCTCCCATGTCTATAACCTTGCTGATGAGACCTAATAGGTCGAAATGTACATACAGGGATTGACATTGTCTCGATTTGTTTAGCCTTACATTTGAACATATATGCCCGCCTAAATTCATTAATTATTAACTAATTAATTTTCAAAATTAGGTATGACTTCAATTAAGCACTGATCCTAAATAAAAAATTTTAAATAAAAAAAAATATATATATATATATATATATAAAAATATATATATATATATATATATATATATATATATATATATATATATTTGTTGAAAAGAAAAATGAAAGAATAAATATTTTTGCCGTGAATGAAATGTATTATTGTTATATGTCGACACGTGTTCCGACCAAAATCTGTTTTACATACAGTATTCTATGCAAAATTATTTTAAATATGAAATAAAATGATAATAATAGAAAAAATGAATTTATTATTTCATTCAGTTTTATATTTAAAATATCTTATTGATCGGAGGGGCCTCTCCGACTGCCCGTCTACCCTAAGTAAGGGATTAAGTTGAGTGTTGTATGTCATGATCTGTTCATCCACCAGGATTCCGTCCTTAAGTATCACGGGTTGCTACCCACGACCAACAGGAGGCCCCCATTTGGTGGTCTTACTCCTCTGCACAGGTGCAGCCGACAGGTCTGCTCGTAATAGATATGCACAAAATATATATGAATTTAAAACAATAAAATACTGTTGTATACCCTTTCTTTACTTCTATTATTCTTCTGCTCATCTTTGGTATCTTACGTTCTTCTTCCAGCGTCTGGACTTCTATTTCTCTGTTCTTGTTGGTTGGTCGTCCCTGATTCATATCTTTGTCTAGGTCAGTCTTGTTTCCAAGACATTCATCAACCACAAAACCATATTATTTATTTAAACCTTTATTTACTTAACTAAACATATTTCTCTAACTAACACAACGCGCGTGTGCAGGTGAGTCCCAGTTAGGGCAGTTATATCTTCTCTGCCTGACGTCCAAGCTGAAACAGAGCCAACCATGTCCCACGTGACTTCACGTATTTCGCGGGCTTTCTGTAATATTCCATGGAAAGTCCCGCCCGTGATATGAAAAGGGGCCATCCCTTCAGAAATACAGGGGGTTGACAATAATCTATGCATAGATTATGTAACAACATGAATGGTATATAAAAGTTGCCGGAGTGGCCTCTTATTGGTATCTGCTGGACAACGAGGGAGACTATCCACTTTTCCCTAGCGCTAGACCAGTGACATCATTTTTGTCGAGTAGTAGCGTTACACCTTCCATCAGCTTCCCACATTTCCGCACATATCAGATTAACGAATCTGTGCTACGCTCAGTTATGCAGGGATTATTCTAAAATAATAACAATTCCGGCCCGATAACCTTTTTTACATTTATAATAAAAACAAAACACAAAAATATTTAATCATTTATAAATACAGAACTTATTAAATAATTATCGTAAAATAAAAATATATAAATATTAACATATTCCGCCCATAACTTTTTCACTTCATATATAAAAACTAAATACAGTAAATATCTAATCATTTATGAATTAAAGAACTTAAAAATAAAATTTAATAATAAAAACAATTAATCGTAAAAAATTCCTTTACTAAAAATCTTTTGAATTCAACCGTCACATTTCTTATACCCATCCCCTTCCCTTAAATTGTTTCGTCTGTTGTCAACATCTCAAAAATCGCTACATTTTGGTTGACAAAAGATATACATATGAACATGACCGACATAATATGGCGGCAATGCCCACGTGGTGAATATTGTAACGTCTTCGTTTTTTGCAATATTAAGGTTTTTTTTTTTAAACTCATGTAAAGACAGAAACTGACGACAGAGACAGAGACAGAAGAGAGACAGAGACAGAGTATATACATAATATTATATGTTGTGTGTGTGGTGTGTGTGTGGTGTGTTGTGTGTGTATGTATTCAAGTGGGCAATTCCATGTCAAATTATCCAGAAAGAAAAGTAAATGTCACCCACACCGTTCAATTGTTCGATTTTATTTGTTTTCTTGTCCTCGGCTGGAAAAACGAAACTCCGGCAAAAAGACAATATATTATATATATATATACATATATATATACATATATATATTATATATATACAAATAAACAAATCGTAAATCTAAGAAGTCCGTTTAGTGTAGGTTATGGATCGGCCTGTCAGCTTTGGCATCCGTTTCAATCACCACAGGGCTCTTCCGATCTATACTCTGCTGATGAGGCCAATAGGCCGAAATGTACTACAGACGTTGATTTTTCGATTGTTTAGCATACATTAATAGGTATTCCGCCTAATCATTTATTATTAGTTATTTTCAAAATTATACGACTCGTTATAAGCACTTATTCCCCAAAAATATCGGCAAAAAGCATTCAAACAAACTGTGTTTAACTATATATAATATATATATATATATATATTATATAGTATTATATGGACAAAATTTTAGGCCATTTTTACATATACGTATACATACGTGATTACTTCACACTCACAGTGCAATTGATGCCACACACAACACACACACACAACACACACGAAATTATATATATATATATATATATATATATATATATATATAATATATATAAGTACTTATGAGGCAATGTACATACATACTTAATAACACACACTAACCATGTCACACCAAGCTTACACCCCGACAAACACATATACCATAAACACAAACATATTGAAGGGCAATACTGTACACACATGCACATGCACCATTGACAAACACACACACACGCATATATATATATTTTGGTGTTGTGTGTATGTTGTGTTTGTGTGTTTGTGTGTGTGTAGCGCGTTGTGTGTATGGCTGGTTACTCATGAAGACAATCTGTCATACGCCCATACATTCTCAACAAACATACACATTATACATACTCACGCGCACACACACAGACACACAGAACAACACTATACATATATATATATATATAGATATATATGTGTGTGTGTGTGTGTGTGTGTCTGTGTCAAACACTCAAAAATATTTCAATATATGAAATGCTCCTTTCAAAATACTCTCTAAACCAATTTCTATTCAACAAAATATCTCCTACGATGTACTAAAGTCGAAACTATTTTACGAATAAGATAACATTAAGAAACTATTCACGTTTGTCTACCACGTTTTGTTCTACTATATATATATATATATATATATATATATATTATCTATATATATATTTGTGTGTGTGTGTCTTGTGTTTTTCTCTCTGTGTGCATGTTTGTCTATATGTGAGTGTGACACACTCACTAGAAAAAGAATTGTAAAGAATTGGCCCTTAAATATATTGTCACCATTGCCATCATATTATATATTATATTGCAATATACATATATATATATATATAATATATATATATATAACACAACACAAATAACATATATATATATACAAATATATATATATATAATATAGATATATATATATATATATATATATAAATGTATATATACATTATTATACAAATAATATATATATATAATATATATATATACAATGATATATATATACTATATATATATACTACAAATATATATTATATATATATATATATATATATATATATATACAAATTATATATTAAAATAATATACAATATATATATATTATATATAATATATTATATATATATAAATATATCTATACAATATATATATATATATATAATTCACAAATTTCTTTGAGTTATAACATATTATTCCATATATAACCATGTCATCTATATATATATATATACATATATAATATATTATTATATATATATATACATATATGTGATATGTATGTGTGTATGATGTATGTGTGTATTGTGAGCGGTGAACGCATGTTTGTGTGCCATGCATATGTGTGTATGTATGTATGTGTGGTGTAGAGCGATGAATGGATTTCGTGTGCCTGTATGTGTTTGTGTGTTGTTAATCACTTTTTAGCAGCGAAATTGATAATCTACTAGTTTCATTGTTAATATCTGCCGCCAGTCCTCGCTGATATCGACTTACTAGTAAATTTACCGAAAGGTTTTAACAGCCAACTATCTACTAACCAGGTGCAGCTACCCCCCTCAATGATTATCAACATTTTTTTTTATCGTTTCAGGCGGGAAACTTCATCTTATCACTTATTTAATCCTTATTAACAAGCTTCACACTGCGCCACTGGAGAAATACGTCTTGTTTTCTTTTGTTTGTGTTTTTGATTTTTTAAAACAAATATCGTATTCCTCAGAATTCTACACCTGTATGTCTTGTCGACCTCCCTCGACGCCTCTGCAAAGAAGCGATAAGCATTCTCTCTGTGGGCTTCAGAAAACAGGGTACGATTTAGGCTCGATTAAAATCCTTCGCTCGTATGCTCACAAAATGCACTGATGGACAAATATTGCGTGTGCGTAGAAGTTCCTAGCGGATAGGATTATTTTTTTTTAACTAAAGAAAGGAAATCACGTAGAAGACGCGTTTGAATGTTTGTATTCAGAGTGTATTTGCCTTTGTTAGAAAAAAAATGGAGCCGGAAAGATACCCATGCTATATTGCATTTTATTCCTTTGAAGTTATTCATAGCAGCTGCAAATATATATATAATATTATAATATTGATGAAGTCTGTGGGGGAAAGTTCAGCTATTTTCAAGATATTAATTTACTAGGAGGATAATGACAAATATAAATTAATGGATTTCTGTGTTCAGAAAAAAAGTTTTGTTTCTGGTCTTTTTTTTTGGGGGGGGGTCATAAAGTACCGTATGTAAATCTGACTTTATCATTTTGTATGTTTTCTTGTATGTTTTTATTCTTTTTAATTTTTTCTTTGTCTTTTAATTTTTTTTTCTTTCTTTCTTTTCTTTTCATAAGATTTTTCATTTATTAACTCCTAGCACAGATTATGAAATTAAGACATTTTTGAGAATATTTCTTTAAGATGTTTGATTGGTTTGTTAGATTTTACGCCATCTGAACCTGTTATATACCCGATCGTTGAAGTATATAGTAATCGAGAGAGAAACTTGGGGGGGGGAGGGAGAGACAGAACAGAGACAGAGGACAGAGACAGACAGAAACAGAGACAGAGGCCGAATAGACTTACTTGTTGTTTCATTTCTTTTCTGCTTTACAACTTCTAGCTATGGATGTCATCTAGTTCTAGTTTTCTAACTACTTCTTCTTTTTCTGAAGTGTTTCTTTCGGGCTACTTTTGTCATTGAGATTGATTAAACCACAAGACATTTTTATTTCGCCCATGTTCTTCCGCCGCGGGGAGATATCAACCACCAACTATCCAGGTTAAAAATGATTCTCCAAATAACTAATCACGCACGGACGCACGGGAATGCATAGGGGTTCAAGTAAGAGCGCTATCCAGCGGAGATCCTTTGTGTTAAGCAGAGCGCGATACTTAGTGAAGAATCCTTTGGTTGCTCCTTAGTGTCCCTTAATATTGGGTATGATCCTTTGTTGTTCCTTAGTGCTCCTCAGTCTGGTAGGTCGTTCGTCAATGAGTGCAAATTGTCGTCTGTCAAATATAACCGATTAAATAGTTAACCAACAAGTCATTCGAGCTCTTGATAGACCTCGCTTAGTCTATAAATTAAATGGGGGATAGCAGCACGGCTTATATACCAAATATTCAACAAGATCTTACTTCACTTTGTGAGGTACAGTCGGTGTATTCTACTGTCTCAGCCCGATAGGGCGTGTTTTTCTCTGTTTGTCTTTTGTTTGTTTTTGTTGTTTGTTTGTTTGTTTGTTTTCCTTTCTTCTTTCTTTTTTCCATAAAGTTGTGATAGGTATCACTTACTACCGCCTGTCACAAATATGAAATTAGCACATTTTGAGAAGAATTAGGAGTGTTATATTATTTGGATTATTCGGACTATTGTCCTCATCTTAATTGTTTACTACACAATGTTTCGCCGATTCACCTTCCGGCCTTACTTCAGAGGTATTTC
>CM042155.1:80809642-80814642 GCA_023376005.1 Doryteuthis pealeii | reverse complement strand
AAGTGGAGTATTGCATTCCATAGACTGACTGCTCAATTACCAGGACACCATCCTCACCCATTTCTAGGGACAATTCACGGTCATCAGGCGGTCTAACTGGAGTGAGGTCTGTTACGATTTTTGTGGCCATCCTTAGGGTTTCAAGTAAGCGGAGATCGTTTGTGCTAAGCAGAGCGCGATACTTAGTGAAGAATCCTTTGCTTGCTTCTTAGTGACCCTTAATATTGGATATGATCCTTGGGTTGTTCCTTGGTGCTCTGGAAGGTCGTTCGTCAATGTGTGCAAATGGTCATCTGTCAATATCAGCCGATTAAATAGTCAACCAACCAAGTATTCGAGCTGTTGATAGACCTCGCTTAGTCTATAAATTTAAGTGGTGGATTGCAGCGGGGCTTATATAGCAAAATATTGTTGTTTTTTTTTTCTTTTTTTTTCTTTTCGTGCCATTTATAACTCCTGGCAGAGTTTATGAAATTAGCACATTTTTGAGAATATTTCGAAGCGGGGGCACACATGCCTTGTATATTTTTGTGCAGGTATATTTTTGTGCAGGTATATTTTTGTGCTGGGAATTGTAGCGAGATGAGTAAATTACCACCTAGAGTGAAACGGGAGCACACATACCTCGTGTGAAAGATATCCAGGAAAGGGAAAACATAGCTGCTCCCGAAGTCCCAATTTATAAAGAACTGAGCTTGTATTAATCTCTGGAATCTGGCGACACGAATGCGACTTATACAAATTACGGCTTCTCCCGCTATAGGTTAACAAATCAGATTACAGTGTGAAGAGGGTGCTTAAGTTAATTTTTCAAGCGAGAAAATGAAAGATATATATTTGTCCTCCTTTAACATTTCTTGCATTTGGAAACGCAGACTGTATGTGTTCATATCGATTATGGTTAATCAAATTCTGGATCCAGCTATTTATCACTTAATTATTCATGAGGTAAGCGGCCTCTCGAGATTTCTAGCATAAGCTTATATAATGCTCTGCATGATGTACTTTTAGAGGATACAATCACTTTTGAACGATTTCGAGTGCGGAAATTACATAAAACTTAAAATCTTAATATAATGGAGATTCGGTTTCTGTCTTTCTGTAAAAGAAACTACGTCACAGTACCCTCAGAAAAGTGCGTAAGTTTATCAATGAGCATTTAATTTACAATCCTTATCAATAATTCATGGAATAAATCTTATTTACTAATAATGCATCTATGAAAATCTGAGTTAGTTTGCCTAAAAAACCTCCCATTTTATGAGCGCGTTTAAAACCCTGCAATATGTCTCATATATATCACTAACAAATAAGGGTTTAAATGATATATGGCGTGGTTAATTTGCATACTGGTTTTTAACAAAACTGGGTTTAATAAATATTTACTTGGTGTTATTGATCTCTAATATTATTGTTTTATTCTCCTAAATATTAAAACCAGTCCTAAGAATGATATTCCATGGTAACTGTTGTACGTGACTCACCTATGACACGAACATGGACTTACCCAAAGGGTACATATGTGGCAGAGTAAAACTACTCAGTCGAGTAGTTCTAGAAACACCTGTCCTTCGGGACGGGTGGTCCAGTGAACTGCTAAATTAATAGCGTCGATCCCAGATGCTTGCCTCATTGCACTTAGAGGCTAAGCTCGGATCGACGCAATTTTTCTCCTACCACCCCATGAGTCTCGGCTTGTGGGTGGTGCCCACATAAAACGGCCTTGTGCCATATCATGTACATGTGGGGTACATGTAAATACCAGTAGTTCTAGAAACACCTGTCCTTCGGGACGGGTGGTCCAGTGAACTGCTAAATTAATAGCGTCGATCCCAGATGCCTGCCTCATTGTACTTAAAGAGGCATGGCTGGGATTGATGCAATTTTTCTCCTACCACCCCATGAGTCTCGGCTTGTGGGTGGTGCCCACATAAAACGGCCTTGTGCCATATCGTGTGAAAGTGGGACACATGTAAATAGGAGTAGTTCTAGAAACAGTCTTCGTGTATGCTGAACAAGGAAACCCTTCCATTGTATGTGATATGTATTGCTGAATACAATCTGTTCTCTACATTTTTATACCTGTGTTGAGTTACTATTTATTGACCCTTTAATAGGTCATAACAGTAAACTCTTAAAATATAATCAAAATGAGGATAATTTTATTATTTAATAAGAATATTTCTGCTTGCACATCACATAATCTTTTGTAAATTACACATGGTATCCAATTCTCAGACACCAAAAATTTGATGACAATCAAAATCAGTCAGACAGAAAAAAATCATATCAGATAGCTCTGGTATAAAATCCTCATCTATTTTTAAAAGTTAGACTTGAAGAGACAAATATGCCGAAATAAATTCCGGTTTCGAACGGAGGGTGATTTAACATCGTTGATTCCTGGAGGCCATCCCCCCAGGCAACACCTGCCCCTCGATTTAAAAGGGCAAGGCTGGGTTTATTTCCCGGTGTCTGAGGCACCCCCATTTAGGGGGAATGCCGACGAGATCAACGCATTTTTCGTGGGTGGTCCCATATTAATAGGGCCTATTGCCTAACCCGTACAAAGTGGGATATGTGGTAAATATAATCTGATGAACTAGGATAACACGCGCGCACACACACACACACACACATACATATATATATATATATATATATAATATATATTATATATATATATGTGTGTGTGTGTGTGTGTGTGTGTGTGTTGAAGAGAAAAATGAAAGAATAAATATTTTTGCCGTGAATAAAATTCATAATTGTTATATGACGACACGTGTTCCGACCAAAATTTGTTTACACATAGAGTATTCTATGTAAAATTATTTTAAATATGAAATAAAATGATAATAATAGAAAAAATGAATTCATTATTTCATTCTGTTTTATATTTAGAATATCTTATTGATTGGAGGGCCCTCTCCGACTGCCCGTCTACCCTAAGTAAGGGATTAAGTTGAGTGTTGTATGTCATGATCTGTTCATGCACCAGGATTCCGTCCTTAAGTATCACGGGTTGCTACCCACGACTAACAAGAGGCCCCCATTTGGTGGTCTTACTCCTCTGCACAGGCGCAGCCGACAGGTCTACTCGTAAAAGATATGCACAAAATATATATGAATATAAAACAATAAAATTACGAATGGTATATAAAAGTTAGCGGAGTGGCCTCTTATCGGTATCTGCCGGACAACGAGGGAGACTATCCACTTTTCCCTAGCGCTAGACCAGTGACATCATTTTTGTCGAGTAGTAGCGTTACACCTTCCATCAGCTTCCCACATTTCCGCACATATCAGATTAACGAATCTGTGCTACGCTCAGTTATTCAGGGACCGGTATCAAACGATGAACCTTGCAATTCCTAGGCTGGTGCTTTACCGACTGAGCTAAACAATTTCCAATGACAACTGATATATACATGTATATATTCATATATCATAAATGAGTTTAGGGCCGGTTTAGTTTAGTCGATAGGGCACATGGCTAGGAATCGGAAGGTTCTTGGTTCGATACCGGCCTTCGACAAGTCAGCAAATGAATAACATGGGGATACGTGCGGTAAAGTGAGGAGCTGATGGTAGGTGTGGCGCACCACCTCAGACGCCAAAACAATCTCCTTGATCTATCACAAGTGAAACGGAGATAGACTCCCTCCCTGTCTGGCTGATAGCCACCTTAGGCCACCCTGACGACTTTTTTTTTTACTTTATATGAATGATTTTAAAAATGTGTTCAAAATATGAGTTTAAAAATTGAATGCTTAAAAAGAATAAATAAAGCAAAACGGCTTTGGCATAGAATAACCCAACAAGGGTTGACATGCCATAAAATACAACAAACCAAACTTCTGGCTATGGTAGCACACAATAAGATGTCTTCCGCATCCAAATGACATAACGCGAAATCAGTCAAAAACTTATTTATACTTTCATAACAACTGTAATCCAATGAATATCATTACAATGCCGTAAATAAACAATATTGTCTACATCTGATACATAAAAGCATTGATAATGTAATAATTATATTTAAGGAAAAACTTTATAATTGTAAGTAAAATCTCTGTTGGATTAACTGATAGCCATTGCTTATTAATACGCTATGCGGATACAGTTTAGATCAAAGAGGCGTCAAGCTTAGGCCCAGAAACACAGATAAGCCTCCTCGGCATTTCAAAAATCACATGTAATGAATGACCCCTGTGTTTGTAAGGACAAAAATTGGTGTAACACGGATATCAGCTGTAGCAGAAAAAAACAAAAGCAAGTTTCCATTGTGCTGCCGTATATCTGATAGTTCGTAAGTTCGAAACCTTTGGGAACATTTTTTTTAAAGTGTAATCGGGTGTGCACGTCCAACATTCGACTTTATTTCCGTTTTTGCAGCAACATTTGAAACTAGTAAAATGACATGGAATTTTTTTTTTTTAGCAAGCCTCTATGTGGTCCAATTATACCTGATAATTGCCAACATTGAACATTTTGGTTAAATTTGAAATGTTTAAAAAGTACGTAGGTCAAAATCTATTGAAAACAAAACAAAACTCAAAGACGCTTAGTCAAAATTCTGGTTTACTACTTATATTTACTCTTTATATGAGGAGTGATGACATTTCACACGATTGGTGGTCTAAGCGCTGTTTACACCAACTAGTTTTTATTCCGTTCATAAGTTTTTCGCCGTCGACAGAGAAATAAAACAATAAACCGAAATTTATTTTTCTGTGCGTATATTTCTCACTAGTTCTTTGAAGATGAGAGAGAGAGAGAGAGAGAGAGAGAGAGAGAGAGAGAGGAGAGAGAGAGAGAGGTGGTCTTCAACAAAAATCATCCTTAGATTTTTTAAGTTCATGTGGGGATTAAAATGTACAAAATAAAATGAAAACAAAAAATAACAGTCTCCTATAAGCCCTTAATCAGTTAGGGGACAATCCCCCACCTACAATCCAAACGGACAGAGACACAACTTGTCTAGTACATCTCTGAAGATA
>CM042155.1:80792142-80804642 GCA_023376005.1 Doryteuthis pealeii | reverse complement strand
AAGTTTAGAGTTTTTCTTCATTTACTAATATATATATATATATATATATATATATATATATATATATATATGGGTATAGATAAAAGGATATGAAAACAACACAATATGCTGTTAAAGTGAAAAGATTTTATATCATATTCCTAGCTAATATTGAACAAAAAATAAATAAAAAGAGAATTTATGAGAATTTGTCTATCGTCGAGTTTTGAATATGTCTTCTTTTTTCAAAAACTGTTACAATAAGAGATACATAACTATCGCTGACCGAGAAAAGCGTTGGCAGTTGCTTATATTTGAAACTTCCGCATAACTTTTTTGCAACATCATTGTTTTCGTTGTGAATTCATATTATTTTCGTCTCCGCTATTGATAAGTCTGGAGTATAAACAAGCTCTGAAGATGATTTTTATAAATCGAAATATTGTTCAATATTAGCTATGAATATGATATAAAATCTTTTCAATTTAACAGCATATTGTCTTGTTTTTCATATCCTTTCATCTATACTCATACCGTCGGATTCATTTCCTTTCTCTTAATATATATATATATATATATATATATTATATATATATATATATATATATATATATATATGTGTGTGTAATATATCAAGAAAAATGAAAAAAACACAGGTTTAAATGGGTTAAGTGGTGAGTTTATTGGCCGACGCTGCAGTGTTTCGATCTATTAAATAGATCATCTTCGGGCATAAGATAAGAAATTATATATCACAGAATGATGAGAAAAAGTGAGTGGTAATCTTGTTAGTCTGTTTAAAAAATTTTGAAGTTTGAAAAAAGGAGACGGTTTTTAAATATGACATCAAATATTCTATTTTAAGGTGTGAGTATGTAGCGCTGTTAGTGTGTGTATTGAAGGAAACATTGTGCATTTTTTTAGGTATGTGGTTGTGTGTGTGTGTGTATAAATTTTTTCTGTAGCGATAAACGACAGCGGAAGTGAATATATATATATATATATATATATATATATATATATATTAAATTTTTACTTGAAGGCACTTACAACGCATGTATCGCATAAAATTCGATACTTTTTCATATAGAAAATGAACTTGACAAGTGTAATCCCAGTAAAGGATGGCTCGATATGTAGAATACCGTACAGACTGTTTCGACTTTATTAAGTCTCATCAGCGGTATATACTAACGATTTCCCTCCGACAGAAATATTTAATATATACTTTATTCTGCAACGTTTCTAAATAAACAAACATCCAAAAATCTTATTCACTTCGCCGAAGGGCATTCGTCTGTTTGTTGTTATTATTCTCTCAATAGCGCCCCCTTACCTATTATGGTAGAGGCGCGTAGTATCGCTTGACAAGCTTAATATCGCTAGGATGGTCAGCTGTGTGGCCGAGGCGATAAAAGTGTTTCACTAGTGTTTCACTGCGTCTGTTGAAGTCCCGGTTTCGATTTCTGTCGGAGGAAATCGTTAGTATATACCGCTGATGAGACTTAATAAAGTCGAAACAGTCTGTACGGTATTCTACACATCGAGCCATCCTTTACTGGGATTACACTTGTCAAGTTCATTTTCTATATGAAAAAGTATCGAATTTTATGCGATACATGCGTTGTAAGTGCCTTCAAGTAAAAATTTAATATATACTTTATTCTGCAACGTTTCTAAATAAACATATATATATATATATATATATATATATATATATATATATATATATATATAAAATATACAATATGATAAATCTTCTATATATTCTTCCCACGCTGCTTTCAAAGCAACGGTAACAATCGCACCTTAAATGTAATGTTAACAAATAAAGGCAGCTCTTACACCTGTGATCAAGTACATTATTTTCATTTCTCCAATTATACGAATAAATAAAACTACGTATATATATATATATATATATATATATATATATATATATATATATATATATATATATATATATATAACAACGCGCATATGAAAATTAACGGTTAACAGCATCAGATTCAGACAACCACTATACACTTAACATCTTTCATTTTGTTCCTCACCTAACAGTGTCCTGAAGATGGTATAAAATACCGAAATGCTTAAGTATTGACACTAAAAATTGTTTCCTGATCGTAACATCCTGTGTTTGTTATATTTTTAAAATATTTTCTTTTCATATTGTCGGATTAATTTCCTCATGGTATTTCCATATATATATATATATATATATATATATATATATATATGAAGATAGGAGGGTTGGAGTAAAATCCGACAGTATGAGGTAAGGTAAAAGGAAAAGTGGACAAAAATAATGACTTGAACAAGTAGAAGTAGGAGAGAACTATTTCGTTCTGCTTTACGCGAAGAACTCAAATTTAGACTGATGAAGTCCCTCGCGTAAAGCGTACGGAATATTTCTCTCCTACTACTACTTTCCTTGAGTCATTATTTTTGTCCACCACTTTTCCTTTATCTTACCTAATATAATATATATATATATATATAATATATATATATATATATATATATATATTTACGCTTTACATTTAACCGATATGCACGCCTAATTCATTTAATTAATTAACAAAATAGGCATGACTTTAATTAAGCACATAATCTCCCACAAATTGTCGGCCTTCGCCATTTTCAAACACACTGTTTGACTAATTCATATATATATATATATTATATATATATATATATATATATATATATATTATATATAATCGCATGGATGTTTATCTGTTGTTCAGCTGTAGAAGCGTAAGTACTAAATCCCCAAATGCTCTATATCATACGTAAGAGCATTTATTGTTGTAGAAAAATGTTTTTTCTCGCTACCACATGTTCGATGTTCAATGTACACTTTCTTCCTGAAAAGTGTGTACCTTGGACACCGAAACAGTGGTGGTGAAAAAAACACTTTTTCTATACACACACACACACACACACACACACGCGCGCGCACCCCATATATATATATATATATATATATATATATAATATATATATATATATATATATTAGGAATAAATGAACGAAAAACTTTTAAATGTGCTTCAAGTAATAATTTATTTCAACTGCAAAATGCAGCTTCTCTTTTTGATGAATGCGGCTATGGATAATTATCCTTTTCTAATCGCAACCCCCTATCCCAACAAGGGAAGAAAATCGCTACACAATAAAATAATACACCTTTTTTTATGAATTCATCTCCTATTTTTCTTAAAAAAAACAATCTAGCAAAAATAATTTAAATTTAATGCTGATGTTCATAAGCAGAATATCAAAAATCATATTTAGTGGAGAATTTTCACTGTAAATACAGCAGCTAACTCTGTTTTTGATAACAAGGTTACCTTTAACCGAGAATGACTTTATCCCTCTTGATGCGCGCCATTACAGGTGTGAGAAGTTTCAGATCAGATGCGCCCAGAGACTTGCTGAGAGCGGACGCTGTCGTTGACTATCAAGGTGTTGCTGTCGACCCGGAGCGGAATATGGGCTGGGGTTGTTGAAATAACAAAAATTATAAGAAAAACAACAGGTCTTTCTTTCTTGTTTAAGTAATATAATGAACAGACACCCTAGCCCGAAGGAAAAAGTAGAGATCAACCGCCAGCAGAAAGCCCCAAAGAGAAATAAGAGTAGATAGCCGAGGATGTAGACGAATTAGCAGCAAACACCAACCAGCCGAGTAAACAAGTAAGACCCCACATCCCAGCTCTACTCTCTCTCTCTCTCTCTCTCTCTCTCTCTCTCTCTCTCTCTCTCTCTCTCTCTCTCTCTCCTATTATATACCCGAGATGAGAGTATATAACACAACCAATTTTCCCACTAACTAATCATCGAATACAAACAGATTCATCTGAACATATTCAAGATGGATACACATCAGCACATATTACGCCATCTCCTCCCCTCTCTCTCTCTATCTCCGTCTCTCTCTCTCTCTCTCTTCTCTCTCTCTCTCTCTTCTCTCTTACACACACAACACTCTCTTTCTCTCCTATTATATACCCGAGACGCGAGTATATAACACAACCAATTTCCCACTAACTAAAATCATCTAAAACAAACAGATTCATCTGAACACATTCAAGATGGATACACATCAGCGCTTATTACCCATCTCTCTCTCTCTCTCTCTCTCTCTCTTCTCCGTTTTTCTCTCTCTGCTCTCCTCTCTCTCTATATCTCTCCTCTCTCTCTCTCCGTCTTTTTCTCTCTCTTTCTCTCCCCCCTCTCTCTCTCTCTCACACACACTCTCTTTCCATCCTATTATATCCCCGAGACGCGAGTATATAACACAACCAATTTTCCCACTAACTAAAATCATCGAATACAAACAGAATCCTCAACACATTCAAGATGGATACACATCAGCGCATATTACGCCATCTCTCTCTCTCTCTCTCTCTCTCTCTCTCTCTCTCTCTCACTCTCCGTATTTCTCTCTCTCTCTCTCCGTCTTTCTCTCTCCCCCCCTCTCTCTCTCTCTCACACACTCTCTTTCTTCCTATTATATACCCGAGACGCGAGTATATAACACAACCAATTTTCCCACTAACTAAAATCATCCAAAAAAACAGATTCATCTGAACACATTCAAGATGGATACACATCAGCGCATATTACGCCATCTCTCTCTCTCTCTCTCTCTCTCTCTCTCTCTCTCTCTCTCTCTCTCTCTCTCTTCTCTCTCTCTCTCTCTCCGTCTTTTTCTCTCTCTTTCTCTCCCCCCTCTCTCTCTCTCTTACACACACTCTCTTCTCTCCTATTATATACCCGAGACGCGAGTATATAACAGAACCAATTTCCCACTAACTAAAATCATCGATACAAACAGAATCCTCTGAACACATTCAAGATGGATACACATCCAGCGCATATTACGCCATTCCCCCTCTCTCTCTCCCTCTCTCATATCTCTCTCTTTTTCTCTCCCACTCTCTTTCTCTCCTCCGTCTCTCTCACACACACTCTCTTTCCATCCTATTATTATACCCGAGACGCGAGTATATAACACAACCAATTTTCCCACTAACTAAAATCATCGAATACAAACAGAATCCTCTGAACACATTCAAGATGGATACACATCAGCGCATATTACGCCATCAATGTCAGGCAATTAAATGTTGATAAAAAGACAAGCTTAATAGAGGCCTCTGTCTTTTCAAATAAAATATGACCTTCGTTAGGAGGTTGTTGTTGTTGTTTTTAACCTCGGTGATTTTCTGAAAAACTTGTGATTGTTTTCATTAGCTGAGAACAAAAATCTATTCACCGGTTTCTCATTACGCCAAATCTTCTACGAGACAGGAATTTCTTTGAAGAGCAAAAAAAATAAAAAAATAAAAAAATAAAAAAAATTTAAAGAAAATGTCATTAAAAGGAACTTTTAAGATTTTCCAATTCCAACATCGAAGAGAATTAAAATAAAGATCCGTATATAATTCTTCGTTGTTAGACTGAATGACGAAAGAGAATGTTATTACAGATTAACATTGTAGAAACTAGGAGATATCGCGCGCGAGAGAGAGACAGACAGAGAGAGAGAGAGAGACAAAAACAGAGAGAGACAGAGAGTCAGACAGAGACAGAAAGAGAGGAGGGACGACAGACAGACAGACAGACAGACAGACAGAAACAAAGAGAAAGCGCGAGAGAGGCAAAGTCAGAGAGACAAGGAATAAAGAATATTCGTGGGGTCTGCACGCTATGATGATGATGATGATGATGAAGATGATGACGAAAGAGAATGTTATTACAGATTAACATTGTAGAAACTAGGTGATGGCGCGCGCGCGAGAGAGAGAGACAGAGACAGAGAGAGCAAATTGGTTGTGTTATATACTCGCGTCTCGGGTATATAATAGGAGAAAGAGAGAGAGAGAGAGAGAGAGAGAGAGAGAGAGGGAGGGAGAGAGAGAGAGAGATGGCGTAATATGCGCTGATGCGTATCCATCTTGAATGTGTTCAGATGAATCTGTTTGTATTCGATGATGTTACTTCGTGGGAAAAATTGTTGTGTTATATACTTCCGTCTCGGGTATATAATAGGAGAGAAAGGAGTGTGTGTGAGAGAGAAAGGGAGAGAAAAGAGAGAGAGAGAAAGGGGAGAGAGAGAGAGGGGGAGAGAGCTGAGAGAGAGAGAGAGAGAGAGAGATATTGATGGCGTAATATGCGCTGATGTGTATCCATCTTAAATGTGTTCAGATGAATCTGTTTGTATTCGATGATTATAGTTAGTGGGAAAATTGGGTTGTGTTATATACTCACGTCTCGGGTATATAATAGGAGAGAAAGAGAGTGTGTGTGAGAGAGAGAGGGGGAGAGAAAGAGAGAGAGAAAGGTGGAGAGAGAGAGAGGGGGAGAGAGCTGAGAGAGAGAGATTGATGGCGTAATATGCGCTGATGTGTATCCATCTCGAATGTTTTCAGTTGAATCTGTTTGTATTCGATGATTTTAGTTATTGGGAAAATTGGTTGTTTTATATACTCGCATCTCGGGTATATAATAGGGGAGAGAGAGAGAGACAGACAGACAGACAGACAGACAGACAGACAGAAACAGAGAGAAAGCGCGAGAGAGGCAAAGCCAGAGAGACAGAGAATAAAGAAAATTCGTGGAGCCTGCACGCCATGATGATGATGATGAAGATGATGATGATGATTTATCCTACTACGGGCACCGGCATCATCGAATACATTTTTTTAGGAATAATTCAAATATCTGTGTATATAAAAAATATTGATTAATTACAAATATTAATTCAATAATTTCAAAATCATAGATAGACGGATTGATTGATTCTAACAGTATATCAAAAAGCCTCCTCAATGGTTATTTTATGCTACGAGGTTACGGAATCGCATTCCTCGTAGATTCATATTTACATTTTGTGTAAAGTGTTTTACTTAATAGTTTTTTGCACCCTAACTTATTGAATACGAATAATGTTTAAATACATCTATTTCACCATATATGGGCACTATCAGGTACTCTACTTCCGGGTCAGGGTGGACCTGGGATTAATGATAATCAAGTAGTGCTACACATTCACCACATCTCCAATAATCAACCCGTCTGGTGGTTATGTCATGCCTAACGGTTAGGAAGTAATACATATCGTGTATTTATATTTATACTTTTTATTAAATGTGTTAACATTATTTGGGATTATGTTGTATGGTATTTATTTGTTTCATGTCTACATTCTATGGTATAATTTTATTTCCCTCAAAAAAGAGAGAATATCCTCCATTTTGACATTTTCAAATAGATCTTTCATATTGTTTGCTTTAAAATAACCGTTTCTAGTTTGAGCAAAAAACCTGCATTCCATGAATAAGTGTTTAACTGTCAAAGGTGTTTGACATGTTCCACATTGTGGTTGTTCTTGTTTGAATATATTGGAGTGCGTTAGTCTTGTATGACCAATACGTAATCGGGATACAATGACTTGTTCGTTTCTAGACTTCCTTAAAGTTGGTCTCCAGCCTCCCAAAGTGGGTTTGATTAGGAAGAGTTTATTGTCGATGTTGTTATTCCAGTGTTGTTGCCATTTTGCATGAAGGAACCTATTAATTGTAGGTTTCATATCAGTATAAGGTATCTTGAAATTGTCGGGGATCAAATCTAGAGCCGATTCAGCTGCGGAGTCTGCTCTTTCATTCCTCTTCACTCCTTTATGACTTGGGATTCAGCATATCATAATCTCCTGAAAGTTTGACATCAAGTCTAATCTATTCAGGAGCTTATTGCTGAGAGGGGTTTCCACTTTTCTTTTTTTCCTAATGATAATAGGACAGAGAGCGAGTCTGAGAAGGTGATATATTTTTTGTGGTTATTTTCATAGATTATGTCAAGTGCTAGATCTATTCAGCTGGAAAAATGAAACTTTCATTTGGGAGAGCTTTTCTTACAATTGTTTTATTTAAATAGCTGCACATGCTGTTTACTGGCTCATGGCAATCACTTTCCTTTCTTTTCCTTTTATAAGACGTCACTCGATGTCTTCAACAGTTGCGGACCCTCTGGTGGCTAGTTAGTCCAATTCTAGACTTGTAGATGTGGTCACCCACATTGCAAGGGAAATTCCCATCTGCATTTGGTGGTTCATGACAACGAAGACGTCGCCGACTGCAGCGCTGTTAATCTCGATATTGAGCCGCACTGCTCCTGTGCGGCACGTGTTTCGCCAACCTTGTCTGTTTGAGACCAGATCTTACAGGCTTGAATGCGGGAGGGAGCATTTTTTCAGCGTTGTCTTAATATGGTCTTTGAACCGCTTTTGGTGGCCTCCTGTCCTTCGCGTGCCATAAAGTATTTTACGGGGGTGTTGGTCTGCTGGCATGAGATGGTGTGACCCTACCACCGTAGTTGGCGTTGTGATAGAATGGTCCCAATTGGGTCAACGCTTGCTCTGCTTCGAATTTCTGAGTGGGGGATATTGTGTCATCACTTTACGTCCAGTATATTCTCATGGATTCTAATGCCTTGAATTTACTGATGGTGAAAAACTGGTGAATTAGGAGTTTTAGGTGATTTTCGAGGCTCGATAACCCCCCTGAGAGAGGGCAAAAATGTCAAATTTCGTGTAAAAATAAAGTGGCAAATTATTATGTTTTTCTGATAGAGTTCGATGAGGAGTATCACATAGTAAAAAGATGGATGATGGCGCTTGAGTATTAAGGGAGATATGCGGCTTCAAAGGTTTGCCAAAAATGCCATTTTTCAGCCATTATAAGACTACGTATTTTGATGAAAATGTACGTTATCGATTTTATTGTTTTTTCTCATGGGTTCTAATGCCTTGAATTTACTGATGGTGAAAAAACTGGTGAATTAGGAGTTTTAGGTGATTTTCGAGGCTCGATAAGCCCCCTGTGAGAGGGCAAAAATGGCAAATTTCGTGTGCAAATAAAGTGGCAAACTATTATGTTTTTCTGATAGAGATTAGTGTAATACCCTTTAACATAACATATGGATTACGACGCATACAAGTTCAGCTATTAAGTCACTTTTAAGGTAGAAGCATTTCTCTACCCAGTGTTAAAGAAACCTTGTTAATTTACAACAACCTGTTAAGATCATTCAACTTATGACCCGACTGCACCTCTGTAGAATACAGAGATGCAGTCACATTTGCTACTTTCAGCAGTTGATAAGTTTCATCCCTTCCCTACACCAGGGAAAATGTGGATTCTATACAGACAAAGAGATAAAATATGGTAATTTCACCTTTAGTTGGCTAAATTCCTAGCATAAAATTATATGAGCACATTATCTGAAATGAACTTAATTGTTATTAAGAACACATTTTATGATATTTTAGTGTTAACGCATGCAGTTGTATTGTTTTCGAAAAAGTTTTTAAGATTTGTGTATTTCGCACAGAGACTTTCAAAATGACTACCAGCTTATTTCAAAGTGAAAGTCAGTTGGCTAAATTCCTAGGATAAAATTATCTGAAATGAACATAACGGTTAAAATATACAAAGCCCAATAGAAATGGCGTGTAGTCATAGAAAAATTATTTTTGAGGATATAGTGTCTTTCAACCGGACGTAGGTATAACAGAAAAAGTAGATTTTATAAGATTGGTGTAGATAGACGTTGGAATGTAGTTTTCTCTGGAGGCAATAGAGTTCTCTATGAATAGAAAGGATTCTCTCAAAGATGAACGTCAAGGGATTGCTTGGCGGTGGCTTTATGAGAAATAAATCTCTACTGAATTTTGAATTTTATACAAATCATTCGAGATAATTGTAAAGATGTCAGAATATTCGTAACAGCGATCTATTTCCAAATTTTGGATGGAAACATATGAACAGTATGAGATAAATAGATAAATTCTAACGGAATATCAACCCGTCCAGAGTTATCTTATGCTGATAGCTTATGAAATCGCGTTCCCTGGAGTCTGAGTGACAAGTCTCTACAGATCTCCAGGACTCTTATGAGTATTCTGGCAGATAACAACAGTGCAGTATTCTGTATGGTCTGAATTCTTCCTCTGATTTTCAGACTTTCCAGTCTTTTTTCCAAGCTTTTTTGGACCGTTCCAAGTGTTCCAATTACAATTGGTATCACTTTGACATTCATATTCCATAGCCTTTTCAGTTTTCTTCATCTTCACCCTGTGATCTGCTGGAACTGCAAAATCCACCATTTAACAAGTTCTTTCTGTTTTGTTAATTAACATTAGGTCTGGTCTCCTTCATACATATTTAATAGGAATAAATTTTAAACGAATCTATTTGACTAATAGATAGATCCTTAACAGGTACTAGCAATACGAGTCAGAGTGGACATGCGTGTACACTGGCTTTTCTCTCTCTCTCTCTCTCTCTCTCTCTATATATATATATATATATATATATATATATATATTATATATTAATAAGATAATCCAAATGACTGGTAAGTAAGGGATGATTCTATTTTTGAGCGAAATCTCACTGTACAACCATACTGTATGCTCAGGTACGTGCAAACAGTGATCACTCTGAGAGATTTATAAAAATTCTTGTATGGACATTTGAATCTATATAGATTCAAATATTCATACAAGGATTTTTATAAATCTCTCAGAATGCCCAATATATAACAACCAATAAATTAACTATACACAGAGCAATATTTAACTTAAAAAAACTATATATATATATATATATATATATATATATATATATATATATATATAGTTGACTTTGAACCACGTATATTTGAGGCGTAACACAGATTCTCAAAGATACGTGGTTCAAATTTAACTGACATGGAGCAATATAAAAGTGTTTAAATAAAATAAATCGTGCATTATATATTTTATTCATTAATATATCAGCACTGAAAATGTCATTGAATTCGGTTAATTCCCTGATTTTTGTAATTTCTTTCTTTCAGCGGGGTGACACACGATAGTGGAATTTAGGTCCGTTAAGTTTGATTAAAACAAATCACTTTTAATACATTTAAGAATAACATGATAGAATTAGAAATCAGTAACTGCTAACTATTATTTGTTAAAACCAGCTATGTTAAAATCATTATGTAAATTATTCACTCCACGTAATAATTACATTTTTATTTTTACAGATATATAGCACATATTTCAGGAGTTTAAATGTATTAATAATATAGACTGTTTTGCGAAAAATCTATCTATTGTCTATTTCATAATCGTTGAATATAATTTAATTAACAAAGGAAATTGTGTCGTCAGTGGTGACATGGTTTCTGATACAGACAGACAGTTACATGATCTCCATTATAATAAAATATACTATTTTTGTGAGTTTTGTGTTAGCAATATACATGTTTATAAAGTAGTTTTTTCTTCATACATAATTGTTCCGAAGACAAAATACATACGAGTCGCTAGATAATATTATTTTGCATATTCTATTTTTTCTTGGTTTATGTAACAATATTCATGATAATTGATTAGATCTCCAATAAGAAAAAAATAATTATCATTGTTGTATATATGTACGGATTCATATCTATGAGAATAAACACAGGTGTTTATCTCTACTTACCAAGAGGATCTATGTCACTTGAATAGCTCATTACTTTTTCGCTTATATTTTAAAAATAAAAGAAGGTAGCAATCTTCTTGCTTAGATAATGAATAGAGAATTGGAATGTTTTTCCCTCTTCGACTGCCATAAGCCAAGGATTATTACAGCGAAATAGAAAATGCTAATAGTTTTTTTTGTGGTTTTTTTACTTTCTGGGGGAGAGAATTTATCAGATTTTTTCGTTGGAAATTGTTAATCTGTTTGGCTGAAAGACCACTATTGAAAAAAAGTAAAGTAAGTAAAGTCGTCGGGGTGGCCTAATGTCGGTATCAGTCAGACAGCGAGGTAGTCTATCTCCTTTTCACTAGCGCTAGACAAAGAGATTATTTTAGCATGTGAGTTAGAGCGCCACACCTACCATCAGCTCTCACTTTACAGCAAAGATCCCTATGCTACTCATACGCTGAGTTGGCGAGGGCCGGTATCGAACCAGGAACCTTATGATTCCTAGCCGAAGGAACACTATAACTCTTCAGAACTCTCTCTCTCTCTCTCTCTCTCTCTCTCTCTCTTTCTCTTTCTCTCTCTCTCTCTCTCTCTATCTATCTATCTATCTCAGTCTCTCAAAATCTACGAGAGTGATTAAAAAAGTAATGCAATTTCTTCATTTTATGTGAAGTTTTGTTTGATAAAACTAAGGGCTACATTGAATCCCCAATGAGGCTCAGAGCAAGAATCCGACGAGTAAGACCCAATTTGCTAATCGACAATATTTTCCATCTTCATGACAATGCTCGACGATACGCAAACATCAGGACAAGGGAGAAAATTGCCTCATTCGCGTGGGCAACTTTACCGCACCTTCCATACTCACCGGATTTAGTGCCTTCAGACTAACATCTCTTCGGACGCTTGAAAGAGGGTTTGAGAGGTAAACATTATTCCAGTGACGAGGAAGTGAAATCTGTAATGAAGAAGTGGCTCAAAAAATTA
>CM042155.1:80774642-80787142 GCA_023376005.1 Doryteuthis pealeii | reverse complement strand
CTGAGCAGCATCAAGTATTCGCGCAGAGCCGTATAGCTGTTTTCTCATGGGCTGTTATTTCTACGACTTGTCTAAGATTTCACGCAGCATTCTTGTGCAGCTCCCATAATTGATATATCCAAGGTTACCACAAGTGTTAATAAGCTCACTAAAATCATTTAAGTTTCCAAATTTATTACGCCAAAGAAAATATAATTTAGGAAAAAATAAAGATTAAGACATATCACAGCATTTAATTGGCGGTATTTTTCTTATTTATATAACGTAATAAGACCGCTAAGAATTATACTTTTGAAAAAATTGTCTGGCACGAGGACACTTTAAATCTGTGCCTAGTTATGAGAGATTTCAATACATGAACTTCTTTCTTAGATTAAAGAACAGAAGGTTCTGAACAAAAAGCAATTTTCTAACATCCTATGTAACTGCCAGTCTTTGATCGAAACTATGTGACTACTGACGTCACAATTCCCTTAGTTATTTAAGTGATATTCTCAACAATTCTGATATAGTCATTATTTAATCTTTATTAGCATCTTATTTATTAACGATGGGTCTATTAAAGTCTAACTGAGATAGAAATTCCGCAAATCAGCGCATATTATTGGTACATTTAAAATCCTGAAATATGTTTTATATATCTCTAAGAAATAAAGATTCACATAGTATATCAACCTTCAATGTTTATTTAATGCCAAAGACATTCTTGTAGATTAAGTGTAAAAAAAGTAGGTGGAGTGTACTTTTGTCGGTATTAGCAAGACAGAGTGGGAGTCTATCCCCTTTTCACGAGCACAAGACAAGGAGAATTGTTTTGCATCTGATACTGCACGACACACCAAAAATCAGCTACCCACTTGAACAAAAAAAAAAAAAAACAAAAAAAAAAAAACAAACAAATGAACAAAAATGATTTGACAAACAGGAATATTCTTATATTTTTTTTCCTTTTTATTGTTCTCAACTAATTACGATCTTAGGTCATAGTTAGGAAATATAATGACAATCACATTTATTTATTTTAAAAGAAGCGCATGAAGGACATATCAAAGGATCTTAAATACGTGTCGCAAATGTAAAATAATAATAAATATTTTAAAAAAGAAAAAACATAATCCATTTTGCGAATTTTTAAAAATAATATTTAATTTTCTCCCGTTGGACCCATAACAACACTTTATATATAATATATAATATATATATATATATATATATATATATATATTTGAGGTGAATGTTAGTATTTGTATCCATTTTAGGAGATACTTATACCAGCTTTGGGCTTAGGTGTGAAGCATTAACGTACTTATTGTGCTAATATTGTTAGCGTAATATGGTAGTTGAGGAATAAATATCTGAAGACTCTGGTTTGTTTTGAGTTTCATTTATTTAGCCGCGTAAATTTTCGGGACTACTATATCCCTTCGACTGACCGTGACTCGTCACGGTCAGTCGAAGGATACAAATACTAACATTCACCTCAAATATATATACCACCAGAAGCATATGGAGACGCAAAATCCACATCATATATATATATATATATATATATTATATATATATAATATATATAGAGAGAGAGAGAGAGAGAGAGAGAGAGAGAGAGAGAGAATAAAAATACTATTCCAGGTCATATTAGGCCTGGAACTAATGAAAACGAAAGTAATCTGCATCCCCCAAATGCAATTTTGTGTCACACATGGGGCGCTCCATTTTGTGTGGCATCTTAACTCGCCCTAGGTATATAGTTGGAGTATTGAAATACCTAGCACAAAGATTAGAAAATCTCCTCAATTTTGATAAATGTTTATCCTAGTACATAATAATTTCAGAAACACTAACATCAAACGCTCAAATGATTCCATTATTTATTGGATTAAGATTCCCATATATTTTATCTTTAGCAAACAAATTTACAAATTACACCTGAGCCACTTGTAATTTTACAACACATTTCCTCTTTAAAAATTAATAACTGTAAAAGTGTTTTGAAAAGTATTTTACATACTTCTGTATCAAATGTAAAAGTAAATACTTCTGTATCAAATGTAAAAGTATTTTACATACTTCTGTATCAAATGTAAAGTATTTTACATACTTCTGTATCAAATGTAAAAGTATTTTACATAACTTCTGTATCAAATGTAAAAGTATTTACATACTCTGTATCAAATGTAAAGTATTTTACATACTTCTGTATCAAATGTAAAAGTATTTTACACATACTTCTGTATCAAATGTAAGTATTTCATACTTCTGTATCAAATGTACAAGTATTTACATACTTCTGTATTAAATGTACAAGTTTTTACATACTTCTGTATCAAATAAAAAAATAATTTTTTCTTTAAAAAATATCCAAACTTATGAACTTTTTGAGAATTCGATGTTGTTAGTATTGTTGTATTATTTTTGGTATATAAACCGTGCTGCAATCCACCACTTAAATTTATAGACTAAGCAAGGTCATGCAGTTTAAACCTCAGCCAATCAACAGCCCGAAAACGTGGTTGCTTAACTACTTAATCAGCTGATATTGACAGACGTCCATTTGCACTCATTGACGAACGACCTGCCAGACTGAGGAGCACCAAGGAAACACCAAAGGATCATAACCAATATTAAGGAACGAAAGGATTATTCACTAAGTATCGCGCTCTGTGTAACACAAAGGTTCACTGCTAGACAGCGATCTGGCTTGAAGCCTAAAGATGGCAACAGAAATCTTAACAAGTATTATTTGGCTTACGGGCACTTTCAGGCTTGGATCAACGGACAAAATGTGCTATAAAAATGTAAAACGGAAAAAGAAGCATTGAACTAAAATAAGAATAAACTGTAGTATAACGGTATGGTCACAGTACCAAAGTGTATTTGTGGCAAACGCCGGAACGATATATGTAGTGTGGGCCAACTCAAGTTTTAGTAGTAGTCGTCGTTAGTAGAGAAAGAATGCACGCAGTTGTGTAGACACGAGTATTTATTCCCAGTCTCATGTGCTCTTCCTCAGAGAGATATAGAAAGACAGAGATAAAGAGAGAGTGGGTACGGTTAAATTATCCTACCTTCTAGCGTGGTATCATCTTCTATATCGCTGTCCCACACGAGGGACCAAGAGCCCGTCTGAACCCTGCTACGGCCAAAAGGAAAAGATAGTGATTTTCTTCTTCCTCGTTACTCGTCACTACGTTACTTCCGCTTGCGGTCAACACCCGGAAATTACGTTTTTACTTTCAATTCCCCTTCCAGGGTCATTCCTCGGTCAAGTTACTGGCACCTCGTTGTGTGCACACTCCCCCAAACCTCAACCTTTGCTTTCTCCTATTTCTTTTTCCTCTCTTTCTCTTTCAATGCACGTAGACCACAATAATTACGCTACATAAACATCAAATGTCCAAGATGATGTTCTTCCCACTCCCAGTCCACTTTTCCAAGTGAAGGAACAGAAGGTGAGTATGTAAAGCCGGATAGACATCTCATTAGGGCTGGTGTATCTATGCGAATAAGTCTTGGTTCATTCGTCTTGTATCCTATCCCACAATACACGTATTACTTACTTCGTGTGGGCTGGGGAGCTGAAATTGATTTTAACGAAGAGAAGGAAAGAAACAGAGACAGTGATGACTTCAGAGTAAGACCTTTATTATCGGGTTCACACTATTTCGTTGAGGGGATATATCTCCCGAACAATTCAATAGGTGTTACCTCTTCAAAGTCTCAAAGTCCAAGCGTCCTAGAGATCTTTTCGACGTCAAGGACTTGGGTTTTTTCCTGCAAATAGTTATATATAACATCTGTGTGTGTGTGTGTGGTGTGTGTGTGTGTGTGTGTGTGTGTGTGTGTGTGTGTGAGTGTGTATCCACTGCAGTATTTCCGTTTTGTCGACTGGGGCGTTAGAATGCACCGACTGCACCTCTGCAGAAGCGTAAGACTCCCCCAATAGGGCCACCTGTTGGCCGTGGATGGTGACCCGTGATGCGTAAGGATAGAACCCACTTTGGCCCTATCTTGAGCTAGACGGGTGGTCGGAGAGGCCCCCTCCGATCAATCGGCTGATCACGTTAAGCCCTAGCACCTATATGATTTTCCCAACCCTATTGCCCTTATGGCAAGCTCCAACCCCTTTTTATCATATGGGTGCTAGAAGGCGGTGACTGGGGGTCTACATGATTGTGAGGTTCCAGTTTTGGAGGTTTGCGGAATGTGGAGCACTCATTCATCACCATTGCTCCCTGGTCCACTCTGACCCGGAGTGGTTAGTACATGTTAGGGTCCCATCTATGGGTTAAATAGAAAAATGTATTTATAAAAAAATTGTATTCTCCATTAAGAATTGATTTATTTCAAAACTTTATCGGCATTAAATGACCCACTGAGGTTGATATGCCGTAAAACCCAACTGCTGCATTTCTTTTTCATGTCATTGGACCGATGTTGTTATAATCACATCTAAATCCTTATTTTGATTTTTCTTATGTCCTTTTTTTTTGTTATATTAACATCTCTGTGTGTATTTTGTCAACAGGTAATATTTGCACGATTCACAAATATTTCAATAATGTATTTGCTCAGCTCACTGGCTCCTCGCCTGTATGGCATTATAAAAATGTTCCTTCTCTCCATCTCTTTGGAAATTCATCAAGAATCGTAATCGTCGCGCTTGGCGATCCATCTTGTTCTTGAAAATAAAACACCTGTCTTAGATAAATGATGAATGGCTTGCATAATGGATTCAGAAACATAAAGGTTGTTGAAGCTTTGAGGGAATACGATGTGTATTTAAAAAGGGCCATGACATGCAGCACTCCACTTTGGCCCATGCTTAGTTTAGACGAGCGGTTGGAGAGGCCCCCTCCGATTAACCGGCTGGTCACGTCGAACCCTAGCACCTATATCCTATTCCCAACCCCGTTCCTCTTAGCTGAGGGTCTTCATGTCCTTGGTATGCTTAAACTCTATCTAATAGCGAGGTTCCAGTTCTGGAGGTCTGGGGATTTAGAAGTAACCCTCCATCCCCATTGCTCCAAGGTCCACTCTGTCTAGGAATTGCAGTACCCATTAGGCTTCCGTTATGGTTTAAATAGGAAAATATGTGTTTAAAACAAATTGAGTAGCCATGAACGGAAGGAATAAAACAACAAAAAAAAACCGTATTCGGCATAAAATGACCCAATGGGTTGTCCAGCCGTAAAACCCAACCAACCAACAGTGACTGAACCTGAATTTACCAAAGCTCTGGAAAATAATTTGGGTGGATTGGAAATCAGAGAAAGAATGGAGACTATCTAAACTACAGAACTGTCAAAATAAGCTAGAATACTCAGAAGAGTCCTGGCAACCTGAGAAGACTTACTGTGGCTCAGCATACAGTGAACAACCAGATACGACAGGTGTGAACACCTCAAAATAATAATAATAATAATAACAATAATAACAACAATAACAACAATAATAATAATAATAATAATAATAATAATAATAATAATAAGAAGAAGAAGAAGAAGAAGAAGAAGAAGAAGAAGAAGAAAAGACTTCCCTACTGATTGACAGGATCGATCTTACCAACTTGAAGTGCACAGTTATTCAGAAGTCTTAACTCTTTTAAGAATAGCAGTTTTTATTTTCCTTTCTTAGTCAATACTAACCTTAAGGGATTTTCTCAATGTTTCTATTTATATGGTTACTGGCATGAAAATCCTGAAATGCAAGCTTTCCAGTAAAATTAAAATGAAAAAAACAAAAAACAAAAAAACAAAAAAACAAAGCCCAACCGTCCCGCCATTATAAGGATCAAAGGAATTTTTCTATTGAGGCAAGTCACGATGTCACCATTTTTGACAATGGCTGAATGGGAGACCCCCTTGGGAAAGTAAGCGTATCCGTGCAGAGAGAATAATAGGATGTTGCAATATTTTTCGTTAACCCTAAAGAATTTGATAAAAAAAAGAGAAAAGATCCTTGCTGTTTTGTTAATGCCACTTACAACTCAATTGAACTCGTTGCATAAAAAAGTCGGAGTTATTCTCCCTTAAAGAAAACTGGAAGCTATAATATGGTACCAAGGCCAAATGGTTGGTTGGATTTTACGGCAAACCATATTATGCCAAAGATGTTTTGTTTTATTCGTGTTTCCTAATTTATAAGCAGCTGATAGATTATGTACGTAGTTAGAATATTTGAATTAGGGTCCGTTAGATTCAGAATAACGGGATCCTATGGAAAGTTACTCGGCAGTTATTGACGGATAATATCATTTTTACTTAACCTTTTGAAAAACGTGCAATTAGGCCTAAGATAGTTATTATTATTAGTAGTAGTATAATTAATGTTATTATTATTATTATTATTATTATTATTGTTATTATTATTATTATTATTATTATTATTATTATTAGTAGTAGTAGTAGTAGTAGTAGTAGTAGTAGTAATGTAATTATTGTTAGTAGTAGAAGATTAAGCAACAAGCGTATTAATATATAGATAAGGTTCAGAAATTTAATAATTGATAGGGTTTAGAAATGGTCTTTTTGATGACATGTTTTTTATACGCGGAATAAAAAAATATGCTTTCGTGTTTCTTCGACAACTTCCTAAAATACCAAAAACGTTATACAAGTAAAAAGATTACATTTTTGTATTTCATCCTGGATGGTCTCATTTTTAACCAGAGGGTGCTGCATGATGATAACGGTCGGAAGCTTAAGGAACAAGCGTATTAATATATAGATAAGGGTTTGGAAACGGTGTTTTTTGATTACATGTCTCTTTATACCGGAATAAAAAGTGCTCTTTTCGTTTCTTCGACAAGTTTCTAAAATACTAACAACGTTAAACAAGTTAAAATATTATATTTTTGTATATCATACTGGATGGTCTCATTTTAACCAGAGGGTGTTGCATGATGATAATGGTCGGAAAATTAAGGAACAAGCGTATTAATATAGAGATAAGGGTTTAAAAACGGTATTTTTCGAGGATATATATATTTTTATACACGGAATAATAAAAAAGTGCTCTTCCCTTTTCTAAGAAAATTTTCTAAAATACCAAACAACATTAAACAAGTTAAAAGATTACATTTTTGTGTTTCATCCTGCATGGTCACATTTTTAACTAGAGGGTGTTGCCTGATAGAGGTTGTGTGGCGAGAGAAACCACGAACGTAGTAGTTCGAAGCGTGCACGACAGAGGCGAGTGGGGAGATTGAACTCGCATTCTCCTGATCGTGAGTCGTGGCCTGGCACATGGGAATTGCTAAACTATCCAGAGTGGCCCGGATGGGAAGGATTGACGCATGCTGATTAGTGTCGCACGTGCTGCACGGGCAGGTCAGAGTAAGGAGCCCGGGTGAACACTGTAATTGTGTATTTATTTCCTAGCCCTCACAAACCGGGAGAAAAGCTTGCAGTAGCAGTGACGACGAGTGGACGATAGACAAGATATTTTAAATAGTGTTGGTGATAAGAGTGCAGCATTGCTGAGAGAGTAAAAGCGTCGGACTTAACTGAGCCCCCCCCCCCCACAGAGAACATTCTTATTAGAGGTAGAAAGCTTAAGGAACAAGCGTATTAATATATAGATAAGTGTTTAAAAACTGTATTTTTCGAGGACATATTTTTTTATACGTGGAATAAAAAAAAACGTGCTATTCACGTTTCTTCGTAAATTTTCTAAAATACCAAACAACATTAAACAAACTCGGGAACTAATATTGATTAATTAACACAACTCCTACCCCAGCTATGGTTAGCGGACTGAGAACAGTATACCCCCGTGGAGTAAATAAAGGGTTAGGTTCAAAGTTCCGCGATGGCTCCCGAATACGACAAGAAAGTTCCCGAGTTCGAAAAGAAGGTTCCCGAGTCCGAGAAGGTTACCGAGTCCGACAAGGAATACCTGAAGAAGGCCGGAGGGTATATCGGCCGAAACGTTGTACAAACATTAAACAAGTTAAAATATAAAAGTTCAACTTGTGTCTCTTCACCGTAAACTTATATCATTCGCCTGTCTGCTGATGACCACGAGCGGGAATATGGTCACATTTAATATGATCTTGTCACATGATAAATCCCGGAAAAGCCAATCGTTCAAAACTGAATGTTAAAAGAGCCTGTAGAGGCCGGATTAAAAGCTCTCAAACTTGGATGCAACCGGCCATTTGTCAAAGCTGACAGTTGACTATCCGAAATGACACCATTAGCCACACCCCGTTTGTCAACAAATTCCTGCTGGCCAACCATTTACTATTTAACAATGTGAATGCCGGTACGGCGCCAAATATGGTCACCCAGTCCATCAATTTCCTTTCAATAAATGGCAGGTAGTCGTATGCCAAGATCGAAAACTTTGGGCATTTTGACCAAAAGTTTTCGATCTGGAATCACATCCACGTCGGTCATCCTTAAATCGTTAATTCTTCCCATTACGCCCGAATAAATGGTTTCCATTAATAAACCTGACCAAAATCTCCAAGAAAACGATTCTTTGCATCGTGTGAGGAATTGGTGAGATGAATCTAGAATTAACTGTTCCGCATCTCTCCTACATCGTTGGTGAGTCTCATCTTTCCAAAAGGTGGAACAAGTTTATTCCAAACGACTGTATTCAGGAATGAAATAACCATTAATAAATACTGATTAACAAGGATTAGTATCCTCATTTTGGTTGTTACAGTCACGTTTCTACGATCTATCTATCTATATTTCTATCTATAGTGTCTTGTTTATATCTATCTATCTATCTCATCTTGTATACATCTATCTATCTATCTCGTCTTGTTTATATCTATCTATCTATCTCATCTTGTTTCTATCTATCTATCTATCTGTCTATCTATCTATCTATCTCGTCTTGTTTATATCTATCTATCTATCTATTTATCTCGTCTTGTTTATATCTATCTATCTATCTATCTATCTATATATCTATCTACCTACCTACCTATCTCGTCTTGTTTATATTTATCTATCTATCAATCTATCTATCTATCTATCTATCTATCTCGTCTTGTTTATATCTATCTATCTATCTATCCCGTCTTGTTTATATCTATCTATCTATCTATCTATCTATCTATCTATCTATCTACCTACCTACCTATCTCGTCTTGTTTATATCTATCTATCTATCTATCTACCTACCTACCTATCTCGTCTTGTTCATATCTATCTATCTATCTATCACATCCTATTCATATTTATCTATTTATCTATCTATCTATCTCGTCTTGCACATATCTATCTATCTATCTATCTATCACATTCTATTCATATCTATCTATCTCGTCTTGTTCATATCTATCTATCTATCTATCTATCTATCTCATCTTGTTTTTATCCATCTTTCTATCTATCAACTTACCTATCTCGTCTTGTTTATATCTATCTATCTATCTATCTATCTATCTATATATATATATATATATATATATATATATATATATATATCTTTCTATCTATCTATCTTTCTATCTATCTATCAGATCCTATTCATATCTATCTATCTATTTATCTATCTATCTATCTCGTCTTGGTCATTTCTATCTATCTATCACATCCTATTCGTATATATCTATCTCGTCTTGTTCATATCTATCTATCTATCTATCTCGTTTTGTTTATATCCATCTATCTATCTATCTCGTCCTGTTTTTATCCATCATTCTATCTATCAACTTACCTATCTCGTCTTCTTTATATCTATCTATCTATCTATCACATCCTATTCATATCTATCTATTTATCTATCTATCTATTTGTCTACCTCATATTGGTCATTTCTATCTATCTATCTATCTATCTATCTATCACATCCTATTCATATCTATCTATCTTCTCTTGTTCATATCTATCTATCAATTTATCTATCTATCTCGTTTTGTTTATATCCATCTATCTATCTATCTCGTCTTGTTTTTATCCATCTTTCTATCTATCAACTTACCTAGCTCGTCTTGTTTATATCTATCTATCTATCTATCTATCTATCTATCTATCTATCTATCTATCTATCACATCCTATTCATATCTATCTATCTATCTATTTATCTATCTCATATTGATCATTTCTATCTATCTATCTATCTATCTATCTATCACATCCTATTCATATCTATCTATCTATTTATCTATCTCATATTGGTCATTTCTATCTATCTATCTATCTATCTATCACATCCTATTCATATCTATCTATCTCGTATTGTCCATATCCAATCAAACAACCAATACCCAGTAAGAATAATTTCAGAATTGTATCATAATTACAGTTGCAATTATGAAAATTATATGGAAATTCCAACTTCAAATTAACAATTTAAGTCAGAATTTGCTTCATTTTTTATTTATTTACAAAATCAAAGATTATTATCCTATTAATTTTACATACAGAAAATGTTTTTATAACATCAAATTACAACAATTTTCGACACCTTATTTTTCTATTTCTCGGAATTCTTAAGAGAAGGCTTGAAAATGTATAAGTTCCCAAAATTCACACTGGATTGTCAAATTGGACACATATCATAGCGGAGAAAGAAGACAGTTCTAATTTGGTCTGTTTTGTTTTAGGGCATATCAACCTCAGTGATTCATTCAATGCCGATAAAGTTTTGAAATAAATCAATTCTTAATGGATAGTGCATTTTTTTTTATAAATACATATTTCTATTTAACACATAGATGGGACCCTAACAGGTACTACCACTCCGGGTCAGAGTGGACCAGGGAGCAATGGTGATGAAGGGGTGCTCCACATTCCCCAAACCTCCAAAACTGGAACCTCACAATCAGATAGAGTTTAACGTCATTCCCAGGACATGTAGACCCGCTGCCACCGCCTTCTAGCACCCATATGATTAAAAGGGGTTGGGGCTTGCTATAAGGGAAATAGAGTTGGGAAAAATCATATAGTGCTAGGGTTTGACGTGACCAGCCAAATGATCGGGGGGGGGGGCTCTCCGACCGACCGTCTAACCCAGGATAGGGCCAAAGTAGAGTATTGCATGTCATGAACTGCTCATCGACCTGGGTTCTATCCTTAAGCATCACGGGTCGCTATCCACGGCCAACATTGGGGGAGTCTTACCCCTCTGCAGAGGTGCAGTCAGTGCATTCTAAGACAGGGCAGAAGACAGTTCTAAGTGACAGTTATCATTAGACTGCAGATTCAATCCTTTTCAGGTGCAGCAGTAACATAGAATAATGATTAACACAACCATAACACCTGTACCCCAGCTATGGTTAGTGGAATGAAAACAGGATACCCCCGTGTACTGAATAAAAGGTTAGGTTAAAATTTCCGTGATGTCTCCCGATTACGACAATAAGATTACGACAAGGAGGTGCCCGAGTCCGAGATGGTTCCAGAGTCCTAGAAGGTTCCTGTGAACGACAAAAAATACCTGAAGATGGCCGGAGGGCACATCGGCCGAAACGTTGTACAGATAACAGTGAAGATGAGGACAACAGTCCGAATAATGCAAATAATACCTCATTTTTCTTTTCAGATTAAAATAATAGCATTGTATTTATCTATATTAATAAAGTTAGGAGTGATTCCTTGCTAGGTTGTGTGCATGTCTTAGGGACAGCCAAGTAATTCGGCCTTTATATAAGATGAGGATATAAAACACAGGATATATGGCACTATTTAGGTCGCCACAGGTCAGTTTAGGGTTAAAACTGCTATTTCCAGATAAACACAGATAAGTTTCTTTGTATAGGTTTTGTTCCTTATTGTACGAATTTAAATAAGAATAAACTTACACAGTGTTATCTTAGATTACATGGCGTGTTTATAATATATGGTCTTATCCGTCTATAAGGGATACACAGTGTCCCCTACAGCGTACTAATAGCCACTCCAACACTTCATCTTATCTTTATCTCCGAGAAATTTCCTCAAAACCTCAATACTCTCTAGGGGACACATTTTGGTAATTTTCACCTTTAGTTGTCAACATTCCTAGCAAATAAGGCAATTAGAGTAACCTCCCTCGACTTTCGCTTTGAAACAAGCCGGTAGCTATTTTGAAAGTCTCCGTGCGAAATAAACAAATCTTAGAAACATTTTCGAAAACAATACCACTGCATGCTTTATGAGAAAATTATCATAAAATATGTTCTTAATAACAAATAAGTTCATTTCAGATAATTCTATGCTAGTAATTTAGTCAACTGACTTTCACTTTGAAACAAGCCGGTAGCCATTTTGAAAGTGTCTGTGCAAAATACACAAATCTTAGAAACTTTTCGAAAACAATACAACTGCATGCTTTAACAGAAAAATATCATAAAATGTGTTCTTAATAACAATTAAGTTCATTTCAGATAATGCGCACGCACAATTTTATGCTAGGAATTTTGACAACTAAAGGTGAAAATTACCCACATTTTTATCCTGTAACATCTGTTAAATGTGTTCAAAAACTATTGAGACTGTAGCTTTTGGAGTGCTTTTTTTTATATTTTAATTTAAAATCACTGGTGTGAAAGACATCG
>CM042155.1:80759642-80769642 GCA_023376005.1 Doryteuthis pealeii | reverse complement strand
CATCTCCCCTGTACCTTAGCAGTGCCGATGCTTCTTACCACTATTTAAAGAACACACAGATTACTCTGTGCAGAATTCACCTGAAGTATTTAGACGACGGACACTCCTCCTAATACTCACGTGACCTTACTATATAACACAGTTGTATTTAACTAATGACCAGTTTAATTACATCAATATAAATTTTATTGGTGCAAATACAACATTGTCTTTACTAGCTAGAATATGCGTAAGTATTAATGTTCCAATGTACTGGAATATATCAAATTAAAAAGACTAACGAAATTAAACAAGAACTTATATAAAAAATATTATGGAAGCGCGTGGTGTAATGGTTAAAGTCATGGGAAATGGACTTGTCGCCCCGAGTTCAAATCCTGGACGTGGTAATTGCATTTCACTTAGCGCTAATACCCTTGGGAAAGGTATGAATCCTACTCTCCCTCCAGCTATGGGTAAATAGTAGGGCAGACTGGGCTCTTTAATCTTGGTTAGGCAACTCGTCTATGAGAAGGAAAACTCTGAATTCAAACCTGTTAAACTCCGCTTAAGAAATTGACCTTGTGCCATATCCTACCCGTGCGGAGGGGTTGGTAAATATCTATATAAAAAATATTACACTTATTTCAAATATATTTTCATTTTTAGTAAAACTATTCATAGAATTTATTTTAATAGGCTAGAGACAGTCGGTAGAGCGTTCGGCTAGAAACCACAAGGTTCCTAGTTCGATACCGGTTCTCGCCAACTTAGCGTATGAGTAGCACAGGGATATGTGCGGTAAAGTTAGGAGCTTATGGTAGGTGTGGCGCTCCACCTCAGACGCTAAAATAATCTCCTTGGTCTAGCGCTAGTGAAAAGGGGATAGACTCCCTCGCTGCAGGGTTGATACCGACATTAGGCCGCACCGACGACTTTTCTGTTTTACTTATTACACATCAGTAATATGAAGTAATCATTTTATCAAACCCGGTTTTGTTAAAACCAATATGCAAATTATCTACACTTATATTGTGCAAACCTTTATTTCTTAGTGGTATATAAGATATAACACGATTTTAATAGCACTAATAACTTGGGTGTTTTTTTTTAGGCAAATCGAACCAATTTTCATAGAGACATAGTAGATAAATCAGATTTATTCTATGTATCAATACTTTTGACTATAAATTAAATGCTCATTATTAAACCTACGCAATTGCCTGAGTGTATTTGTGACGTAAGCAGTGACGCAGTTTCGGTTACATTTAGACAGCTAATCTCTATTACAAAAAGATAATTTTGCAAGTATATGCAAGCAGAAAAATATGCTTCTCGTAGCCCAATGTTTTATAAGCCCTTCTTACAGAAGCATTACTGCAGTGTAAGGCATTCGATTTTATTGGCTGTTCACTCCTGTGGCGTTCTGTTTTCAATAATTCCTTCGCAGAATGGTGTGTTCTCTTGTAAACAACCGCTTTGGAGGCCCTGGTTATGGTTAAGGGCGAATCCTGCAGTACGTTATGTTTCTGACGGGTGTGTGCCGGCATTTAAGATCGCTATTAATATGCTTGGTTGAAGGGAGCTGCAGCTTAAACGTTGATTAACGAGAGTTGTATCTGGTTTGGAATGTAAGGAGACAAAAGTACCTGTTTTCAATATGTGTAATATAACCATTCATATCAGATATATATATATATATATAATATATATGTGTGTGTGTGTGTGTGTGTGTGTGAGATGAAAATGGAAATTGGGAATAACCCGACAAAATGAGGTAAATATAAGGAATGAAAGAACAAAAGTCAGACAAACATGTGTAGCATATTTCGCTGGAATGTTAAAATTCCGCTTCATCAGCCTTTATTGAATCATTAGGATCATACAAGTGTTTTATAGAAGGGGGAAGTAGGTAGGTGGGTAAGTTTTGGGGGTGAGGTAAAGATTTGATTGGTTATAGGAGACATCTTTGGGAGAGATTGCTTTGGTTTGATTTTGATTTTATTGTCATCTCATCCCCCCTTTTATTACTCTCATTTACTATTTCCTTTCACTCAAATCTCTTTCCAAGAAATGGCTACTTCCCCTCCCCTATCTGGTGTCCTCACCATTCATTTTTTCTACCTACTCCTTTTCCTTCTATCTCCCATCTTAACTCTCCCAAAGATGTCTCCTATAACTAATAAAATCTGTCTTCCACCACAAAACTTACCCATCTACCTACATCTCCCTTCTATAAAACACTTGTATGATCCTAATGATTCAATAAAGGCTGATGAAGCGGGATTTAAAATTCCAGAGAAATATACTACACATTTTTGTCTGAGTTTTGTTCTTTCATTCCTTATTTTACCTCTATATAATATATATATATATTATATTATATATAATATATATATATATATATGGGGGATATGAGAGATAATGAGAAGAGAGAGAGCTAGAAAGAGAGAGAGAAGAAGAGATAGAGAGGAGAGAGTGAGGGGATGATGATTGTTTTTTCTACTTTTCTGCTTATCTACTTCGTCGGTAGTAATCTTCCTTTGGGTTTTCTTCTGCCGATCGATTTCTTTCTCTCTGAGCTTGGGTAGTCTGTGCATTTCTAGTTGATTAATTAATACGCAAGGACTTTGTTGTTTTCTTATTGATTTTTTAAAACCAGCCCCAGCCTAAAAGTTTTAATCGAACCGCGGCGATGAGAAACCACGGTTCTTCTACTTTTTTGCTTCTCTACTTCCGTCGACCGCCATCTTATAACTAATAAAATCTGTCTTCCACCACAAAACTTACCCATCTACCTACATCTCCCTTCTATAAAACACTTGTATGATCCAATGATTCAATGTATTTTATGAATTTAGAAAACTATAAATTTATGAATTTAAAAAAAAGTTGTGTATACTATACATTTAAGGTTATTGTATTTAATTATGTGTGATGTCTTTATATATATATATATATATATGCTTATTTTTCTTTTGTACATATCTCTAGACACACCTTTTATGTGATGCTTAAAGTTGTCACAACTAAAGGGTTTTAACAAACAAATCAACATATTAATATAAGCTTAGCTAAATTAGCACAAGTTCAGAAAGTATGAGAATCAAATTCACTTACAATGGCCAGTCTAGTTGCAAACTATTGCACCACATGAGGCACTCAAATTAATTCAATTTCCTTATGTCAACAAATCATCTTTCCCGGGTCTTAGTCCGTCAGTCTGTTTTCTGTTTTTACTCCCAACAGCTGAACGTTACTACCAGATTACGTTAATGTAAATTAATTTATACGCAAGTCTTTTGGTTTTTTAAAGCCTTTATTAAAAACAACCCCGAGCCGAAAAGTTTTTCAAAACCGCGCGGATGAGAAGCCAGCATCTTGAGTAAGATCCTCTGCGTCCGCTCACACTGACGTTCTCTCGTAACTCTAACTAAAATTGATTTCTGCCACACGCTTCTATTGGTGGGTTTCAGAGGGGTCAGGTAGAGGACACCATCTGTCAGTCATAATTTTCAAAAGTAACTTTCCATTCAACTCCCTCCGATTTTGAATTTTCAATGAACTCAATTGAAACTCAAACAACACTACTTGCATAATTCATAAGCTACCCATGAATTATGTAACACCTTTGAATAATACACGCCATGAAAGCAAACTACATTCTGGCATTCCTAGTTCGCAAATTAGTAGCAGACTTCCAACCGGTAAAGGGAGTCTCCACTTTTGTCCAGGGAGAATGGATGGGATTTTGAGTACTTATGATGAAGTGAATCAGTTTCCCCCTATATTGAAGATTGTTGAAACTGTTTTTTTTAATAGGTATTCCCATTCATATATATCTTTTCCAGAAAATAGCACCAGAGCTTATATCAATTTTTACTCTGAAATATAACACTAGGTCTTATTTTCGAATAATGTCTTAATCTTCATTTATCGAAAAAAAAAAGACATTAAAATGTAGAAAATAACAACCTTTTTAAGTAAACCGATATTAAGAAAAACAATCTCCATTCGTATAGCATTAATATATTCTTTAATTCAAAAAACGCATTAACGAAAATTCTTTCAAAAATAATCATATCATCATCCTCCGGAATTTTATTGCTCTCAACTTGAGCTTATTTCATGGGGAGGGATTATGGGTAAATCCATGTCAAATCATCCTGTAATGTATCCAGATATAAGTTACGGGGTGTGGAGGTGTCTCAGGATCTGAAAGAAATATTGATATCCGGAGTTTGATTAAGGGGTGCCTCAGGATCTGAAGAAAATTATAATCATGGAAAAAAAGTGTGATTTGGGGAGATAATTGTTTTCACATTATTGCCTCAAAATAAACAAACGAGAACCTGTGTTTACTTTTTATAAACAATTTCGCCAAATATCCAGACTTGATGGCGACAGAAATGAGCGAGTCCCCTTGATTTTGTTTAGAATGGGAACCACCTGGAATTAGAGAGTGATCAAGGAATTCTGATTAGATTTACACGCGTGAAAATTTCTAGGATGTTCTGGAAAATTCTGAAGGAACAAGTACTTAAACAGGTGCTCAGCGACAGGCAATCAGTTGGAGTTAGAAGTTGAGGGATGAACAGATCAGTTAGATTTGCGCTTAGGGCGGCGAGCAAGCAGCTTGGATTTAGAGCCGGTCGAATTAAGTTGATGAGAGCCAATGCAGTTAAATTGGTTAAGTCGGAACTAGCCCAGTGACGAACAGACAAGCTTAAATCACATACAGAGAACAACGAAAAATCCTACTGATGAAGATACTCTCTTTCTCTCTTGGATTCCTGTCTGAGAGAATAACATTTCAAAGAAAAGAAATGTCTGTGTCCATTGCACTTTGTCGCTAAGAGAAGACTTATGAATGAACGAAACGTAAGCTGGTAGTAGTGTTCAGCTGTTGGGAGTAAAAACAGATAAACAGACTGACCGACAAAGAACCCGAGAAAGATGATTTGTTGACATAAGGAAATTGACCGCGACGATCATACCCGTGTGTGACGGAAGGCACGCGTGTAATAAACATCCTTAACTTACAGAATAGCCCAGGTGGCTCTAGGCCTTCACTAACCGTCTTTACATCCAGAAGGCAGTAGCGCTAAACCTTCCGTGTCTACCGAAGAAGGAAGAAACCAACGCGGCTGCTAGATGGCGAACGTAAACAAACCCAACCAGTTGCGTCTCGCCTTGTATATGTCTTAGCACCGTGAACCCGTGTGCGTTACGCATCGTCTTCGTAGCGTAATGATGTGCACTTGGAGTACACCACGTTACATATACCCTTCTTTGTGCCGACCTCTTCTGCAGAGGCAGCACGTTACAATTCAGAAAAAAGTAAGATTATCACCCATCCCCTTCAATTTTTCTGAATTTTTTTTTCAAGTTTGGACTATGTTTACCCATAATGAGAGGGAGAATATTTGGATGTATACTTTTCCCAAAGATATTAGTGCTATGTGAATTGCAAACAGTCTCATCCAAGATTTGAACTTGTGTCACCAGGTTTTAAATTTAATTAATATAATACACCAACACTTATTCACTATCATTTTCTAAATGAGTAAAAAAGTAAGATTATCACCCATCCCCTTCAATTTTTCTGAATTTTGTTTTCAAGTTTGGACTATGTTAATGTTAGACAATTCCCCAAATTTGAACTACCGATTCCAAAAATTGTCGGAGTTATATTGATTTTTATCTTCTCCAAATTTGGTGGGATTGGCGAAAAATAGCAACATTTTGTAATCTAATTTTGTCTGTAAAAAGAGTTAGAGAGCTTCTCTACTACTAAAAACTGGTTTATAAAAGCAGTTCTGCCCAAGAAACCCAAGAATTATATCAAGAATGTTTTAAGTTATTGATGATTTTGTTAATTTTTTTCATAGCAAGATCAATATCCCGATGTGCCACTGCATCTATGACAATTTTTTCTATTATTATTTCATATATATTGAACATTATTTTTTACCGGGGAAACACGGTATTAATGATAGAAGAAAGAAGTTTTCAAAATTCGTGAGAAATAAGAATTTGGTGGATAAGCAACACCAAATAATCAGGATTTACATTCTTGCATTTTGTCTTAGACGATTTGTACGGATTCATCTATAAGAGGGCGATGCAAGATGATGACGGTCTCACTTTTAAGGAACACGAGTATTAATATATACTATATATAGAGAGAGATTTGAAAGACAAATCTGAAAAAGATAGTTATTTTGCTTTTTTTCCAAAAGCAAAAAATCATTTTTTATTGAATGACCCTCGTATATTAAACTCGTTCAAATCGTCATTACTGGTTGTTGTTGTTTTTTTTAATGTTTTTTTTTTGTTTGTTTGTTTTTCCTAATTCCGTTGCTGTCACCGTGCGATCCCTAATAATTTAGTTTAAGAAAATCAAAGCTTTCTAAAAAAAATAATAAAATAAATAAATAAATGAAAATATTCTAATGGCATGTTCGGGTGTCTTCTTATTTGCTGATTCTTTTCTTGTCGGCTGGACGAACTGACAATGATTGATGCCGTCCACTTGAACGAAGAGCATGTGTCAACTGGGGAAAAAAACTTTAAAAATCCAGAATCCAGCGATTTTGAGATTCTCAACGATGAGTTGTCAGAGAGGCGTGTACGGGCTCTTTAGGATGAAGGCTTTCATCGCCATGTTGCCACAACAAACAGGATTTAAAAAGGTCCTTGAAACTCATCCAAACTCGGATTTAATATTACACGTGGTAATAAGTTTTGACAAGGTCAAATAATTGGAATATCTTAATTCCTCATGAAACAAGCGGATTTCTGCATTTGAATAATTTAAACGTGCGTTACAGTATAAATTATTAATACTAACAAAAGCATGCAAACTCCGGGCGCAATTATTAAAATTATAAGGCATTATATTGAACTAGAAGCGACTACCCACCATCGACTGGGTAGAAGGGGATTGGCAAAAAAATAAAAACAATAAAAAAAACTCTGATGTATTGGTTTGTTTATTGTTGAAATTTACAAATGCTGAACATTTTTAAGTAGAATTTAATTTCTTCTAATTTCGAATATAATTTAATCTTTCATAATCTTGCACAACAAGCAAGACCGTGTCATATATATATTATATATATATATATATATATTATATATATATATATATAATTTTTTAAAAATTTTATTAATTTACATATGCGACACGTGTTTCAGATCTGTTATCTTCTTCAGGCATTGAATTATTATTTTGGCAGAATATGTCCGATATTTGATAGGTTGCATGTTTTTGTAACTTACTTTTATGGTTGTGTAATAACGGTTGAACGCTACGTTATTTTCTCAATCCTTGCGTGCGATTTGCGCGTAAAAATTGAGAAAAAATGATGTAACGTCCATATATATATATATATATATATATATATATATATATATATATTATATATATATATATATATATATATATATATATATATAATATATATTCTTTGTCCTTAATTGTTTTATTTTGGTAGTTTAGTCCAGACATACATACATACTGATCCTAACATCTTGTCAGGCAACTGTCACTCCTTCATTCATTGTTCGTTCATGATTTTTCAATCCTGCAAGTCTTGCATATCTTAGAACATATCTGGCACTGATAACGATCGGTGTTGACTGAGTCCACAGGTATTGTATAGTAATCACTGTGAACTTTCATGTTAAGCTTGAGATCACCAGCTGTTCGGCACACTTTTGGGCAGCAGGAACATAAAAATTCATCATGTTGGGGATCATGCTGGGAATGAGAATGTGACATGGTAGAGACAAAAATTGCAGTTGGGTAGTTCTCATGTGATTTCATGTGATTGACCAAGCCAGCCTTTGACAACAGGACCCGGACACACCCTCACAGATCCACACATCACCAGACTTGGCCTGCAGACTTTCACGTTTTCGGCACGCTCTCCTGAGTTTTGCCCGGTCCAACCTTGCAGTTTCAAACAGTTCTGCACCCCTGTGTATCGCAGCTCTCCACTGCCCCTGATCAGGTGTCAGGGACTCCATAATATCGACTGGAATACATACATACATACATTTATACACACCAACAGTCCTTCATATATGCATACATTAGAAATGTTACATAATTGTTAGTACCCTAACAATTGTGTAGGGTTAGTGTAGAAATCAAATGGCTGTTAGAAATTACGGCTAGTAGGTTTTTGAATGTAAGTATGTGACGATATCATGGAACATTGATTGGCCCTTTCCCGGTAGATATCGTTAAAATTAGTAGAGAAATGAGAAACAAAGACTCTTCCGGTTTTGATTTGAAAGAGTTAGTTAAGTCAGTACTCGGCAAGCCACGGAGATAGAAAGTCGCGATTAGCGCGCTCCCGGTGCTCACGCTCTGCGCAGTTAATCTGGATAGGGTTTTCTAAATAAAATATGATATAAAGAAAATCTAAGTCTTGGGTTATTCATCCAAAAAACTACTAATGACCCAGGGTTTCTGATAGACGAGAAATCCCTAATTGAAGAGCAGGCACGAAATCTCCAAATGAAAAGTTCCACACCAGAAAAGAACTCCAAGCTACATAAGATACCAAAGATGATCAGAAGTATATAACAGAAAGATAAATGAAACTAAATAAGAATCTATATAAAAGTTTTACAAATATTGTTTTTATTTTTCTGACGTTTTGAGATGAGGCATTTAAGATTTGGAACGACAGTACATAGAAAACAACATTAGAATCGTTGAACTGAACAGGATTATTTTTGTGTATTTGGCATAGGAAGAAGACAGGTAAGTTTGTTGCATAATCTATGGTAGCATAGATTATTGACAACACTGTGTAGCTAAAATGGAAATTTACCGACGGTTGGGGACCTTTTGACACTAGAGGCGGAAAACCCGCGAATCACGTAAAGTCACGTGTGAGCTAGTTAGCTCGTCAGTTCCAGGCAAGATATTGTCGGAGACCGATGTCTCTTGCTTAACTGGAACTGATCACCTGCACGCACGCTGTGTTGATTAGTTAAGATTAGGAATAAAAGTTAAAAACAGTGACTTGGCGTTGTTGGTCATTAATGCTTAGCTAGAAGAAGGAACCTACAGCATGAACCCAGACATCACGCCGAAGTCGACTCAGAGTTAGAATTCACCATGGTGACTGGACTAACACGAATGGCCAGAGGAGAAGAAAGAAGTAAGTAATGCAAATATGCATCTCATCTCTCTGATACTCTCTCTCTCTCTCTCCCTCTCTCTCTCTCTCTCTCTCTCTCTCTCTCCCCTCTCTCTTCTCTCTCCTCTCTCTCTGACACAAAAGAAGACTTGTGTATAGACCCAACATGTTGGTACATAACAGGTTTGCGTGTTGAAACGTCACCCATGCGTGTTTCATCGTCATTCGTCCCCATGAGAATAAATAACGATTATTTATTAGTCATTGAGAATATAATGTAAATAACTAAGGGATTTTCGACATCGCTGGTAACGTTCCGACAGACACATATTCTTCATTATGGTAAGAAGATGCATCGTCCGATATAGCAATGCTGAATTATTCTCAACCAATGCATGTAAGTACATGCATGGGTAATGAGCAAGCTATAAATATCAATTTATACACGAAGAAATCCATACATTCAATTTAGTGGTTAGCCATTTCGGCAGCGGGCCAATTTTTAGAGGTTTCTCTTCATTTCCAAATTGAAGAATTTATATTTATGTCCCGGGATTACTATTAACCCAAAATCGGCTGATTTAATGCATTTAAAGCCGTTCACATTCACAGAGAAGTTTTCATCCTATTATAATGGAGATTGTGTGTTTGTTGGTAACCGAAACTATATTACTACTCAACTCACAATTCCCTTAGTTATTTATGTCACATCGTCCATGATTTTATTTTTCAAATCTCAATTATTAATACAATTGTATTACATTATTAATACTGCTGTCCATATCTACTCTCTTATAACATGCAATTATATTATATATACAGGAAAATAGCAGTTTACAGTGTGAACTAGACACGCGACA
>CM042155.1:80752142-80754642 GCA_023376005.1 Doryteuthis pealeii | reverse complement strand
AACGAACGAAAAGGAAAAATATCTCTCATTAGTTCTTCGAAATTGAACGATCAATCCTCTGATTCCACACTCAGTACACACGTCCTTCTTACTGTTGCCAAGCTACTAAGATTAGATCTACGTATTATTATTATTATTATTTTTTCACTTGTCTTACATGAACGCCGTAGAAGGAAAGGATATATAAAATAGGAAAAAAAAAGAGAGAAAGAAAGAAAAAAAAACCGTAATTACGATTCGACATATTGAGACGCTGTCTCTCCCGGGAAATGACAGAAAGAAGATGAAAAAGAGTTTGGTCGAAACTCACAAATGAATTATTATTTCAGTGGGTTTATTCCGAAATGTCAGTCATGGAGAGACGCCTTTAAGTCGAATGCCTCATCACGTGTCCAGTCTGGCGGTAATGTGCTGTCAACCCCAGAAGCAGATTACCGACTACTGGGGATAGAAGTTACGAAAGACAGTTGTTGAGAAATGTCAAGATTTTTTTTCTCGTGCAATTAGAGAGGTAGGTCTGCTGCTCTTGTCTGAGTTCCACCCGCAATCGCCCTGTCGGCTGGGGCGTTAGAATGCACCGACTGCACCTCTGCAGAGGAGTAAGCCTCCCCCAATGGAGCCACCTGATGGCCGTGGGTGGTGACCCGTGATGCTAGAACCCAGGTAGATGAACGGTTCATGACTTGCAATACTCCACTTTGGCTCTATCTTGGGCTAAACGGGCGGTCGGAGAGGGCCTCTCCGATCAATCGGCTGGTCACGTCAAGCCCTAGCACCTATATGATTTTCCCAACCCTATTGCCCTTATGGCAAGCCACAACCCCTTTTTATCATATGGGTGCTAGAAGGCGGTGGCTGCGGGTCTACATGTCCTGGGAATGACGTTAAACTCTATCTGATGGTGAGATTCCAGTTTTGGAGGTTTGGGGAATGTGGAGTACCCCTTCATCACCATTGCTCCCTGGTCCACTCTTACCCGGAGTGGTAGTACCTGTTAGGGTCCCATCTATGGGTTAAATAGAAAAATGTATTTATGAAAAGATTGTATTATCCATTAAGAATTGATTTATTTCAAAACTTTATCGGCATTAAATGACCCACTGAGGTTGATATGCCGTAAAACAAAACAAACCAAACCAAATCAACTGTATTATTGTAAAATATAATGTCTTTCTAAATCCAAGACGGATGACGAATAACTAAAGAAAAACTGCAAGCAAGTAAATGGTAAGAATGGTTTGATACGATTTATAATTTAAAAAATCACTATGAATGAAGTAAATGGTAGCATTTGTTTGATAGAATTTATAAATAAAATATAAAAACACCCTCCATGAATCAAGTAAATGGTACCATTGGTTTGATAGGATTTATAATAATAAAAAAAAATCAGTATGAATCAAAGTTTCATTGAATTCATTTTTTCGTCAATTTCTTTCTCAGTTCTCCTTGATTCGAGACAGACTCTTCTAGCCCACGCCATCGATGACAATTTCAAGATAAAAGAATCGAATTGAATAAAGCCGAACAATCACCTCATTGAAAATGAGGCGACCGACCGAAAACCTGGCAAAAAAAAAAAAAAGAAGTAAAGTACAAGTTATTTCAGCGGAATAAGAAGAAGATTCGATGGAAGGAAATGAAAAGCCATGTCTTGTTGAGTAATTTCCGTCAATGGAATTACACGAAGAGACTATTTTCCGAAATTCCATCTCCATGATTTTCTCTCGTCTGATTTCAGGTGTGGCGAGGAAATAATGGCGGTAACTTGCATGGAACAGTTTTCTTTGACTGTGCTTATCAAAAATTATGGTTGAAAACTTTATTTAATCGAATAGCACAATTACTGCGGTTCTTGAAAGTCTTTCTATTACGATTTCACTGATATATAACAATGCTTCAAGTCAACAAGGCGTCTCCATCGGGGTGCTGTGGTTAGCAGATTAGTCTTGCAGATCCATCTATATCAATAGTCCTTGTTCCTTAAGATACCAACCGTTAACTTGCAACACCCTAACTGGTTTAAATGATACCGGACGAAATTTCCAAGCTGTAATGGCAAAATTGGTAAATCCTGAATTATCCGGTGTCGCTTAATCACTGGTTTTCTAATTTTCGTCACTACTAATAATAGACCATTCGTTTATTATGAAAACAACAAAGGAAGAAAGACATGTTAACAGAAGAAAAATATAAATTAGAGAGGAAAAAGAAGAAAAGAGGGGAAGGGTAAGATAGAAGACGGGTGTAAAGCGCGCGGTGCGGAAGCGCAACATGCTAATACGTGTTTCAAATCCAACAAAATGAAAAGTGGTCAGAAGAAGAAAAACGAGTGTAGTGTAGTGTGTGTGGAAAGAGAGAGAGCGAGAGGAGAGAAGAGAGATCTAGGAGAAGTGAGTGTAAGTGTCAAGAATTATTATACTATTTTTAACTATTTCGCAATTGCTATTAAGTAACATATCAATACGTGTAATAATTAAGTTAACAAGACACTGTGTTA
>CM042155.1:80721272-80752042 GCA_023376005.1 Doryteuthis pealeii | reverse complement strand
AATGTTCCGAAAAATAGGATGAATTTAATTATCGATGTTTAAACATTTCGGTTTCTATAAACCTTCATCAGGATGTAGCTTGTGATGAAGTAAATGATGGATATTTTGAAGATGACAGATGAAAATGTTTATAAAATCTTTTTTGTTGTGTAACTGTATTTGTTCAGCGTTTATAATTTTTGAAAGACATGTCTCGATCCATGCACGCGAAGATGTCATGACGCGTGACGCAACTCGAAGAAATGCATTCAACAAAAGACAAGAAAAAAGTAATAATAGACTTATTTTATGAGAACAAAGGGAACAAAGTGGGAATGATAACTAAATAATTAAATGAAGCCTGGTATTTTGTAGTTATTCAAGACTATTTTAGCTAGAAACGGTGATATATGAAAAGATCCATGTCGATTGTTAAGGGAGGGTAAAAGCGAAATTGCACAGGCTTCAAAAATCTGTCGTAGTCTTTTGTTGTGAATATGAGCTAATATTGTGGCATCATTGAAACTAAAGTTATGATTAGTTTCAGACATATGTTCAGAAATATGTTGCCCAATATAATATCACGTTTGTGCTCATATAAACGCGTTTTGAGAGTTCTGGCGGTTTCCCCAATGTATTTTTTGTCGCAATCTTTACATGGAATTGTGTAAACGCCAGCCTCGGATTTTATAGGATGGTGAGACCCAGCATTAAGTCTGCTTCTAATTGATTTTTCATATTTCCTAATATTGTCGGATTTATTTTCCATATTTACTCCATATATATATATATATATATATATATATATATATATATATATATATATAGTAAATGAAGGAAAAAAACTCTAAACTTTCTTCATTACAATAATTTATTTCAACCGTATTACTACGGCATCTTCAGGTAATAACAAGAACATGACTATATATATATATATATATATATATATATATATATATATATTATATGTGTGTGTGTGTGTGTGTGTGTGTGTATGGTGTCGTATTTGTGGAAAAAGTGACTTACCGGTGAAATTGGCCACAATGGTTAGTTCAAATGAAATAGTTCAAATTTCCCAATGATAAGACAGCGATATAACAAATATAAAGTGCTCAATACTTTAGTAGAACAGATTTCTCACAATGTTTATATTTTGATCCTTTGAAAAAATTGCAACTATTGCTCTTTTTGAATTTTTGAATTTAAAACCAGCGTTCTTCGACCGCGGACCTATAATCAACCGTTTATCTCGTAAAAATACACACGTAAAATCGACTGCAATTAATCAATATCTTGATTTATCCAGTGGATGTAACCCTGAAGATCCTTATGGTGAAACTGAAGTAGGTTATTACCGTGTACCTTTATGATAATGTATATTATATATATATATATATATATATATATATATATTATAAATTACTGTCGATTTATCTGTAAAACATAAAGACCCTATAAACTCTTTTTCATCTCAATACTCCTGCAAATATTGATAACTAGCAGGACCTGTGGATATACCACAGTATCAGAATATAATCATTACGAATTATTGCAATGTTTCTATATGTAAAAAGTATAATAATCTTGATTTAACACCCTCTCACCTTTTTTTCATCCATTCCTGCTTTTAATCTTTTCATGATATTCCTTTGAAACAGAAAAGCGTTATCGCTTCTACGCGCTTATAACTTCTCTTTATCTTCCCCTACTCTCTTTCTTTCTTTCTTTCTTTCTTATTATATTTTTCTCTGTAGTATGTCTTTTTCTTCCCCTTATTTATAATAACAACGGAATGTTCCATTATTTAGCGGAGCTGATGACACGCAAAAGAAATATGAATTCGGCGGATAAGCAACACCAGATGATCAAGATTTGCATTTTTGCATTTCATTTCTGACTATTTGGATGGTCTCATTTATAACTAGATAACAGCAATATAATTTTGGAACACTAGTATTAAATTTATTATTTTTTATCGAAATCATTTTCCCCGGTTTCTTAGATTTAGATCTAGCTTAGATATCTTCTGTCTTCAGGAGGTCTTCGACTACGATTTAGCTTGAGAGTGATGGTCTCCGCCAAGTTTTTCTGGTTCAAAATATAGAGATGTACAAAAAACATGCGCCTGTTAAATCAGTTTTTTTTCTTCTTTTTTTTTCTTCTTTTTTACATCAAATTTTCAGCAACTATGTTCTAAGAGTATAAACAAAAACAAAACCGTTTTTAGTTTTTAGAATATTAAGTTGGTTAGTGGGACTTTACGGCATGTCAACCCTAGTTGGGTTATTTTATTCATTTTTGATGATATTCAAATTTTGGGATTCAAACAAATTTTTTAAACCCATTTTTAAATTTAAAATTTTCTATTTAACCCATAGTTAGACCCTTAACAGGTATTACTATTTGCTACCATTCAGCGTCAGGGTGGACTTGGGAGTAATGGCGACGAAGGGTTACTTCACATTCTCTAGAGCTCAAGAATTTAGATGTGAGACCAACTAGAAACTCCATCTATGTTTAATTAAGGTGAATGATTATTTTAGACAGAATATATACGTATAATACATATATATATATATGTATGTGTGTGTGTGTGTGTGTATTATATATATATATATATATATATATATATATATAGTATAATATTATTAATTTATATTTTTGCTTGAAGGCAATTACAATGCGAATATCGCATAAATTCGATAATTATAAAAGATACTAATGACAAGTGAATTTCGCAAAGAATTACTCGGTGTGTAGAATATCGTACAGACTGTTTCAACTTTATTAAATCTCATCAGTGATATATACTAACGAATTTCCTCCGACAGAAATCGAAACCGGGACTTTTAAAATCGAAATACACAAGTATCGACAATAGATTTTTCTACATATGTTTTTCTAAATGTTCTCCATATATATATATATATATATATATATATATATATATATATATATATGGAGAAAATTTAGAAAAGCATATATGGAAAAATTTATTGTCGATACTAGAGTATTTCGATTTTACAGTGCAAACCTTCTTCAGGTTTAAGAATTTGTATGGATAAATTTTCTTTACTTACTTTCGGATTAATTTCCTCATCTTCCTTCCATTAATATATAATATAATATATTATATATATATATATATATATATATATATATATATTATATATATATTGTAGTTTGGAAAACCTAAATCTTGTTCAATTCGATAATTACACCTTATTTGTCATAGATTCTTTCTCAGTAATATCGGAGCCAAAACGCTAAAACTACTGATAGGCTAAACTAACCAGCGGCAGCCAACAAAGTACTGTAATGGAAAGTAATTGGTTAACACTATCCTAATTACAACACTTTGTTATTAGCGCCATAACGACTATTAAGATCTGTGGGATATGACTTTTGCAATAGATAAGATTTGAGCAGAAATAGATAGATGGATAGATAGATAGAAAGAAAGAAAGAAAGATAGATAGATAGATAGATAGATAAAAACAAATAAGAATTAAGGTGAACGAATCTGAATTATTATCTTATGATAGATCGAAGTAAGATTTTATCAGATATTTGGAAATAAAGGTATATATATATATATACATATGAAATAAAAGGAAATTAATCCGACAGTGTGAATTTGATATATTGAAAAAACAAATGATGTTTACAAAAGCTTGGGAAAGAATGTGCAGCGTTTCTGGGCCTTCCTCTCAAACGGTTTTAACTGCACATCGGCCCCACCCCTCACTGATGTGAGGTCCCTAGGAATATCTGTATCGACCGTATGTAATAGATCGGTGTTCAACAAAAGTAAAAACGGGATGAAATGACCGTTAGAACAGCGTTCTGTTTGCGCATTCTTCTTCTTAACGGTCATTTCATCCGTTTTTTACTTTTGTTGAACACCCGTGAGGGGGGGGGGGCGATGTGCAGTTAAAACCGTTTGAGAGGAAGGCCCAGAGAAACGGTGCACATTCTCTCCTGATGATCCCAAGCTTTTGGAAACATCATTTGTTTTTCAATATATTCAAATTCATATATATATATATATATATAATATATATATATATCAAAACAGACTATAAGCCTGTTTGTTTACTTTCATACTGTCGCGCAAAAAGTCACCCACAAATATAATGTTTACATAAGTTTAAAAACAAACGAGAAATTTGGGGAAAACAGCTAGTGCAATGGTTAGAATCCCCGCCTGTGAGCCTGGCAGTCAGGGTTCGAATAACACACAGAGCAGTCTCCTGTCTATAACTCTGCTGAGGAGACATAATATGCCGAAATGTACATACAGAGATCGACTTTTTCTCAATTTGTTTACGCCTTTACATTTGAACAGATATGCTCGCCTAATTCATTAATTATCAACTAATTCATTTTCAATTAGGTATGTCTTCAATTAAGCACTTACTTATTCTCCCAAATTGTCGGCTATCGCCATCTCAAACAGAACAATAAGCCTGTTGTTTACTTTCATATATATATAATTATATATATATATATATATATATATATATATATAGATATATATATATATATATATTACTTATTATTATATATATACTCCCACTTTGTGTTGAGTTCTCTGAATAGGGATTTAATTGCAGATTCACCGTTCAGGCGTCTAGCTAACCCTCGCTTATTAAACAAATGTTTGAGGTCTCTACTGAATTCATTTCCGCTTAGAAATGTAGCGATTAGATATTCTCCTATATTTGAGAGCTGCCTCTGGCCGCACGGGTATAAAGGCTTGGTGAACGAAAGTTCAATCGGATCTCAACCCGGCCAGGGGTAGCTGTTACGGTATAGCCACACTGATGAAAGGAGAAACCTCGAAACACGGTGTCTATGGATTACTTATATATATATATATATGTTTGTTTTTCCCCCAACGAATTTTTTCAAAAAATAAATATTCACTCTGATGAAGGCGATTCTTGTATGTGTGCGAAATATTTTCACACACATAAAACTGACCGAAACACATGTGTAAGTGATTTGATAAATTCATTTTATCCATTTACTTTTCTTTTCTTTACTTCATTTTTCCTCATATATATATATATATACTATATTATATATATATATTATATATAACGGTCAAAATGGCATATCCATTGTTGAGTCTCTCTCTCTCTCTCTCTCTCTCTCTCTCTCTCTCTCTCTCTCTCTCTCTTCTCTCTCTCTCAGGCAAGAGTGATAGGGACGGTTGGCGAGTGATTGTCATGGATATCCGTTCTACTTAGCGCTATGATGATGATGATGAATGATGATGATGATTTATGTTTGTATTGTTTATTGTTTTTTTATAACAGTGTAAAATTACATGTAATTTTGCGGTTAAAAAAAAACACAAGAAAGAACCATTGGCCCTCAGGCCTATTTTTCTTTATCAAATTGTTGAATACGGAATTATTTACCTCTTTGTGTTAACTGCCTTTTTGTAACTGCATACCGTTGAAATATTCAACAAAGCCCTTTTTTCCATCATCAATTTTCTTATCTGCGTCCCTGTCAGCGTAAACAAACTAGATGGCTCTTCATAATTTCTCTCTCCAGGTTTGGCTCCTGAGAGTTCATCATTCAGTATTCATTAGATCTATAAACAGATAGCCCAAGAAATACAGAGGTACCCACTTGGGTACGGACGATAAAGTGTATTCACTAACATAATCCCATCTGATCTCAATGGTTCGGTCACGCAGAAACTGATAAGATTCTAGCTTTGAGGCATTCAGATTAAACACATGGTTACATATCCAGGCATGGACAAACACGCATTTTCAGTTTCGCTCATGCTCATGTGTTTATCGGTTTAATAAATTAAGTTGTCCCTTTGTGAGTCTTCCATCGTTTCGCATTGAAAGGTGTTAAATAATTACATTTTATGAAAGCCCATATTTAGTCACCATCTCCAAGATGCTTTTTGGAGAAAGGTCCTTTCTCCAATAAGCATCCAAATATCAACCATTTGCTCCGTCCTCCTGTTTGAAGACTAACTTTTAAAAACTCTGAGTTTAATTTCTGTTAGCGTCCCTGTTGTAGAGTTGGTAACACCCATTTGGCACTTAACCAGATGGACTGGCCCATAGCCATAAAATAGCCTACGATTAAAGTAGTTTAACTAGCTGAATAATATTCAGACTGATGCTGCTGCGTTGGCTATACCAAACTGACCCTCCTCTTTTAGTCGGAGTTTGTTTTGTTAATTGTTTGTACTTATTTGTTCTATGTTTGTATGTATCCATTCAGCACCGGATGCTGGTGCTTAATAAATACAACAGATTCAAATGAAAGTCATATTTTTATCCTCTCCTCTTTGTCAAAACACACCCACCCGAGCTTTGACTATCAACACAGGAAGTGGAAGGTTAGTGGCGAAAAAGACATTACATGTTATTATTATTATTATTATTATTATTATTATTATTATTAGACTAATGAGGGAGGTCCACTGAGCAGCATCAAATATTCACACAGAGCCATACAGCTGTTTTCTCGTGGGCTGTTATCTCTACGACTTGTCTAAGATTGCACGCTGAATTCTTGTGCAGCTTCCGTAATTGATATATCCAAGGTTACCGCAAGTGTTATTAAGCTCACTAAAATCATTTAAGTTTCCAAATTTATTACGCCAAAGAAAATATAATTTAGGAAAAAATAAAGATTAAAACATAGCACAGCACGTAAATGGCGGTATTTTTCTTATTTATATAACGTAATAAAACCGCAAAGAAATATACTTTTGAAAAAATTGTCTGACACAAGGACACTTTAAATCTGTGCCTAGTTATGAGAGATTTCAATACATGAACTTCTTTCTTAGATTAAAGAACAAAAGGTTCCGAACAAAAAGCAATTTTGTAACATCTTATGTAACTCTCAGCCTTTGATCGAAACTACGTGACTACTGATGTCACAATTCCCTTAGTTATTTAAGTGATTCTCAACAATTCTGATATAGTCATTATTTAATCTTTATTAGTATCTTATTTATTAACGATGGGTCTATTAAAGTCTAACTGAGTTAGATCTTCTGCAAAACAGCCCATATTATTGGTACATTTAAAATCCTGAAATATGTTTTATATATCTCTAAGAAATAAAGATTCACATAGTATATCAACCTTCAATGTTTATTTAATGCCAAAGACATTCTTGTAGAATAACTGTAAAAAGGTAGGTGGAGTGGACTTTTGTCGTCATTAGCAAGACAGAGTGGGAGTCTATCCCCTTTTCACGATCACAAGACAAGGAGGATTGTTTTGCATCTGATACTGTGGGCCACACCAAAAATCAGCAACCCACTTGAAAAAAAAAAAAAAAAAGACAAAACAAAAAAAACAAATAAACAAAAATGATTTGACAAACAGGACTATTCTTATATTTTATTCCTTTTTAATTGTTCTCAACTAGTTTCGATCTTAGGTCATCGGTAGGAGAAAATAATGACCATCATATAACATTATTTATTTTAAAAGAAGTTCCTGAAGGAGATATCACAGGATCTTAAATACGTGTCGCAAATGTAAAATGATAATAGACATTTAAAAAAAAGAAAAACATAATCCATTTTGCTGATCTTTTTTTAATAAAATATTTAATTCTCTCCCGATGGACCCATAACAACAATTTAATTATTATATATATATATATATAGATATATATATAATATATATATATTTGAGGTGAATGTTAGTATTTGTATCCATTTTAGGAGATTACTATATACCAGCTTTGGGCTTAGGTGTGAAGCATTAACGTACTTATTGTCCAATAACGTAATATGGTAGTTGAGGAATAAATATCTGAAGACTCTAGTTTGTTTTGAGTTTCATTATTTAGCCGGGTAAATTTTCGGGACTACTATATCCTTTCGACTGACCGTGACAAGTCACGGTCAGTCGAAGGATACAAATACTAACATTCACCTCAAATATATATACCCACCAGAAGCATACGGAGACGCAAAATCCACATCATATATATATTATATATATATAATAATATATATATTAGAGAGAGAGAGAGAGAGAGAGACAGACAGACAGACGACAGACAGAGACAGAGACAGAGAGAGACAGACAGACAGACAGACAGAGACAGGAGAAGAATAAACATACTATTCCAGGTCATATTAGGGACCGGAAACTAATGAAAACGAAAGTAATCTGCATACCCCAAATGCAATTTTGTGTCATACATATAACGCTCTCTTTTTGTGGGGCGTCTTAACTCGCCTTATGTATACAGATGGAGTACTGAAATACCTAGCACAAAGATGAGAAAATCTCCTCAATTTTGATAAATGTTTATCCTAGTACATAATAATTTTCTGAAACATTAACATCAAACGCTCAAATGATTCCATTATTTATTGGATTAAGATTCCCATATATTTTATCTTTAGCAAACAAATTTACAAATTACACCTGAGCCACTTGTAATTTTACAACACATTTCCTCTTTAAAAATTAAAATGTTTTGAAAAGTATTTTACATACTTCTGTATCAAATGTACAAGTATTTTACATACTTCTGTATCAAATGTACAAGTATTTTACATACTTCTGTATTAAATGTACAAGTATTTTACATACTTCTGTATCAAATAAAATAATTTTTTTCTTTAAAAAATATCCAAACTTATGAACTTTTGAGAATTCGATGTTGTTAGTATTGTTGTATTATTTTGGTATATAAACCGTGCTGCAATCCACCACTTAAATTTTAGACTAAGCAAGGTCATGCAGTTTAAAACCTCAGCCAATCAACAGCCCGAAAACGTGGTTGCTTAACTACTTAATCAGCTGATATTGACAGACGTCCATTTGCACTCATTGACGAACGACCTGCCAGACTGAGGAGCACCAAGGAAACACCAAAGGATCATAACCAATATTAAGGAACGAAAGGATTATTCACTAAGTATCCGCGCTCTGTGTAACACAAAGGTTCACTGCTAGACAGCGATCTGGCTTGAAGCCTAAAGATGGCAACAGAAATCTTAACAAGTATTATTTGGCTTACGGGCACTTTCAGGCTTGGATCAACGGACAAAAATGTGCATAAAAATGTAAAACGGAAAAAGAAGCATGAACTAAAATAAGAATAAACTGTAGTATAACGGTATGGTCACAGTACCAAAGTGTATTTGTGGCAAACGCCGGAACGATATATGTAGTGTGGGCCAACTCAAGTTTTAGTAGTAGTCGTCGTTAGTAGAGAAAGAATGCACGCAGTTGTGTAGACACGAGTATTTATTCCCAGTCTCATGTGCTCTTCCTCAGAGAGATATAGAAAGACAGAGATAAAGAGAGAGTGGGTACGGTTAAATTATCCTACCTTCTAGCGTGGTATCATCTTCTATATCGCTGTCCCACACGAGGGACCAAGAGCCCGTCTGAACCCTGCTACGGCCAAAAGGAAAAAGATAGTGATTTTCTTCTTCCTCGTTACTCGTCACTACGTTACTTCCGCTTGCAGTCAACACCCGGAAATTACGTTTTTACTTTCAATTCCCCTTCCAGGGTCATTCCTCGGTCAAGTTACTGGCACCTCGTTGTGTGCACACTCCCCCAAACCTCAACCTTTGCTTTCTCCTATTTCTTTTTTCTTCTCTTTCTTTCAATGCACGTAGACCACAATAATTACGCTACATAAACATCAAATGTCCAAGATGATGTTCTTCCCACTCCCAGTCCACTTTTCCAAGTGAAGGAACAGAAGGTGAGTATGTAAAGCCGGATAGACATCTCATTAGGGCTGGTGTATCTATGCGAATAAGTCTTGGTTCATTCGTCTTGTATCCTATCCCACAATACACGTATTACTTACTTCGTGTGGGCTGGGGAGCTGAAATTGATTTAAACGAAGAGAAGGAAAGAAACAGAGACAGTGATGACTTCAGAGTAAGACCTTTATTATCGGGTTCACACTATTTCGTTGAGGGGATATATCTCCCGAACAATTCAATAGGTGTTACCTCTTCAAAGTCTCAAAGTCCAAGCGTCCTAGAGATCTTTTCGACGTCAAGGACTTGGGTTTTTTCCTGCAAATAGTTATATAAACATCTGTGTGTGTGTGTGTGTGTGTGTGTGTGTGTGTGAGTGTGTATCCACTGCAGTATTTCCGTTTTGTCGACTGGGGCGTTAGAATGCACCGACTGCACCTCTGCAGAAGCGTAAGACTCCCCCAATAGGGCCACCTGTTGGCCGTGGATGGTGACCCGTGATGCGTAAGGATAGAACCCACTTTGGCCCTATCTTGAGCTAGACGGGTGGTCGGAGAGGCCCCCTCCGATCAATCGGCTGATCACGTTAAGCCCTAGCACCTATATGATTTTCCCAACCCTATTGCCCTTATGGCAAGCTCCAACCCCTTTTTATCATATGGGTGCTAGAAGGCGGTGACTGGGGGTCTACATGATTGTGAGGTTCCAGTTTTGGAGGTTTGCGGAATGTGGAGCACTCATTCATCACCATTGCTCCCTGGTCCACTCTGACCCGGAGTGGTTAGTACATGTTAGGGTCCCATCTATGGGTTAAATAGAAAAATGTATTTATAAAAAAATTGTATTCTCCATTAAGAATTGATTTATTTCAAAACTTTATCGGCATTAAATGACCCACTGAGGTTGATATGCCGTAAAACCCAACTGCTGCATTTCTTTTTCATGTCATTGGACGATGTTGTTATAATCACATCTAAATCCTTATTTTGATTTTTCTTATGTCCTTTTTTTTTGTTATATTAACATCTCTGTGTGTATTTTTGTCAACAGGTAATATTTGCACGATTCACAAATATTTCAAATAATGTATTTGCTCAGCTCACTGGCTCCTCGCCTGTATGGCATTATAAAAATGTTCCTTCTCTCCATCTCTTTGAAAAATTCATCAAGAATCGTAATCGTCGCGCTTGGCGATCCATCTTGTTCTTGAAAATAAAAACACCTGTCTTAGATAAATGAATGAATGGCTTGCATAATGGATTCAGAAACATAAAGGTTGTTGAAGCTTTGAGGGAATACGATGTGTATTTAAAAAGGGCCATGACATGCAGCACTCCACTTTGGCCCATGCTTAGTTTAGACGAGCGGTTGGAGAGGCCCCCTCCGATTAACCGGCTGGTCACGGTCACGTCGAACCCTAACACCTATATCCTATTCCCAACCCCGTTCCTCTTAGCTGAGGGTCTTCATGTCCTTGGTATGCTTAAACTCTATCTAATAGCGAGGTTGCAGTTCTGGAGGTCTGGGGATTTAGAAGTAACCCTCCATCCCCATTGCTCCAAGGTCCACTCTGTCTAGGAATTGCAGTACCCATTAGGCTTCCGTTATGGTTTAAATAGGAAAAAATGTATTTAAAACAAATTGAGTAGCCATGAACGGAAGGAAATAAACAACAACAAAAAAAAACGTATTCGGCATAAAATGACCCAATGGGTTGTCCAGCCGTAAAACCCAACCAACCAACAGTGACTGAACCTGAATTTACCAAAGCTCTGGAAAATAATTTGGGTGGATTGGAAATCAGAGAAAGAATGGAAACTATCTAAACTACAGAACTGTCAAAATAAGCTAGAATACTCAGAAGAGTCCTGGCAACCTGAGAAGACTTACTGTGGCTCAGCATACAGTGAACAACCAGATACGACAGGTGTGAAAACCTCTAAGTAATAATAATAATAATAATAATAATAATAATAATAATAATAATAACAACAACAATACTAGTAATAATAATGATAATAACATTAATAATAATAATAATAATAATAATAAGAAGAAGAAGAAGAAGAAGAAGAAGAAGAAGAAGAAGAAGAAAATACTTCCCTACTGATTGACAGGATCGATCTTACCAACTTGAAGTGCACAGTTATTCAGAAGTCTTAACTCTTTTAAGAATAGCAGTTTTTATGTTCCTTTCTTAGTCAATACTAACCTTAAGGGATTTTCTCAGTGTTTCTATTTATATGGTTACTGGCATGAAAATCCTGAAATGCAAGCTTTCCAGTAAAATTAAAATGAAAAAAAACAAAAAAAAACCAAAAAAACAAAGCCCAACCGTCCCGCCATTATAAGGATCAAAGGAATTTTTCTATTGAGGCAAGTCACGATGTCACCATTTTTGACAATGGCTGAATGGGAGACCCCCTTGGGAAAGTAAGCGTATCCGTGCAGAGAGAATAATAGGATGTTGCAATATTTTTCGTTAACCCTAAAGAATTTGAAAAAAGAAAAAAGAAAATATCCTTGCCGTTTTGTTAATGCCACTTACAACTCAATTGAACTCGTTGCATAAAAAAGTCGGAGTTATTCTCCCTTAAAGAAAACTGGAAGCTATAATATGGTACCAAGGCCAAATGGTTGGTTGGATTTTACGGCAAACCATATTATGCCAAAGATGTTTTGTTTTATTCGTGTTTCCTAATTTATAAGCAGCTGATAGATAATGTACGTAGTTAGAATATTTGATTTAGGGTCCGTTAAATTCAGAATAACGGGATCCTATGGAAAGTTACTCGGCAGTTATTGACGGATAATATCATTTTTACTTAACCTTTTGAAAAACGTGCAATTAGGCCTAAGATAGTTATTGTTATTAGTAGTAGTATTAATGTTATTATTATTAGTAGTAGTATAATTAATGTTATTATTATTATTATTAGTAGTAGTAGTAGTAGTAGTAGTAGTAGTAATGTAATTATTGTTATTAGTAGAAGATTAAGCAACAAGCGTATTAATATATAGATAGGGTTCAGAAATTTAATAATTGATAGGGTTTAGAAATGGTCTTTTTTGATGACATGTTTTTTATACGCGGAATAAATAAAATGTGCTTTCGTGTTTCTTCGACAACTTCCTAAAATACCCAAAACGTTGTACAAGTAAAAAGATTACATTTTTGTATTTCATCCTGGATGGTCTCATTTTTAACCAGAGGGTGTTGAATGATGATACCGGTTGAAAGCTTAAGGAACAAGCGTATTATTATATAGATAAGGGTTTGGAAACGGTGTTTTTTGATTACATGTTTCTTTATACGCGGAATAAAAAAGTGATTTCACGTTTCTTCGACAAGTTTCTAAAATACTAACAACGTTAAACAAGTTAAAATATTGTATTTTTGTATATCATACTGGATGGTCTCATTTTAACCAGAGGTTGTTGCATGATGATAATGGTCGGAAAATTAAGGAACAAGCGTATTAATATATAGATAAGGGTTTAAAAACGGTATTTTTCGAGGATATATATATTTTATACACGGAATAATAAAAAAGTGCTCTTCCCTTTTCTTACAAAATTTTCTAAAATACCAAACAACATTAAACAAGTTAAAAGATTACATTTTTGGGTTTCATCCTGCTTGGTCACATTTTTAACCAGAGGGCGTTGCATGATCATAACGGTTGTGTGGCGAGAGAAACCACGAACGTAGTAGTTCGAAGCGTGCACGACTGTGTTTGGCATGCAGAATGAGATCAGAAGCGAGTGGGGAGATTGAACTCGCATTCTCCTGATCGTGAGTCGTGGCCTGACACATGAGAATTGCTAAACTATCCAGAGTGGCCCAAATGGGAAGGATTGACGCGTGCTGATTAGTGTCGCACGTGCTGCACGGGCAGGTCAGAGTAAGGAGCCCGGATGAACACTGTAATTGTGTATTTATTTCCTAGCCCTCACAAACCGGGAGAAAAGCTTGCAGTAGCAGTGACGACGAGTAGACGATAGACAAGATATTTTAAATAGTGTTGGTGAGAAGAGTGCAGCATTGCTGGGAGAGTAAAAGCGTCGGACTTAACTGAGAACATTCTTATTAGAGGTTGAAAGCTTAAGGAACAAGCGTATTAATATATAGATAAGTGTTTAAAAACTGTATTTTTCGAGGACATATTTTTTTTATACGCGGAATAAAAAAAAAGTGCTATTCACGTTTCTTCGTAAATTTTCTAAAATACCAAACAACATTAAACAAACTCGGGAACTAATAGTAATTAATTAACACAACTCCTACCCCAGCTATGGTTAGCGGAATGAGAACAGGATACCCCCGTGGAATAAATAAAGGTTTAGGTTCAAAGTTCCGTGATGGCTCCCGAATACGACAAGAAAGTTACCGAGTTCGAAAAGAAGGTTCCCGAGTCCGAGAAGGTTCCCGAGTCCGACAAGGAATACCTGAAGAAGGCCGAAGGGTATATCGGCCGAAACGTTGTACAAACATTAAACAAGTTAAAATATAAAAGTTCAACTTGTGTCTCTTCACCGTAAACTTATATCATTCCGCCTGTCTGCTGATGACCACGAGCGGGAATATGGTCACATTTAATATGATCTTGTCACATGATAAATCCCGGAAAAGCCAATCGTTCAAACCGAACGTTAAAAGAGCCTGTAGAGGCCGGATTAAAAGCTCTCAAACTTGGATGCAACCGGCCATTTGTCAAAGCTGACAGTTGACTATCCGAAATGACACCATTAGCCACACCCCGTTTGTCAACAAATTCCTGCTGGCCAACCATTTACTATTTAACAATGTGAATGCCGGTACGGCGCCAAATATGGTCACCCAGTCCATCAATTTCCTTTCAATAAATGGCAGGTAGTCGTATGCCAAGATCGAAAACTTTGGGCATTTTGACCAAAAGTTTTCGATCTGGAATCACATCCACGTCGGTCATCCTTAAATCGTTAATTCTTCCCATTACGCCCGAATAAATGGTTTCCATTAATAAACCTGACCAAAATCTCCAAGAAAACGATTCTTTGCATCGTGTGAGGAATTGGTGAGATGAATCTAGAATTAACTGTTCCACAACTCTCCTACATCGTTGGTGAGTCTCATCTTTCCAAAAGGTGGAACAAGTTTATTCCAAACGACTGTATTCAAGAATGAAAAATCCATTAATAAATACTGATTAACAAGGATTAGTATCCTCATCTTGGTTGTTACAGTCACGTTTCTACGATCTATGTATCTATATTTCTATCTATCTTGTTTTGTTTATATATATATCTATCTATCTATATATCTATCTATCTCATCTTGTTTGTATCTGTCTATCTCGTCTTGTTTATGTCTATCTATCTCATCTTGTTTATATCTATCTATCTCGTCTTGTTTATATCTATCTATCTATCTATGTATCTATCTCGTCTTGTTTATATCTATCTATCTATCTATCTCATCTTGTTTATATCTATCTATCCCGTCTTGTTTATATCTATCTATCTATCTATATATCTATCTCGTCTTGTTTATATCTATCTATCTCGTCTTGTTTATATCTATCTATCTATCTATCTATTTCGTCTTGTTTATATCTATCTATCTATCTCGTCTTGTTTATATCTATCTATCTATCTATCTATCTATCTATCTATCTATCACGTCTTGTTCATATCTATCTATCTATCTATCTATCTATCACATCGTATTCATATTTATCTATTTATCTATCTATCTATCTATCTCGTCTTGGTCATATCTATCTATGTATCTATCACATTCTATTCATATCTATCTATCTCGTCTTGTACATATCTATCTATCTATCTATCTATCTATCTCGTTTTGTTTATATCCATCTATCTATCTCGTCTTGCTTTTATCCATCTTTCTATCTATCACCTTACCTATCTCGCCTTGTTTATATCTATCTATCACATCCTATTCATATCTATCTATCTATCTGTCTATTTATCTATCTCATATTGGTCATTTCTATCTATCTATCTATCTATCTATCTATCTCATATTGGTAATTTCTATCTATCTATCTATCTATCTATCTATCTATCTATCTATCACATCCTATTCATATCTATCTATCTCGTCTTGTTCATATCTATCTATCTATTTATCTATCTCGTTTTGTTTATATCCATCTATCTATCTATCTATCTATCCATCTATCTCGTCTTGCTTTTATCCATCTTTCTATCTATCAACTTACCTATCTCGTCTTGTTTATATCTATCTATCTATCTATCTATTTAGTCTTGTTTATATCTATCTATCTATCTCGTCTTGTTTATATCTATCTATCTATATATCTATCTATCACGTCTTGTTCATATCTATCTATCTATCTATCTATCTATCTATCACATCGTATTCATATTTATCTATTTATCTATCTATCTATCTATCTCGTCTTGGTCATATCTATCTATCTATCACATTCTATTCATATCTATCTATCTCGTCTTGTACATATCTATCTATCTATCTATCTATCTATCTATCTCGTTTTGTTTATATCCATCTATCTATCTCGTCTTGCTTTTATCCATCTTTCTATCTATCACCTTACCTATCTCGCCTTGTTTATATCTATCTATCACATCCTATTCATATCTATCTATCACATCCTATTCATATCTATCTATCTATCTATCTATTTATCTATCTCATATTGGTCATTTCTATCTATCTATCTATCTATCTATCTATCTATCTCATATTGGTCATTTCTATCTATCTATCTATCTATCTATCTATCTATCTATCTATCTATCTATCTATCTATCTATCACATCCTATTCATATCTATCTATCTCGTCTTGTTCATATCTATCTATCTATCTATCTATCTCGTTTTGTTTATATCCATCTATCTATCTATCTATCTATCTATCCATCTATCTCGTCTTGCTTTTATCCATCTTTCTATCTATCAACTTACCTATCTCGTCTTGTTTATATCTATCTATCTATCTATCTATCTATCTATCTATCACATCCTATTCATATCTATCTATCTCGTCCTGTTCATATCTATCTATCAATCTATCTATCTCGTTTTGTTTATATCCATCTATCTATCTATTTATCTATCTATCTCGTCTTGTTTTTATCCATCTTTCTATCTATCAACTTACCTATCTCGTCTTGTTTATATCTATCCATCTATCACATCCTATTCATATCTATCTATCTATTTATCTATCTCATATTGGTCATATCTATATATCTATCAATCTATCACATCCTATTCATATCTATTTATCTCATCTTGTTCATATCCAATCAACCAACCAATACCTAGTAAGAATAATTTTAAAATTGTATCATAATTACAGTTGCAATTATGAAAATTATATGGAAATTCAAACTTCAAATCAACAATTCAAGTCAGAATTTGCTTCATTTTTTATTTATTTACAAAATCAAAGATTATTATCCTATTAATTTTACATACAGAAAATGTTTTTATAACATCAAATTACAACAATTTTCGACACCTTATTTTTCTATTTCTCTGAATTTTTAAGAGAAGGCTTGAAAATGTATAAGTTCCCAAAATTCACACTGGATTGTCAAATTGGACACATATCATAGTGGAGAAAGAAGACAGTTCTAATTTGGTTTGTTTTGTTTCACGGCATATCAACCTCAGTGGGTCATTCAATGCCGATAAAGTTTTGAACTAAATCAATTCTTAATGGATAATACAATTTTTTTATAAATACATTTTTCTATTTAACCCATAGATGGGACCCTAACAGGTACTTCCACTCCGGGTCAGAGTGGACCAGGGAGCAATGGTGATGAAGGGGTGCTCCACATTCCCCAAACCTCCAAAACAGGAACCTCACCATCAGATAGAGTTTAACGTCATTCCCAGAACATGTAGACCCGCAGCCACCGCTTTCTAGCACCCATATGATTAAAAGGGGTTGGGGCTTGCTATAAGGGCAGTAGAGTTGGGAAAATCATAGAGGTGCTAGGGCTTGATTTGACCAGCCAAATGATCGGAGGGGGCCTCTCCGACCGCCCGTCTAGCCCAAGATAGGGCCAAAGTAGAGTATTGCATGTCATGAACTGCTCATCGACCTGGGTTCTATCCTTAAGCATCACGGGTCGCCACCCACGGCCAACATTGGGGGAGTCTTACCCCTCTGCAGAGGTGCAGTCGGTGCATTCTAAGACAGGGCAGAAGACAGGGCTAAGTGACAGCTATCATTACACTGCAGGTTCAAGTGCAGCAGTAACATAGAATAATGATTAACACAACCTTAACACCTGTACCCCAGCTATGGTTAGTGGAATGAAAACAGGATACCCCCGTGTACTGAATAAAAGGTTAGGTTAAAATTTCCATGATGGCTCCCGATTACGACAATAAGGTTAGGGATTACGACAGGGAGGTGCCCGAGTCCGAGAAGGTTCCCGAGTCCGACAAAAAATACCTGAAGATGGCCGGAGGGCACATCGGCCGAAAGGTTGTACAGATAACAATGAAGATGAGGACAACAGGCCGAATAATGCAAATAATACCTCATTTTTCTTTTCAGATTAAAATGATAACATTGTATTTATCTATATAAATAAAGTTAGAAGTGATTCCTTTCTAGGTCGAGTGCATGTCTTAGGGACAGACAAGTAGTTCGGCTTTTATATAAGATGAGGATAAAAAAACACAGGATATATGGCACTATTTAGGTCGCCACAGGTCAGTTTAGGGTTAAAACTGCTATTTCCAGATAAACACAGATAAGTTTCTTTTTATAGGTTTTGTTCCTTATTGTACGAATTTAAATAAGAATAAACTTACACAGTGTTATCTTAGATTACATGGCGTGTTTAGAATATATGGTATTATCCGTCTATAAGGGATACACAGTGTACCCTACAGCGTACTAATAACCACTCCAACACTTCATCTTATCTTTATCTCCGAGAGATTTCATCAAAACCTCAATACTCTCTAGGGGACACATTTTGGTAATTTTCACCTTTAGTTGTCAAAATTCCTAGCAAATAAGGCAATTAGAATAACCTCACTTGACTTTCACTTTGAACCAAGCCGGTAGCTATTTTGAAAGTCTCCGTGCGAAATAAACAAATCTTAGAAACGTTTTCGAAAACAATATCACTGCATGCTTTAAGAGAAAAATATCATAAAATATGTTCTTAATAACAAATAAGTTCATTTCAGATAATTCTATGCTAGGAATTTAGCCAACTGACTTCCACTTCGAAACAAGACGGTAGCCATTTTGAAAGTGTCCGTGCGAAATACACAAATCTTAGAAACTTTTCGAAAACAATACAATTGCATGCTTTAACACAAAAAATATCATAAAATGTGTTCTTAATAACAATTAAGTTCATTTCAGATAATGCGCACGCACAATTTTTTGCTAGGAATTTTGACAACTAAAGGTGGAAATTACCTACATTTTTATCCTGTAACATTTGTTAAATGTGTTCAAAAACTATTGAGACTGTAGCTTTTGGTGTGCGTTTTTTTTATATTTTAATTTAAAATCACTGGTGTGAAAGACATCGTTTAATATATTTCAATTTTTTAAATACATAAACACTGGTCTGCAAAATTGCATTTGGCTGATAATATTTATATGTTAAACTGGATCACTGAGTAAACCTCCTAGAAAACCATATTTGCATATTGAACGGTATGGTACTCAAGTATGAGAAAATGACATAACTTAAAAAGCCACGTAACTTTGACGTCTCCATTCAAATTCTGTGACGTTGATTAGACGTCTATTGAATTGTTGCTGCAATTTATGAGAAGTCATAAATTTTGAAGTGTACCTGTAAGCTAGGAATGAAATTCAGGTCAGTCATATTTAGAATCAAGGGAGCAAGTGGAAATTTACTGTTGGTAACCTTTTGGTCCCTTTAAACGCATCATGGCAGACACGTGATATACTTTTAGTGGGAGTTAGTTTAGATTCAACCTGACTTGGAAGCAGAGCGGACTTGTTTGTCTCTCTGCTGGGGTCGATCTCATCCTCGCGGAATAAATATGGGCTAGATAAATAATAAAAGGTTGATCAAGCGAACAATGAGTCTTGATAGTTCATTTAATTAAACACAAGCAAAGCCCAGAAGAAGAAGACATCAGCCCGTAGATAGAAGAACAGAGAAGAACTCAACTAGACAAGATGTCGGCCAGAGAAGAAGAGGAAATAGTAAACAGGATAGCAGGAACCAGAGTAATGAAGTTAAAAAGAAGCACGTAAAATCATATCTCTCTCTCTCTCTCACTCTCTCTCTCTCTCTCTCTCTCTCTCATCTGTATAGGTATCTCTCTCTCTCTCTCTCTCTCTCTCTCGCTCTCTCTCTCTCTCTAATCTAATATCTCTGTCTTTCTCGGTCTCTCTATCTCTGTCTGTCTGTCTCTCTATCACCCGAGTTTCCTCTTTCTATTGAATACTCAATCTGGGGTATATATATATATATATATATATATATATATATATATATATATAAAGGATATATACTGAGTCAGACGAACCTACTATTAGTTTCGCATAAAACTCTTCAGGGCTAAAATCTGAGTCAGATTTTAGCCCTGAAGAGCTTTATGCGAAACTGATAGTAGGTTCGTCTGACTCAGTAGATATCCTTATTACTTGGCTCTACTTAGGTATCGAGCACTTTTTACAAATTAGCTTCTCCTAGCGGTTATATGAATATATATATATCTTATATACATATATATACATATATTCAATTTTTTACAATTTTTTACAATTTGATATAATGGAATGACCCTTCTCCCGCGTACCTTAGCAGTGGCGATGGTTCTTACCACTATTTAAAGAACACACAGATTACTCTGTGCAGAATTCACCTGAAGTACTTAGACGACGGACTCTCCCCCTAATACTCACGTGACCTTACTATATAACACAGTTGTATTTAACTAATGACCAGTTTTAATTACATCAATATAAATTTTATTGATGCCAATACAAATCTGTCTTTACTAGCTAAAATATGTGTAAGTATTAATTTTCCAATGTGATGGAATATATCAAATTAAAAAGACTAACGAAATTAAACAAGAACTTATATAAAATGTTTTACTTATTTCAATTATATCATGGTGAGATGTAAGGGCTGTTTGATGTTTTTGTATTAAGGTCACCAGTTTGAGGTCAATAATCAATAAAATATTCAAACATTTAAAGACACCATAAAACATTTAATTACTGCAGGCACATGGCATAGATAACAAGACTCAATATTAAAACAAACAACTTGTATTGAGAAAAAGTTTACAAAAGGTAACGCATAATACCGAGCAAAGTTCTTTCAGTACTCTTGTGTAAAAAAAGTAATTTTGTTTTTTTCAAAGTTCATTAAAACATGTAAGAAAATATGTTATAAGTTATGAAGTGAGAAAGAAAGGGTAAGAGTTCAAAGTCATACGGCAGTCAGTAGAAAGTAATAGTGCTGATCTCGTAAAAGTTTAATAAAGAGAGATAGACAGATAGATATTAGTTCATACCTTCTTATAAGTGAATTTGCCTTGTCTTACTTTAAAATGACGTGGATTTGGTTAGACGGATAAATTATTTCTGGTTGGGATCTGAAAATTTGGTTTATTTATAGTCCTCAGGTAGGCTCCAAAAGGGGTCTATTTGATAGATTTCCTTTTAGGCGCGAACGTCTCTGATTGGTTAAAAATGTACAAATTTTTATTTTTATTTTCTTCTTTTACTAGGGTGCGCAATCCCATGCGCAAACTATTAATTTTTGTCATTTGACCTTTGTTTTTCGTATTAAGAACTTACAGTTCACTACAATATTTTCATTTTTTTCTATGTAAAACCATTCATAGAATTGATTTTAATTGGCTGGAGAATAACAAAACACTATTACACATCAGTAACATGAAGTAATTATTTTATCAAACCCGGTTTTGTTAAAACCAGTATGCAAATTATCCACACTCATATTATGTAAACCTTTATTTCTTAGTGGTATATAAGACACATTACACGATTTTAATAGCACTAATAACTTGGCTGTTTTTTTTAGGCAAATCGAACCAATTTTCATAGAGACATAGTAGATAAATCAGATTTATTCTATGTATCAATACTTTTGACTATAAATTAATTAATAAACCTACGCAATTCCTGAGTGTATTGTGACGTAAGCAGTGACGTAGTTTCGGTTACATCTAGACAGCTAATCTCTATTATAAATATAATTTGCAATATATACAAGCAGAAAAAGATGCTTCTCGTAGCCCAATGTTTTATAAGCCCTTGTTACAAGAGCATTACTGCAGTGTAAGGCATTCGATTTTTATTGGCTGTTCTACTCCTGTGACCTTCTGTTTCAATAATCCTTCGCCAGAAATGGTGTGTTCTCTTGTAAACCAACCGCTTGGAGGCCTGGTTATGTTTAAGGGCGAATCCTGCAGTACGTTATGTTTCTGACGGGTGTGTGCCGGCATTAAGATCGCTATTAATATGCTTGGTTGAAGGGAGCTGCAGCTTAAACGGTTGATTAACGAGAGTTGGATCTGGTTTGGAATGTAGGAGACAAAAGTACCTGTTTCAATATGTGTAATATAACCATTCATATCATATATATATATATATATATATATATATATATATATATATATGTGTGTGTGTGTGTGTGTGTGAGGAAAATGGGATTGGAATGAACCCGACAGAATGAGGTAAAATAAGGAATGAAAGAACAAAAGTCAGATAAACATGTGTAGTATATTTCGCTGGAATGTTAAAATTCCGCTTCATCAGCCTTTATTGAATTATCAGGATCATACAAGTGTTTTATAGAAGGGGGAAGTAGGTAGGTGGATAATTTTTGTGGTGAGGGAAAGATTTGATTGGTTATAGGAGACATCTTTGGGAGATTTTGGTTTGGTTTGATTTTGATTTTATGGTCATCTATCCACCCCCCTTTTATTACTCTCATTTACTATTTCCTTTTACTCTAATCCCTTTCCAAGAAATGGCTACTTCCCCTCCCCTATCTGGTGTCCTCACCATTCATTTTTTCTACCTACTCCTTTCCCTTCTATCTTCTTCCTTATCTCTCCCAAAAATGTCTCCTATAACCAATCAAATCTTTCTCTCACCACAAAACTCACCCACTTACCTACATCCTCCTTCTATAAAACACTTGTATGATCCTAATGATTCAATAAAGGCAGAAGTGGGATTTCAAATTCCAGAGAAATATACTACACATTTTTGTCTGAGTTTTGTTCTTTCATTCCTTATTTTACCTCATATATATATATATATATATAGTTTTTTTCCGTAGTTAGGGTCTTTCCATGTGTGGCTTAACCAAGCTGATGCAGGTAGACCATAAGGAGAGCTCAATGTACCTAATACCAGTGAGTAGAAGGACAGAGCAAGATATTTAGTAAATGAAGAAAAACTCTAAACTTGCTTCATTACAATAATTTATTTCAACCGTATTAATACGGCATCTTCAGGTAATCACAAGAACATGAAGTAAGAGTCATGTTCTTGTGATTACCTGAAGATGCCGTATTAATACGGTTGAAATAAATTATTGTAATGAAGCAAGTTTAGAGTTTTTCTTCATTTACTAAATTACTAAATATATATATATATATATATATATATATATATATATATATATATATATGGGGGTGGGTAGTGAGAGATAATGAGAGAGAGAGAGAGAGAGTGAGGGGATGATGATTGTTTTTTTCTACTTTTCTGCTTATCTACTTCGTCGGTAGTAATCTTCCTTTGGGTTTTCTTCTGCCGATCGATTTCTTTCTCTCTAAGCTTGGGTAGTCTGTGCATTTCTTGTTGGTTAATTAATACGCAAGACTTTGTTGTTTTCTTATTGATTTTATTAAAACCAGCCCCAGCCTAAAAGTTTTATCGAACCGCGCGGATGAGAAACCACGGTTCTTCTACTTTTTTGCTTCTCTACTTCGTCGACCGCCATCTTTATAACTAATAAAATCTGTCTTCCACCGCAAAACTTACCCATCTACCTACATCTCCCTTCTATAAAACACTTGTATGATCCTAATGATTCAATGTATTTATGAATTTAGAAACTATAAATTTATGAATTTAAAAAAATGTTGTGTATACTATACATTTAAGTTATTGTATTTAATTATGTGTGATGTCTTTATATATATATATATATGCTTATTTTCTTTTGTACATATCTCTAGACACACCTTTTATGTGATGCTTAAAGTTGTCACAACTAAAGGGTTTTTAACAAACAAATCAACATATTAAGTATAAGCTTAGCTTAAATTAGCACAAGTTCAGAAGTATGAGAATCAAATTCACTTACAATGGCCAGTCTAGTTTGCAAACTATTGCACCACATGAGGCACTCAAATTAATTCAATTTCCTTATGTCAACAAATCATCTTTCTCGGGTTCTTAGTCGGTCAGTCTGTTTTTCTGTTTTTACTCCCAACAGCTGAACGTTACTACCAGATTACGTTCATGTAAATTAATTAATACGCAAGTCTTTTGGTTTTTATAGCCTTTATTAAAAACAACCCGAGCCGAAAAGTGTTTTCAAACCGCGCGGATGAGAAGCCAGCATCTTGAGTAAGATACCTCTGCGTCCGCTCACACTGACGTTCTCTCAGTAACTAAAATTGATTACTGCCACACGCTTCTATTGGGGGGGGGTCGGAGGGGTCAGGTAGAGCACACCATCTGCTAGTCATAACTTTCAAAAGTAACTTTCCATTCAACTCCCTCCGATTTTGAATTTTCAATGAATTCAATTCAAACTCAAGCTACACTACTTGCTTAATTCATAAGCTTCCCATGATTAATGTAACCTCTGGATTGATATAACACCTTTGAATAATACACGCCATGAAAGCAAACTACATTCTGGCATTCCTAGTTCGCAAATTAGTAGCAGATTTCCAACCGGTAAAGGGAGTCTCCGCTTTTGGCCAGGGAGAATGGATGGAATTTTGTGTACTTATGATGAAGTGAATCAGTTTCCACCTATATTGAAGATTGTTGAAACACTGTTTTTTTTTTTTAGGTATTCCCATTCATATATATCTTTTCCAGAAAATAGCACCAGAGCTTATATAAATTTTCACTCTGAAATATAACACTAGGTCTTATTTTCGAATGATGTCTTAATCTTCATTTATCGAAAGAAAAAAAAAGACATTAAAATGTAGAAAAATACAACCTTTTTTAAGTAAACCGATATTACGAAAAACGATCTCCATTCATATAGCATTAATATATTCTTTAATTCAAAAAACGCATTAACGAAAATTCATTCAAAAATAATCATATCATCGTCCTCCGGAATTTTATTGCTCTCAACTTGAGCTTATTTCAAGGGGAGGGCTTATGGGTAATTCCATGTCAAATCATCCTGTAATATATCCGTTACGGGGTGTGCAGGTGTCTCAGGATCTGAAGAAAATATTGATATCCGGACTTAGATTAAGGGGTGCCTCAGGATCTGAAGAAAATTATGATAATGGAAAAAAAGTGGGATTTGGGGAGATAATTGTTTTCACATTATTGCCTCAAAATAAACAAACGAGAACCTGTGTTTACTTTTTATAAACAATTTCGCCAAATATCCAGACTTGATGGCGACAGAAATGAGCGAGACTCTTTGATTTTGTTTAGAATGAGAACCACCTGGAATTAGGGAGTGATCAAGGAATTCTGATTAGATTTACACGTGTGGAAATTTCTAGGATGTTCTGGAAAATTCTGAAGGAACAAGTACTTAAACAGGTGCTCAGCGACAGGCAATCAGTTGGAGTTAGAAGTTGAGGGATGAACAGATCAGTTAGAGATTTGCGCTTAGGGCGACGAGCAAGCAGCTTGGATTTAGAGTCGGTCGAATTAAGTTGAGGAGAGCCAATGCAGTTAAATTGGTTAAGTCGGAACTAGCCCAGTGACGAACAGACAAACTTAAGTCACATACAGAGAACAACGAAAAATCCAACCGATAATGATACTCTCTTTCCCTCTTGAATTCCTGTCTGAGAGAATAACATTTCAAAGAAAAGAAATTTCAGTGTCCATTGCACTTAGTCGCTAACAGAATACTTATGAATGAACGAAACGTAAGCTGGTAGTAGCGTTCAGCTGTTGGGAGTAAAAACAGAAAAACAGACTGACCGACTAAGAACCCGAGAAAGATGATTTGTTGACCTAAGGAAATTGACCGTGACGATCATACCCGTGTGTGACGGAAGGCACGCGCGCGAGAAACATTCCTTAACTCACAGAACAGCCCAATTGGCTCTAGGGCTTCACTAACCGTCTTTACATCCAGCAGGCAGTAGCGTTAAACCTTCCGTGCCCACCGAAGAAGGAAGAAACCAACGCGGCTGCTAGATGGCGAACGTAAACAAACCCAACCAGTTGCGTCTCGCCTTGTATATGTCTTAGCACCGTGAATCCGTGTGCGTTACGCATCGTCTTTGTAGCGTAGTGGTGTGCACTTCGAGTGCACCACGTTACATATACCTTTCTTGGTGCCGACCTCTTCTGCAGAGGCATCACGTTACAATTCAGAAAAAAAGTAAGATTATCACCCATCCCCTTCAATTTTTCGGATTTTTTTTTCAAGTGTGGACTATGTTAATGTTAGACAATTCCCCAAATTTGAACTTCCGATTCCAAAAATTGTCGGAGTTATATTGATTTTTATCTTCTCCAAATTTGGTGGGGTTGGCGAAAAATGGCATCATTTTGTAATCTAATTTTGTCTGTAAAAAGAGTTAGAGAGCTTCTCTACTACTAAAAACTGGTTCATAAAAGCAGTTCTGCCCAAGAAACCCAAGAAATCTATCAAGAATGTCTTAAGTTATTGATGATTTTGTTATTTTTTTTTTCATAGCAAGATCAATATCCCGATGTGCCACTGCATCTATGACAATTTTTTCTATTATTATTTCATATATATTGAACATTATTTTTTACCGGGGAAACACGGTATTAATGATAGAAGAAAGAAGTTTTCAAAATTCATGAGAAATAAGAATTTGGTGGATAAGCAACACCAAATAATCAGGATTTACATTCTTGCATTTTATCTTAGACGATTTGTACGGATTCATCTATAAGAAGGCGATGCAAGGTGATGACGGTCTCACTTTTAAGGAACACGAGTATTAATATATACTATATATAGAGAGAGATTTGAAAGACAAATCTGAAAAAGATAGTTATTTTGCTTTTTTTCCAAAAGCAAAAAATCATTTTTTATTGAATGAACCTCGTATATTAAACTCGTTCAAATCGTCATTACTGGTTGTTGTTGGTTTTTTAAATGTTTTTTGTTTGTTTGTTTTTCCTAATTCCGTTGCTGTCACCGTGCGATCCCTAATAATTTAGTTTAAGAAAATCAAAGCTTTCTAAAAAAAAAAAAAATAAAATAAATAAATAAAAATATTCTAATGGCATGTTCGGGTGTCTTCTTATTTGCTGATTCTTTTCTTGTCGGCTGGACGAACTGACAATGATTGATGCCGTCCACTTGAACGAAGAGCATGTGTCAACTGGGGAAAAAAACTTTTAAAAATCCAGAATCCAGCGATTTTGAGATTCTCAACGATAATGAGTTGTCAGAGAGGCGTGTACGGCTCTTTAGGATGAAGGCTTTCATCGCCATGTTGCCACAACAAACAGGATTAAAAAGGTCCTTGAAACTCATCCAAAACTCGGATTTAATATTTACACGTGGTAATAAGTTTTGACAAGGTCAAATAATTGGAATATCTTAATTCCTCATGAAACAAGCGAATTTCTGCATTTGAATAATTCAAGCATGCGTTACAGTATAAATTATTAATACTAACAAAAGCATGCAAACTCCGGGCGCAATTATTAAAGTTAAAAGGGTATTATATTGAACTAGACTACCCACCATCGACTGGGTAGAAGGGGGTTGGCAAAAAATAAAAACAATAAAAAAAACTCTGATGTATTGGTTTGTTTATTGTTGAAATTTACAAATGCTGAACATTTTTAAGTAGAATTTAATTTCTTCTAATTTCGAATATAATTTAATCTTTCATAATCTTGCACAACAAGCAAGACCGTGTCATATATATATATATATATATATATATTATATATATATATATATTATAATATAATTTTTTTTAAAATTTTATTAATTTACATAAGCGACACGTGTTTCAGATCTGTTATCTTCTTCAGGCATTGAATTATTATTTTGGCAGAATATGTCGATATTTGATAGGTTGCATGTTTTTGTAACTTACTTTTTATGGTTGTGTAATAACGGTTGAACGCTACGTTATTTTCTCAATCCTTGCGTGCGATTTGCGCGTAAAAATTGAGAAAAATGATGTAACGCCCATATAATATATATATATACATATATATATATATATATATATATTGTCCTATATATATATATATATATATATATATTCTTGTCCTTAATTGTTTTATTTTGGTAGTTTAGTCCAGACATACATACATACTGATCCTAACATCTTGTCAGGCAACTGTCACTCCTTCATTCATTGTTCGTTCATGATTTTTCAATCCTGCCAAAGTCTTGCATATCTTAGAACATATCTGGCATTGATAACGATCGGTGTTGACTGAGTCGATAGGTGTTGTATTGTCATCACTGTGAACTTTCTTGTTAAGCTCGAGACCACCAGCTGTTCGGCACACTTTTGTGCTGCAGGAACATGAAAATTCCTCATGTTGGGGATCATGCTGGGAATCAGAGTGTGGCATGTTAGAGACAACAATTACCGTCGGGTAGCTCTTGTATGATTTCATGTGATTGACTAAGCCAGCCTTTGACAACAGGGCCGGACACACCCTCACAGATCCACACATCACCAGAATTGGCCGGCAGACTTTCACGTTTTCGGCACGCTCTCCTGAGTTTTGCCCGGTCCAACCTTGCAGTTTCAAACAGTTCTGCACCCCTGTGTATCGCAGCTCTCCACTGCCCCTGATCAGGTGTCAGGGACTCCATAATATCGACTGGAATACATACATACATACATTCATACATACCAACAGTCCTTCATATATGCATACATTAGAAATGTTACATAATTGTTAGTACCCTAACAATTGTGTAGGGTTAGTGTAGAAATCAAAATGGCTGTAAGAAATTACGGCTAGCAGTTTTTTGAGTGGGAGTATGTGACGATATCATGGAAGATTGATTGGCACATTTTAAACTCGTGTTGACCCCTTTTCCGGTAGATATCGTGAGAATTAGTAAAGAAATGAGAAACAAAGGCTCTTTCCGGTTTTGATTTAAAAGAGTTAGTTAAGTCAGTACTCGGCAAACCACGGAGATAACAAGTCGCGATTAGCGCGCTCCCGGTGTTCACACTCTGCGCAGTTAATCTGGATAGGGTTTTCTAAATAAAATATGATATAAAGAAAATCTAAGTCTTGGGTTATTCATCCAAAAAACTACTAATGACCCAGGGTTTCTGATAGACGAGAAATCCCTAATTGAAGAGCAGGCACGAAATCTCCAAATGAAAAGTTCCACACCAGAAAAGAACTCCAAGCTACATAAGATACCAAAGATGATCAGAAGTATATAACAGAAAGATAAATGAAACTAAATAAGAATCTATATAAAAGGTTTACAAATATTGTTTTTATTTTTCTGACGTTTTGAGATGAGGCATTTAAGATTTGGAACGACAGTACATAGAAAACAACATTAGACTCGTTGAAAAAAAGAGGATTATCTTTGTGTATTTGGCATAGGAAGAAGACAGGTAGGTTTATTGCATATTCTATGGTAGCATAGATTAGTGAAAACACTGTGTAGCGAAAATGGAAATGTACCGACGGTTGAGAACCTTTTGACGCCAGAGGCGGAAAACCCGCGAATCGCGTAAAGTCACATGAGAGCTAGTTAGCTCGTCAGTTCCAGGCAAGATGTTGTCGGAGACAGACGTGTCTTGCTTAACTGGTACTCATCACCTTCACGCGCGCTGTGTTGATTAGTTAAGATTAGGAATAAAAGTTAAAAACAGTGACTTGGCGTTGTTGGTCATTAATGCTTAGCTAGAAGAAGGAACCTACAGCATGAACCCAGACATCACGCCGAAGTCGACTCACAGATAGAATTCACCATGGCGACTGGACCAACACGAATGGCCAGAGGTGAAGAAAGAAGTAAGTAAGGCAAATATACATCTCATCTCTCTGATATATCCCCTTCTCTCTGACTCTCTGTCTCTGTCTCTGTCTCTGACACAAAAGAACACTTGTGTATATACCCAACATGTGGGTATATAACAGATTTGCGTGTTAAAACGTCACCAGGGACCGTACGCGCATGCGCGTTTCATCGTCATTCGTCCCCACGAGAATAAATAACGATTATTTATTAGTCATTGAGAATATAAGGTAAATAACTAAGGGAATTTCGACATCGCTGGTAACGTTCAGACAGACACATATTCTTCATTATGGTAAGAAGATGCATCGTCCGATATAGCAATGCTGAATTATTCTCAACCAATGCATGTAAGTACATGCATGGGTAATGAGCAAGCTATAAATATCAATTTATACACGAAGAAATCCATACATTCAATTTAGTGGTTAGCCTTTTCGGCAACGGGCCAATTTTTAGAGGTTTCTCTTCATTTCCAAATTGAAGAATTTATATTTATGTCCCGGGATTACTATTAACCCAAAATCGACTGATTTAATGCATCTAAAGCCGTTCATATTCAGAGAGAAGTTTTCATCTTAATATAATGGAGATTGTGTGTTTGTTGGTAACCGAAACTATATTATTACTCAACTCACAATTCCCTTAGTTATTTATGTCACATCGTCCATGATTTTATTTTTCAAATCTCAATTATTAATACAATTGTATTAAATTATTAATACTGCTGTTCATATCTACACACTTATAACATGCAATTGTATTATATATACAAAAAATAGCAGTTTACAGTGTGAACAGGAGACGCGACATTAA
>CM042155.1:80713772-80718772 GCA_023376005.1 Doryteuthis pealeii | reverse complement strand
CTGATAAATAAGATTTTTTACAAGAGAAAGAATATACATTTAAAGAATTTGAGAGTAAAATATACAAAAAAACATAGCAAATTAACTTTTATATAATAATAATATTATATTATAATAACATTATAATAGAAAAAACTTCTTATTTACTAGTAATATTTAAAGAGTGTATACATTATTTTGGGACAACCTATATATATGTATATATATATATATATATATATATATATGTGTGTTTGTGTGTATGTATTTTTGTATATTTTACTCTCAAATTCTTTAAATGTATATTCTTTCTCTTGTAAAAAAATCTTATTTACAAGTCAAAATACATAAATATACACACACACACACACACACACTCACACACACACTCAATATATATATATATATATATATATAATATATATATATATATATATATATATATATATATATATATATGGTGATTGCCACTTCTTCACAAAAATACTCTAACCATTATGCCACGTGCCTCCATATGAGTATGTACATAAAAGCATAGAGGTTAACACATGTAAACATATGAATTTTGAAACGTTCAACTTTCGACCAGTGGCCATTTTTATCTCCAAGTTCTGCGTTCTTGCATATTTCAGTTCATTGTTTTCGTTTTTCTATGTAAATTTTTTTTTCTCCAATTCTCGTTTCCTTTGATGCTTGCATTTATTTTTCTTTTGTATTCTACATTTTCATTTCTCACTTCCTTTATTTTCTTTAGTTTTTCTTATTTCCTTCCGTATTTTTATATTCAATGAATTTACCTTATTATTGCTTCAACAACATTTTTTTCCAGATTCGTTTGATTTCAGCTTCGTTTCTACCTGTGTTGCATGTCTAACATTTTTCTGTATTTATTTTGCATATATTTTCCTTTCTGTATTCATTTTTGTTTTTTCATCAATAATATTTCTTTCAGCGTATTGTCTTCTGAAATTAGTACGAACTGAACTTTGAAAAATAATGTTTTTATCACGTTGGTACGTTGACTATGCGAAAGTGAGTAATTCCCAAAAAATAATCAAAGAATCATACACGCATACGCTTGGAAAGTAAGAAACAAGTCAGAAATCAAATGAATGAGAAAAAATTATATATATATATATATATATATATATATATATATATATATATATATATATATGAGGTAGGTAGAAGAATGGTGAACAAGAAATGAAAACTCAAACAAATCTGAGAGTTGATACGTTCGTCCGAATTCCTACAGAAATCCCCAGTCGAATGATTTTTATTGAAAGCAAAATTTCGTGCGAGTATAAGTGAAATTGGTGAGTGGGGGTGAGTTAGTAGCGAAGTGAACGGAGGGGGGGTTAGGAGTAGACATGAATGAAGTGAGGGTGGTATACCGGAAGTGGGGAGAGGATGGGCACAGGGGTGGGTAAGGAAGGGGTGAAGTTCTAGTGTGTTTGATGTCAGCAGAAGATAAGGAGGAGAGAGTTGAGTGACCTTAGGTGACTGTGTCAGTTATACACACACACACACACACACACACACACACCCCCACAACACCACCACCACCCCCACACATATATATATATATATATATATATATATATATATATATTAGAATCCCCGCCTGTCAGCTTGGCAGTCGAGGTTTCGAGTCACACACGGAGCAGTCTCCCATGTCTATAACCTTGCTAATGAGACCTAATAGTTCGAAATGTACATTCAGGGATTGACATTTTCTCGATTTGTTTTGCCTTAAATTTGAATATATATGCCCGCCTAAATTCATTCATTATTATCTAATTAATTTTCAAAATTAGGTAAAAGTAGAAGCTCGTACACTTCTGTTTACTGAGAAATCTTGGACCATATTACCTTTAGGCACCCCTTTTTCTCTCCATTAAGAAAGGACATGTTTTTCATTTAGACCGTTAATATCCGGTTGTTTGTTAGGGGTTAGCGTTAAGGGTTATGGTTAGGGTTAGGGATTAGTGTTAGGCGTTAGTTTTATAATTTAAAAAAAATCTAAAAATCGTCTGTTAAAACAACCGGATATTGACGGTGTAAATGATAAACATGTCCTTTCTTAATCGAGATTAAAAAAAGGGTGCCTAAAGGTCATATAATCCGAATTCTTTTTTACACAGATGATGGTCCCGACAATGATTTGATAAACAAAACGAAACACCGTGCGTAAGCTTAATAAACATCACCCGTCAATCAATGCAACTTGTTTTTTTGTTTTCCTTTTTTAAAATTACAACCCCCCCCCACATTATATATATATATATATATATATATATATATATATATATATATAGAGAGAGAGAGAGAGAGAGAGAGAGAGAGATTATATATTTGCCATTCGAGAAACGCATCTGATTTTCGCCTACGTCTGATCGACATGTCCGTTAAGACTCAATTTCAGCATCGTCAGCTGTAAATGTGCAACTCGTGCGATTTCTTCAACGAACGAAAAGGAAAAATATCTCTCATTAGTTCTTCGAAATTGAACGATCAATCCTCTGATTCCACACTCAGTACACACGTCCTTCTTACTGTTGCCAAGCTACTAAGATTAGATCTACGTATTATTATTATTATTTTTTCACTTGTCTTACATGAACGCCGTAGAAGGAAAGGAAATATAAAATAGGAAAAATAAAAAGAAAGAAAGAAAAAAAGCAAACCGTAATTACGATTCGACATATTGAGACGCTGTCTCTCCCGGGAAATGACAGAAAGAAGATGAAAAAGAGTTTGGTCGAAACTCACAAATGAATTATTATTTCAGTGGGTTTATTCCGAAATGTCAGTCATGGAGAGACGCCTTTAAGTCGAATGCCTCATCACGTGTCCAGTCTGGCGGTAATGTGCTGTCAACCCCAGAAGCAGATTACCGACTACTGGGGATAGAAGTTACGAAAGACAGTTGTTGAGAAATGTCAAGATTTTTTTTCTCGTGCAATTAGAGAGGTAGGTCTGCTGCTCTTGTCTGAGTTCTACCCGCAATCGCCCTGTCGGCTGGGGCGTTAGAATACACCGACTGCACCTCTGCAGAGGGGTAAGACTCCCCCAATGAGGCCACCTGTTGGCAGTGGGTGGCGACCCGTGATTCTTAAGGATAGAGCCCAGGTGGATGAGCAGTTCATGACATGCAATACTCCACTTTGGCCTTATCTTGGGCTAAACGGGCGGTCGGAGAGGGCCCCTCCGATCAATCGGCTGGTCACGTCAAGCCCTAGCACCTATATGATTTTCCCAACCCTAATTGCCCTTATGGCAAGCCCCAACCCTTTTTATCATATGGGTGCTAGAAGGCGGTGGCTGCGGGTCTACATGTCCTGGGAATGACGTTAAAATCCTATCTGATGGTGAGATTCCAGTTTTGGATGTTTGGGAATGTGGAGCACCCCATTCATCACCATTGCTCCCTGGTCCACTCTGACCCGGAGTGGTAAGTACCTGTTAGGGTCCCATCTATGGGTTAAATAGAAATGCATTTATAAAAAAATTGTATATCCATTAAGAATTGATTTATTTCAAAACTTTATCGGCATTAAATGACCCACTGAGTTTGATATGCCGTAAAAAACAAAACAAACCAACCAAACCAAATCAACTGTATTATTGTAAAATATAATGTCTTTCTAAATCCAAGACGGATGACGAATAACTAAAGAAAAACTGCTAGCAAGTAAATGGTAAGAATGGTTTGATACGATTTATAATTTTTTAAAAATCACTATGAATCAAGTAAATGGTAGCATTTGTTTGATAGAATTTATAAATAAAATATAAAAACACCCTCCATGAATCAAGTAAATGGTACCATTGGTTTGATAGGATTATAATAAATAAAAAATCAGTATGAATCAAAGTTTCATTGAATTCATTTTTTCGTCAATTTCTTTCTCAGTTCTCCTTGATTCGAGACAGTCTCTTCTAGCCCACGCCATCGATGACAATTTCAAGATAAAAGAATCGAATTGAATAAAGCCGAACAATCACCTCATTGAAAATGAGGCGACCGACCGAAAAACCTGGCAAAAAAAAAAAAAAAAGAAGTAAAGTACAAGTTATTTCAGCGGAATAAGAAGAAGATTCGATGGAAGGAAATGAAAAGCCATGTCTTGTTGAGTAATTTCCGTCAATGGAATTACACGAAGAGACTATTTTCCGAAATTCCATCTCCATGATTTTCTCCGTCTGATTTCAGGTGTGGCGAGGAAATAATGGCGGTACCTTGCATGGAACAGTTTTCTTTGACTGTGCTTATCAAAATTATGGTTGAAAACTTTATTTTATCGAATAGTACAAATTACTGCGGCTTTTTGAAAGTCTTTCTATTACGATTTCACTGATATATAACAATGCTTCAACAAGGGCGTCCCATCGTGGTGCTGTGGTTAGCAGATTAGTCTTGCAGATCAATCTATATATCAATAGTCTTGTTCCTTAACATACCAACCGTTATAATCTTGCAACACCCTACTGGTTTAAAATGATACCGACGAAATCTTCCAAGATGTAATGCAAAATTGTAAATCCTGATTATCCGGTGTCGCTTAATCACTGTTTTTTTTCTAATTGTCGTCACCTCAGCTAAATAATAGACCATTCTGTTTTTATTATGAAAAACAAAGAAAGGAAAGAAAAGAGGTAAGAAAGAAAGGAAAAAAGAAAGAAAAGAGGGAAGGGTAAGATAGAGACGGTGTTAGCGCGCGGAAGCGCTAATGCAAATATGTTTCAATCCAAAATAATGAAAAAGGGTAAGAAAGAAAGAAAAAGAGTGAGTGTGTGTGTGTGTGAGAGAGAGAGAGAGTTAAGTCAAGATTATTATACTTTTTACTATTTCGCAATTGATATTAAGTAAACATATCAAACGTTGTAATAATTAAGTTAACACACTGTGGTATATTCACAGGTCCTACTAGTATGAAATTATTATGATTAAATCTTATTATAATGGCGATTGTGTGTTTTTCTGTCTGTAACCGAAACTATATCACTACTCAAGT
>CM042155.1:80705478-80708672 GCA_023376005.1 Doryteuthis pealeii | reverse complement strand
AAGAGAGTGCTGATTGAGGACCTAATAGGTCGTCGGAAATATCATACAGGGATTGGACATTTTTCCTGATTGTTGTTTTGCTTAATTTGAACATATATTCCCGCCTAATTCATTCATTGTTAAATAATTAATTTTCAAAATTAGGGTAAAAGCAGAGGCTCGTACACTCTGTTCACGTGAGAAATCCTTGACCATATCTTCTAGAGCACGCCTTTTTTATCCTCCATTAAGAAAGGATGTTTTCATGTAGAACCGTCCAATCATCCGGTTGTTTGTTAGGGGTTGCGTTAAGGGTTATAGGTTAGGGTTAGGGTATTAGTGTTAAGCGTTAAGTTTTAATAATTTTAAAAAAATCCTAAAAATCGTGCTGTTAAAAAACAACCGGCATATGGACGGTGTATGAAAAACATGTCCTTATCTTAATCGAGATCAACCAAAGGGTGCCTAAAGGTCATATGGTCGCCGACAAATGATTTGATAAAACAAAAACGAAACACTATTGGCGTAAGCCTTATAAACATCACCCGTGCAAATTGCAACTTGTTTTTTTTGGTTTTCCCTTTTTTAAAATTCACCACCCACCACATATATTATATATATATATAATATATATATATATATATATAATAGAAGAGAGAGAGAGAGAGAGAGAGAGGAAGAGAGAGAGAAAAGAGATGAGAGAGAGAGAAGAGATTATATATTCTTGCCATTCGAGACACGCATCTGATTTTCGCCTACGGTCTGTATCAGACATGGTCCGTTAAGACTCATTCAGCATCGTCAGTGTAAACTGTTGCAACTCGTGCGATTGCTTCAACGAAACGAAAAGGAAAATATCTCTCATTAGTTCTTCGAAAATTGAACGATCAATGCCTCTATTCCAACACTGCATGAACACACGTCTCCTTCTTACTGATTGGCCAAGCTAACTAAGATTAGATCTACGTATTATTATTATTAATTATTTTTTTTCACGTTGTCTTACCATGAACGCCGTAGAAGGAAAGGATAATATAAAATAGAAAAAAAAGAAGGAGAAAGAAGAAAAAAAACCGTAATTACGATTCGACATATTGAGGACGCTGTCTCCTCCGGGAAAGTGACACGAAAGAAGATGAAAAAGAGTTTTGGTCGAAACTCAACAAATGAAATTATATTTCAGTGGGTTACTCTCACCGAAGTCGTCATGGAGAGACGCCTTTAAAGTCGATGCCTATCACGTGTCCCAGTCTGGCGGTAATGTGGCTGTCAACCACCAGAAGGCAGATTACGACTACTGGGATAGAAGTTTACGCAAAGACAGTTGTTGGAGAAATGTCCAGATTTTTTTTCTCGTGCAATTAGAAGAGGTTAAAGGTCTGCATGCTTGCTTGTCTGAGTTCACCCCGCAATCGCCCTGATCGGCCTGGGGCGTTAGAATGCCACCGAACTGCAACCTCTGCAGAGGAGTAAGCCTCCCCCAAAGGAGCCACCTGATGGCCGTGGTGGTGACCGTTGATGCTAAGGAGACCCAAGGTAGATTGAACGGTTCATAGACTTGCAATACTCCACTTTGGCTCTATCTTGGGCTAAACGGGCGGTCGGAGAGGGCCCTCTCCGAATGCAATTGCTGGTCACGTCAAGCCTAGCACCTATATGATTTTTCCCAACCCTAACTTGCCCTTATGGCAAGCCGACAAAACCCCTTTTTATCATAATGGGTGCTAGAAGGTTCGGTGGCTGCGGAGTCCTGAACATGATCCTGGGAATGACGTTTTAACTCTAATCTGAATGGTGAGATTAACCAGTTTTGGGAGGTTTTGGGGAATGTGGAGATACCCCTATCATACACCAATTGCTCGCCTGGTCGCACTCTTACCCGGAGTGGTAGTATCCTTGTTAGGGTGCCCATTCTATGGGTTAAAATAGAAAAAATGTATTTATGAAAAGATGTATTATCCATTAAGAATTGATTTATTTATCAAAACTTTATCGGGCATTAAAATGACCGCACTGAGGTTGATATGCCGTAAAAACAAAACAAACCAAACCAAATCAACTGTATTAGTTGTAAAATATAATGTCTTCTAAATCCAAGACGGAATGACGAATAACTCAAAGAAAAACTGGCAAGCAAGTAAATGGTAAAGAATGGTTTGATACGATTTTAATTTAAAAATCAACTAATGAATGCAAGTAAATGGTAGCATTTGTTTTGATAGAATTCTAAATAAAATATAAAAACACCCTCCATGAATCAGTAAATGGTACCAATTTGGTTTGATTAGGATTTTATGAATAATAAAAAAAAATCAGTCATGAATCAAAGTTTCATTGAATTCAATTTTTTCGTCAATTTTCTTTCTCAGTCTCCTTGAATCTCGAAGACAGACTCTTCTAGCCCACGCCATGCGATGACAATTTCAAATAAACAGAATCGAATTTGAATAAAAGCGAACAATCACCTCATTGAAAATGAGGCGACGATCCGAAAACCTGGAAAAAAAAAAAAAAAAGAAGTAAAGTACAAGTTATTTCAGCGGAATAAGAAGAAGAATTCGATGGAGGAAATGAAAAGCGCATGTCCTTGTGAGTAAATTTCCGTCAATGGAATTACACGAAGAGACTATTTTTCCGAAATTCCATCTCCATGATTTTCTCCGTCTGATTTCAGGTGTGGCGAGGAAATAATGGCGGGTACCTTGCATGGAAAGTTTTTCTTTGATGTTGCTTAATCAAAATTATGGGTTGAAAACTTTTTTTATCGAATAGCCAAATTACTGCGGCTTCTTGAAAGTCTTTCTATTACGGATTTCACTGATATATATACAATGCTCACAAGGGCGGTCCATCCGTGGTGCTGTGGTTAGCAGATTAGTCTTGCAGATCCATCTATATACAAGTAGTCTTGTTCCTTAACATACCACCGTTTATAATCTTTGCAACACCCTACTGGTTTAAAATGATCACCGACGAAACTCTTCCAAGATGTAATGCAAAATTGTAAATCCTGATTATCCGGTGTCGAGCTTAATCATGTTTTTTTTTTCTAAATTTTCGTACCTCAGCTAAATAATAGACCATTCTGTTTTTATTATGAAAAACAAACAAAGGAAAGAAAAAGGACATGTTACAGAGAAAAATATAATTAGAGAGGAAAAAGAAAGAAAAGAGGGAAGGGTAAGATAGAGACGGTGTAAGCGCGCGGAAGCGCT
>CM042155.1:80665478-80700478 GCA_023376005.1 Doryteuthis pealeii | reverse complement strand
CAAATATACGTTTTGGTGGTGGATACGCCATTAAACAAAGAAACCAAACTTAAATATGAAGGGTTTAACTTTTTCAAATGATTTGTATTATTTGGATTATTCGGACTATTGTCCTCATCTTTATTGTTATCTGTACAACGTTTTGGTCAATGTTCATTCCGGCCCTTTTCAGGTATTACTTGTCGGTCTAAGGAACCTTCTCGAACTCGAGTACCTTCTTTTCGAACTTGGGAACCTTCTTGTCGGAACTTTGAACCCAACCCGTTATTCAATCCACGGGGGTATCCCGTTCTCATTCTCATAACGAGGTACAAGTGTTAAGTTGTGTTAATTATTTTTCTGTTACTGTCGCCCTTTTCAAATGAATTAAACAGACTGGCAAAAATGCACTCACCGTGAAAAAATATTTAAGTTTTAATACAATTGGATATTTCAATGAATCAGAAAGACTAATGAAATTAAATACGAACACAAAAAGATTATACTTATTTTTACTTTATTCTAATTGATTTCAATATAAAAGTATAAATAGGATTGTTTTTAATACGTTTGAGAATAGCACAATAATATTAGACATCCATATCACCAAGTAATTATTTATATAACACGTTTTATTTAAACCGGTGTGCAAATTATTCACACCATATAATATGAAAACATTTATTGCTTTATGATTATTTACAGACTTCGCAGAATATTAGACACATTAATAATATGTGCTGTTTCGAGGCAAATCTGAGTTAGACCTTAATAGAGACATTGTTGATAAATTAGATACTTATTAAGATTGAATGATAAATAATTATTATTTAATAAGCATTGAGAACACAACATAACAGACTAAGATGACAGAGTTTTGCTTACAAACTGATTGATACACAATGTCCATTATGATAAGACATTTTTCTCTATATTATTGTAGATCATAATGTTTAGGATCGTTCTTCGTCTGGTCCCTCGACCTCAACCACCCTGCTTTGGATGACCCAATTGGAAACAAATACTTCTGATGGTATCGTTCTAGGTGTCGTGAGGACAGGCAAGCCAAACCCACCCAATAAGGTGACGATCCGTCGTCAGTGTGCTTCAAGAAGTAAACATGCCCAGCATTGAATCCTGTATCATCAAAAACCAAATGAGATGGATTGACCCCTTGATACGAATAATGGAGATGAGCAGTTCCGCATAGTGCATTTTTTTGGTTTTCTTATAGTTTTGGACATGTTCCAATTAGTTCTCTGACAAGGTCTATTATTATTATTATTATTATTATTATTATTAGAGTTTTTCACACCAGCGTTAGCTGATGGTATTTCACTGGAGTCCGAATGACAAGTCTCCTCCGGTCTACAGGAGTCTTCTAAATATTCTGGCCGATTGTAGCAATACAGTGGTCTGGATGGTCTCAATTCTTCCTCTGATTTCTACTTCGTCCAAACTTTTACCAAGCGTTTTTAGGACCGTTCCAAGTGCACCAACTACAATTGATATCACTTTCACCCTCATGTTCCACAGCTTTTTCAATCTTTTCGTTTCCCTTCATCTTCACCCTGTGATCTGCTAAAACTGCAAAATCTACCAGTTGACAATTTCTTATTAAACAATACTAGGCTTGGTCTTCTGGCTGAGATAATGGGATCTGTCTTAATCTCAAAGCCCCAGAGAATGTTTATGTGTTTCATTCTCAAAAACGGGTTCTTGTCTGTGCTTACACCATTTTGTTGAATGGTCAAAATGTATTTTCTTGCACAACTCCCAGTAGATCATCTTTCCAACGCAATCGTTCCTAGCCTTGTATTTTCATAGTGCTAATTATTATTATTTCGCTCCATTAGAGTTTTTCACACCCTCTTTAGCCGGTGACTCGCTGGAGGCTGAGTGAAAGTAAGTATCCTCAGGTCCCCAGGACTCTTCTGAGTATTCTAGCCGATCTTATCAATGCCGTAGTTTCGATGGCCTTGATTTTTCGTCTCATCTCTAATTCATCCAGAATATTTGCCAGATCTTTCGGAACCGTTCCAAAGACAAATATTATATTTGGTACGGCTTTTCCCTTCATTTTCACAGTTTTCTTAGTTCTCAGACAAGGTCCAAGTATTAAAGAAATAAAAACTAGAGAAAAACAAGTTTGATTTCGACAATATATATATACCAGCATTGGTTGACATGCCATTGAACAAACCCATTAACTTCTACTCAGGATGGAAAGAAACTATTGCTTATAGAAAAACTAAACCAACCAGACAGTGAAGCGAAGGAAAGAAAATACTTGGAGAGTAATATGTGGACACCCAATAAAAACAAGAGAGAAACAAATGAGCAAATAGTAAACTGGGAAAACAGCGAAAGGAATCTATAGATGGTTAACTGTTCTTTGCAAAACTGTGCGACAGACTCTTATCAAAACTGCGGAACGGCTCAAAGAAAACAGAATTTGCAGTATGGATGACCAGAGGTAAAATAATGTTTTCATTGAAAAATGTATATGAAAAAAAGTAAGTGAAAAAATGCCTGGCAATTATAGACAAATCAAGTGTCTACTTTTATCGGGGAGAATCAACACCAACAAAAGGCGGAAGAAATCAACTTCTTTATCGAAAGTCTGTCTTATCGTAGTGTTATGTTTAGATGGTTGGATTTTACGGCATGTTAATACTTGTTGGGTTATTTAATGACGAAGACGTTTTGTTTGATTCTTTCTTGATTGGATACTCATGTCTCTTTTTAAACACAATAAATCCGAGCTGAGAACTGCTGTTCTAGAATATCATTTTATCTTTTCAGTTCTTTATCTCTCTCTCTCTCTCTCTCTCTATATAATATATATATATATATATATATATATATATATATATATATATATATATATATGTATATATATATATATTAAATTGAAAATGGAAGTGAATCCGACAGTATGTTGAAAAGAGAAATAAAGGAAAGAAAGTATAGAATGGATAAAATAGGATTATTTTAATTAATTTAACTTAAACGTGTTTCGGTCAGGAGTTTATCAATGTGTACATTATTCTATATATTATTATTTTTAAATAACAAAATGAAATGAAATAATAATAATAGAAAAAATGTAGAAATGTTCTGCACACAAAGAAATATCGACCTTCCTTAGAGTAAATCCTTATTTATTATTCTTTAAAAAATAAAATTCGTTATATATAATATATATATATATATATATATATATATATATATATATATATATATATATATGCCTAGTAACTATATATATTTTTTGAGTGTGAGTGTCAAGTGATTTTTGGTTGGTTGGTTGGTTGGTTTTTAAGGCATGTCAATCCTTGATGGATTATTTCATGCCGAAGACATTTTGTTTGATTCATTTTGTTTGTAGGATTTCTTTTAAAGAAAAACCAGTAAAAAGGTAAATGGCCAAAAAAAGCACTCTTGAATTTTCCCGACCGCAAAAACTAAGACAAGTGACAGAAAGGTTTAAACAATGCTTTATTGTGAATCAACTTGTATGATTAAGAATTTAATTGAAACTATTACTTTATTTCTTCTCCCAACACGAGAATTCATAAACAGATGGATCTAGCGTTTCTGCTTGAATGAATTAGCCCTAACACTAACCCTAACCCCAACCCTAACCTTAACCAGTGTAAAGCGGAGTGAACTGAAATTTTCCATTTTACGTTTGCCAAATAAAGAAAAATCTTAATGATATAGTCGCCTCACCATAAAGCATTGTTCATACCTATATATTGCTTAATGGTCTTATTTTTTAAGGTACGAGAATTTACTGAACACGTCGAGAGAGTTCAAGAGTGCCAAAATAAATGTCATCTCTTTTTTGACAAAACTAAAAAAAAAGTAAAAGATTACAGTTAGAGAAAGAAACTGGGGAAATTAGGATTGACTACTTAAAAAAAGAATGGGTGGTAATGAAATTGAAACTTTTGAAATAATCAATGACATTTTTAATTAAGGTAGATATTTTTCTAAATATTTCTCCTTGAACTGGAAATTTACTGTCAAGACAGATAGCGAAAAATAGATAAATATATGAATAGATAAAAAGTCTATTAAGAAATTGGATTTTATAACTAATAAAGTAAAATATTTTTGGAACAGATTGCATTATCATATTAAAAAAACATTTTTTAAAATATCTGCAATTAGATAATTAAGATAAAGAATTTAAGAGCGTATTTTACGGGACGATTCGGATAAATCACATCCACAGAATTTGATATGTAGATAGATATTGAATTGATACTATATAAGTTGTGTGCAAAGATTTGACTCATTTTTTAATTTTAAGGTGGATTTGAAGAAAATGTCCATGGAGACATAGAAATCAGATAATAATAATAATAATAATAATAATAATAATAATAATAATAATAATAATAATAATAATAATAATAATAATAATAATAATAATAATAGTAGTAGAAACGGCAGATGGACAAACAGAAAAACGACAAAGACTAGAAAACAAAAATGGGAAGAAAAACAATTATATGGACGCTTCAAACGACAAATAGATGAGGTTGCACATGGAAAGACTTGGACATGGTTAAGAAAGGGAAACCTCAAAAGAGAAACAGAATCACTTATAATTGCTGCACAAAATAATGCCATAAGGACAAACTACATCAAAGCGAAAATTGATAAGACCCAACAAATAGTAAATGTAGACTTTGCGGTAATAGAGATGAGACTGTTGACCATATACTCTGCGAATGTAGCAAACTAGCACAACGAGAATACAAAACTAGACACGACTGGGTTGGGAAGGTGAAACACTGGAAATTATGCAAGAAATTAAATTTTGACCACACAACAAAATGGTATATGCATAAACCAGAATCTGTTCTTGAGAACGAAACGCACAAAATTCTCTGGGACTTTGAAATTAAAACGGATCACCTTATTCCAGCAAGAAGACCAGACCTAGTGTTGATTAACAAAAAAGAAAGAACTTGTCAACTGGTGGATTTTGCAGCGCCAGCGGATCACAGGGTGAAGTTAAAGGAAAATGAAAAAATTGACAAATATCTGGACCTTGCCAGAGAACTGAAAAAGTTATGGAATATGAAAGTGAAAGTTATACCAATTGTAGTTGGTGCACTTGGAACAGTCCCAAAAGGATTATAAAAGGGTTTGGAAAGTTTGGATATCAGAGGAAGGATTGAAACCATTCAAAACACTGCACTGCTGCAATCTGCCAGAATACTCAGAAGAGTCCTGGAGACCTGAGGAGACTTGCTGTCACTCAGACTCCAGTGAAAGACCATCAGCTAACACTGATGTGAAAACTGAAAAGGAGTAAATAATAAATGGATTAGCGATATCAGACATGAACTGAAGGAAACAGATCGACGAAAGAACTAGGAAATTAATGAGAATGCACAAGGCTATGCACCCTAGAGATGATAGAAATAGGCTATATGTATCAAGGAAAAAAAAGGTGGAAGAGGTCTTGCCAACATAGTGGACTGTGTAGAGGCCACAATCCAAGGACTTGAAGAATACACAAATAGAGCAAATAAAGATTACTTATGGCAACTAACAACAGCAGATTTAATATATGGACCAACAGAAAAACAACGAAAACTAGAAAAAAAATTGGAAGAAAAACAATTATATAGACACTTCAAACGACAAATCAAAGAGATTGCACATAAAAAGACTTGGACATGGTTAAGAAGAGGAACATCAAAAGAGAAACTGAATCGCTAATAATTTCAGCAGAAAATAATGCAACAAGAACAAATTATATCAAAGCAAAAATTTATAAGACACAACAAAACAGTAAATGTAGACTGTGCGGCGATAAACCAGAATCTGTTCTTGAGAATAAAATGCATAAAATATTCTAGGACTTCGATATAAAGACGGACCACCCTATCCCAGCCAGGAGACCAGACCTAGTGTTGATTAACAAAAAACAGAGAACGTGACAACTGGTTCCAGCAGATCACAGGGTCAAGTTGAAGGAAAACGAACAGATTCGATAAATACCTGGACCTTGATAATTGAAAAAAGCTGTGGAATATTAGGGTAAAAGTGATACCAATTGTAGTTGGTGTACTTGCAACAGTCCCAGTAGACTTGGAAAAAAGATTGGAGGATCTGGAAATAAGAGGAGGAGTTGAGACCATCCAGACTACTAGAATACTCAGAAGAATCCTGGAGACCGGAGGAGACGTGTTGTCACTCAGACTCCAGTAAAATACCATTAGCTAACGCTGATATGAACGCTCAACAACAACAACAACAACAACAACAACAATAATAGTAATAATAATAATAATAATAATAATAATAATAATAATAATAATAATAATACGTATCACCCAATCCCAGCCCGGAGACCTGACCTAGTTTGATAAACAAAACAAAATAAAAAGAACGTGACAACTGGAGGATTGTGTGGTTCTAGCAGATCACAGGATGAAGAAAGCAAACGAAAAGATAGACAAATATCTGGACCTTGCCAGAGAATTGAAAAAACTGTGGGATATGAGGGTGAAAGTGATACCAATTGTAGTTGCTGGACTTGGAAGGGTCCCAAAAAACTGGAGGAACTGGGAATTAGAGAAGGAATTGAGACCATCCAGACTAGAATACTCAGAAGAGTCCTGGAGAACTGAGGAGACTTGTTGTCACTCAGACTCTAGTAAAAGGCCATCAGCTAATGCTGATGTGAAAAACTCAAAAGGAGTGAATAATAATAATAATAATAATAATAATAATAATAATAATAATAATAATAATAACAAAATAGTAAATGTAGACTTTGCGGGAATAGAGATGAGACTGTAAACCATATACTCTGCGAATGTAGCAAACTAGCACAACGAGAATACAAAACTAGACACGGCTGGGTTGGGAAGGTGATCCACTGGGAATTATGCAAAAAAATTAATTTTGACCATGCAGAAAAATGGTATATGCATAAACCAGAATCTGTTCTTGAGAACGAAACACATAAAATTCTCGGGGACTTTGAAATAAAAACGGATCACCTTATCCCAGCAAGAAGACCAGACCTAGTGTTGATAAACAAAAAAGAAAGAGAACTTGTCAACTGGTGGATTTTGCAGTGCCAGCAGATCACAGGGTGAAGCTAAAGGAAAATGAAAAAATAGACAAATATCTGGACCTTGCCAGAGAACTGAAAAAGTTATGGAATATGAAAGTGAAGGTGATACCAATTGCAATTGGTGCACTTGGAACAGCCCAGAAAGGATTAGAAAAGGGTTTGGAAAGTCTGGAAATCAGAGGAAGGATTGAAACCATTCAGAACACTGCACCACTGCAATCTGCCAGAATACTCAGAAGAGTCCTGGAGACCTGAGGAGACTTGCTGTCACTCAGACTCCAGTGAAAGACCATCAGTTAACGCTGATGTGAAAACTCAAAAGGGGTGAATAATAATAATAATAATAATAATAATAATAATAATAATAATAATAATAATAATAATAATAATATGCCGCAAGGGAACAAGGCAAACAAATGACCTCTTATATATCGATCAGAACCCTCTTAAAGAAATAAAAACAAGGCGAAAAAAAATTGCATGGATTGACTACAGAAAAGCCTACGACATGGTCCTACAAATTTGGATAATCGAGTCTTTAAAGATATAAAAATATCAGACAAAATAATAAAATTCATCAATAAAACCATGGAAAATTGGAAAGTAGAATTGAGAGAAGCAAGAAGATAGACCTTAGCAAAGTTGAACGTACAAAGAGACATCTTCCAGGGATATTTCACCACAACAAGAGAGCAGGGGAAAAATATAGTACGGAAGTGATAACGCTAATCTTTTCCAATCGGACACAATAAAAGATAGAAAAGAAGGAAAGTCACAAAAAAAGAGCGAGAGAGTGTTGAATCAAGAATATCATACTTTTTACATTTTGAACTATTTTTCTATAGTTTTTTTAGTAAACATATATTGTAATAATTAAATTATCATACAGTGGTATATACACAGGTCCTGCCAGAACATTTTTTTTACAAAATTCTCATAGAAATTGCAGACCCAACAAAGATTTGTTTTTAATGATATTCTTGGCGGGTACAACTCGTATTTTTTTTAGGTCATCGAAATCCCCTCTAGGACAGAGCAGACATTTTATAGTAAGTCTAACTTCGTCAAAATTTCCATTTCTCAATCGCATCGAACTTGCCAATTTTTTCCCGGACATTCCCCTGGTGCCATTCGTTGACAGGTTAACTTTCAGCCATGATTTCTTATATGAAAGAATCGCTCGGACAGTCGGTAATTTTCTTCTTTTTTTTTTTTTGTTTATTCCTTGATTCTGTCTTGTAGAAGAATTTCTTTGCTGTTTTCTGTCCTCAAGAAAATCGGTTATTTTCATAAGGTCATGCTTTCCGTTAACAGTACAGTAGACAAGCGAAAATCATGTTCTGATTTTCTTTAGGTTAAAACTATGATTTTCTTGTAAAACAATGAGTCGTGGAATAATAGAAAACCCAGAATTAAGTTATACGTGTTGGTATTAATTGAAACTGGCGGGACCCGTAGAACTTCCACGAAACAAAACAAAAAGGATGCAGAAAAATTGTATCCATGCATCTCAGTGTTTTTTTCTTCCCCCACCATTTCCAGCTAACTGTAAATATATTTCCATATTTTCTTGGAAACGAATTACACTGTATGGGGCACAAGGTACTGGTTAGACGCTTTAGTTGTTCAGAGATAAAAACTCTACAAATTATTAAGAAACTTTGTAGGGACCCATCAAATTTCCCAGGGACTCAAGAGTAGCTATTTGAATAAAAAACGATGATTTGAAATTAGTATTACATATAAATCGTAATATTGGCATTGCAATAAATAATACAAAAATAGAATTTCTCTGAATATTTCAGATGAGGCTTTATGATTAGTATTATCTTCGTTATTCGACTATTGTCCACATCTTCATTGTTATCTGTGCAACATTTCGGCCGATATAACCTCCGGCCTTCTTCCAAATCCCAAAAGAAGGTTCCCGAGTCCGAGAAGGTTCCCGAGAATGTTCCCGAGTCCGACAAGAAATACGTGAAGAAGGCCGGAGGACATATCGGCTGAAACGTTGTATACTGAAAATGAGGACAATAGTCCGAATAACGCAGATAATACAAAAATAAAAGTTACAAAAACAAGATTTGGAAAAGAAAGAAGGCTGGGAAATTCGCCTGATACTCGCTCGCTAAAACATTGCGTAAACTAGGGCAGGGGGACTGGACGACATGAGATCAAAACTATCAAAATATATTCAAAATTTCAGTATTACAAATAAAACAAACTTTAAACTTCTTTTTGTTAAATTAATTTTAAATTTACGTCCTGCATTTAAGCGATGCAAGACCATTTGGAATGTTCTATTTTAAAAATTGGGTGAAATAAAATCATTTAAATAAGAAAACTACGATTAAGCGACACCAGATAATGTGTATTCACACTTGGACGATTTGGATGGTCTCATTTGTAACCCGAGGGTGTTGCAGGATGGTAACGGATGGATGATCTAGGAACAACCGTATGAATATACAGATTAACCAGAATTGGTGGATTTGTGAATGGCAAAGGCTTCTGATTGGTCGGAATGTGCCACTGCCCTTTATATATAACTAGAAGTGGCTACCTGGAGTCGCTTGGGTAGAGGGGAATTTTTTAAAAGCTAGTCTCGCCGATCCATTAATACTTATCGCGAGTGAGATACTCGCTGGATGCCCCATAAAAATTCCCACGGAAATATATAACAATATACTAAGAAATTTCCATTCAATGATTTACAATAAAAAAATTGATATAAATGATGCAATTAATTCAATCAATCAATATTATATTTCAAAGCGATAAAAACAACATTTTAAAAGAATAACAAGCAAATGACTTTCCCTTTTGTTACTTTTCTTCAAATTTGAATTTTTAAATATCTTCCCAAATATAAATCAAATCATTATTTTTTGCTAAAAAACCAAGCCCTGGTGATATATAAGTAAGTAAAGTCGCCGGGGCGGCCTAAAGTCGGTATCAGACAATCAGCGAGGGAGTCTATCCCCTTTTCACTTCCGCTAGACCAAGGAGATTATATTAGCGTCTGAGGTGGAGCGCCACACCTACCTTCAGCTCCTTACTTTACCGCACAGATCCCTGTGCTACTCATACGCTGAGTTGGCGAGGACCGGTATCGAACTAACCTTTTGGTTTCTAGCGAACGCTCTACCGACTGAGCTAACCCGGCCCATGATATACATATATATACTTTGTCGTTAATTATTTTATTTTCGAATTTTCCTCCGGACATACAGGTACACACAACTGCCCTTTATATATGTACTAGAAGTGGCTACCTGGCGTTGACTGGGTTGATGGGATTTTATAAAAGTTAGTCTCGCAGATCCATTATTACTGAATTGTGAGTTGGACCCTCTTGGGATGCCCCATTTAAATCTCTATGTAAAAAAATAGACCTTGCATTGATCCAGCTACTCTGAGAATAAATGTTAATATCCACTATCTAAAATATCAAATTAAAAAATAATCCATCCTGTTATCATTTAAATTCTATTTTTTAAATATCTTCCCGAATATATATCAAATCTCTATTATTTTTGCTCAAAAACCAAGCACTGGTGATATTCAATGTGTATATATATTTACTTTGTCGTTAATTGTTTTATTTTCGAAGTTTCCTTCGGACATACATATACACACAACTGCCTTTATTATATATATATATATATATATATATATATATATATTATATATATATATATATATATATATATACAGATATAATATATAATGCATAGTGAATGAAAAATGAGAAAAGTATTTGCATGGAAAGGTGTTCAATGCTAATAAAGCAGAGCAGATTTATAATCAATGGTAATATTATGGATTTACACTCATAACTTAAAATTTCATGGTAATCCAATCATCAGATGAGATCGGTGGTTGAGATGTCAAAAACCAGTCGTGAAATGGTTGAGATGTTAAAGATCAAATGTTTTAGCGTTTATATGAAGCGTTTTTCATGCGATGGGAAATGTAAAGCTAAAAATTGTTTGTTTTTTTTTTTTTAACTGTGGCTTGTTTAACGTTTATGTGACGTGGATTGTATTCACGTGATGTAATGTCATGACGTTAAATTTGTATTTAAAAAAACATTATAATCAAACAAACTTGCATTGGTGTTAATGCACGCGGTGTTCAGATTTATATATATATATATATATATATATATATATATATATATATCTTATTATAATGGAGATTGTGGATTTGTCTGTCTGTAACCGAAACTATATCACTATACAAGTCACAATTCCGTTAGTTATTTACATCATATTCTCTATGATTTTATTTTTTTATTTAAACCTCATTTATTAATAAAATTGTTTTACATCATTAATACTGTTGACCATATCTACATACTAATAAAATGCAATTGTATTTATATATACAACAAAATAGCGGTTTACAGTGTGAACGGGAAGGCTAATTTGCATATTGATCTTAAAAAATTGATTTTAATGAATATATACTTAGTATTATTGACTTCATTTTTTTTGGTTTTATCTTAATGAATATGAGCAAAAATCTCGGGGATAAATATTAAAAGAAATTCCTTAACAAGATGAAATAACTGTGATATTATCCTTTACTTCCTATTTTAACTAAATAGTTAAATTACGAAAATTTACCAATGAAAGACGGGAGTAATAGAAAATGATGGAAGAGTTAGTTTCCAAGTTGTTCTATTTTTCAATCATACCCCCTCTGTTTCAAATCTTTTTTATCTGCATTCTTATTCAGTTTCATTTGCCTTTGTAATTTAACATGATATTTTATTATATTAAAACTTAAATACTTGCACCCGGAGGGTGCATATACTTGCTAGTATATATATATATATATATAGAGAGAGAGAGAGAGAGAAAGAGATTACTTCAATGTCCAGTCTAACTCGAGTAGTCGTGCCTGTTAAATAGATAGGTTAAATAGAACAGATAAGAGTTTACAAATGTGTGTACAATGTGGTTTTAAAATCATAATACCCATCAAGAATAAATAAGAGAAGAACGTAAAAACCAACCAACCAACCAACCAACAAACCAATGAAACTAATATTTCCCAGCTGAGAAACGATAAAACTCCCCAGATTAAACCTATCAAGCTAAACAAGTTACGTTAGTCTATCTATCAATCTATCTATCAAGGTATTTTCATATCTAACATAACATTTGTCCACATCTACCTATCTATGTGCGTGCGTTTGCGTCTTTGTGTATATACGCGCATGCGCGTCTATTATTTGTTTATTCCAACCGAATAAGGTCACGACCACTACAACTTGATAGTTGCGATTCTGCAAATATTGTACTTTTGGGCCATATGACCTTTAGGCACCCCTTTTTGATCTCGATTAAGAAAGGACATGTTTTTCATTTACAAGGTCAATATCCGGTTGTTTTAAACAGGATTTTTAGATTTAAAAAAAAATGTATAAACCTAACCCCTAACCCTAACCCCTAACAAACAACCGGATATTGACGGTGTAAATGAAAAACAAGTCCTTTCTTAATCGAGATCAAAAAGGGGTGCCTAAAGGTAATATGGTCCGTACATTTTACTGTTGGGTCTCAGTCAAACTAAGTTCCGCCCTGTCAACCGGGGCGTTAGAATACATTTGCCAGCTGAGAAATGTTCAAATAGTCTCGGATAACTCATTCGTTATTTTTGCACGTAAGAATATACTAGATGCGGAGTTGTATGGTAGATAAAATATTCAGTAAATTTCACATCGGGGTGTAAAGAAATATCATTTAATAATAACTGGCAAATATCGGTCGACACTCATGGGAACATCTCTACAAATATCTGCTGTCATTACAAGATCTGTGACTGGGCGAATTCTCTTAGTACGATTTAAAGAATTCAGCTGAAATATTTCTGATTGCGTTCCGCTTATACAAATATGATGACTTTGGCATTAAATGGTCCCACAAGTGTTGACATGCGATAAAACCAACCAACAATTCAACTAAATTCTTCAGTCACTTGCTTAGAATTAGAATAAAAGTTCTATTCTATGCTTTGTTGGGACTGTCAGAGGCAGGCCCCGGAGGGATTTCATTTCACAGGTTGCATGGAACGATTATAGCACATAAAGTCAAATAGAGGATATTAGTTAAGAGTAAGGAAATGAATCCGACGGCATGTATAATAAAATGATATGAAAAAACAATAGCGACATTAGTTCTTAAAAATCACAAAATTCCCTTCATATAACTATTTTAGATAAACACTTCCGAACCAATTTATGTTAAATTTCACATTATTTCAATAAAAATTAATTACTAAAAATTTAATACAAACATTTATTTTCTTGATAAATTGGCCATGAACGTGACCACCCTGTCGGCTGGGGCGTTAGAATGCAGCGACCACACCTGTGCAGAGGGGTAAGACTCCCCCAATAGGGTCATCTGTTGGCCGTGGGGCGACCCATGATGCTTAAGGATAGAACCCAGGTGGATGAGCAGTTCATGGCTTGCAATACTCCATTTTGCCCTATCTTGGGCTAGACGGGCGGTTGAAAGGCCCCCTCCGATCAATCGGTAGGTTACATTAATCCTTAGCACCTATATGATTGGCCCAACCCTATTGACTTTTTTATCATATGGGTGCTAGAAGGCGGTGACTGAGGGTCTACATGTCCTGGGAATTACGTTAAACTCTATCTGATGGTGAGGTTCCAGTTTTGAAGCTTTGGGGAATGTGGAGCACCCTTTCATCACCATTTATCCCTGGTCCACTCTGACACGGAGTGGTAGTACCTGTTAGGGTCCCATCTATGGGTTAAATGGAAAAATGAGATCGTCCAAAAAGAAAAGGAAATGTAAATCATGATTTTCTGGTGTCTCTCATACGCCCAATTTTTATTTATTACGAGTGTAACCCCAGCTAAATACTGAATCATTTCGCTTTTATTATAAAGAAAGAAAGGACATGTCACACAGAAAAATATAATAAGAAAGAAAGAAAGAAAGAGGAGAAAGTTAGAGAGAGATTGGTGAGGGCACGGTAGCGATAACGCCAATCTGTTTCAATCGAGCATACTAAAAATATAAAAAGGTAAGAAAGAAAGAAAGAAAGAAAGAAAGTTAAATCAAGATTATAAACTTTTTTTACATATTGAAATAATAGCAATAGCTCTTAAGTAAACATATCAAACTTTGTAATAATTAAATTATCATACTGTGGTATATCCACATGTCCTGCTAGTTTAGTAATAAATAACCGGAGAATTCAAGATTCCAACTAAGTCACCCTTCTAAAAAATCAAGAGACATATCGTTGCTTAACTCCTATGATCTTGCTAATAGAGTTACTTCCTAAATGAATTAAATCAAAAGTGCATTTTACTTGTTATCCAACGAATGTGTCTCGTCATCGTCTTATACGAAATATACTTATAAAATTATAAGAAAAAACATAGATGTTGTTTAACTGAATTTATTTCTACAATTATATCAATTGCAATATTCAATATTTCGTTTTTATCAAAAAAAATTTTTTCAGAGCATATTGATAGGAAGACAATTGTGACCGTTTTATGGTGTTTGTTTTCTACCGGATTCTTTAAGAGAGAAAAAGAAAATAGTTTAAAATTAAACTGGAAATATTATTTTTTTCCAAAAAGCGTGAGTCACGTTCGTTCAATGTAACAGGTATTTTTTATAAGAAAAAGAAATTCTACAATTTCAAAACAAAAAATTATCTCTTTTTAAGCACGGGTGTGAATCACGTTCATGGCCAGTTTATAACGGAGTTTACCAAGAAAAGAAATGTTTGTATTACATTTTTAGTAATTAATCTTTATTAAAATAATGTGAAATTTAACATAAATTGGTTCGGAAGTGTTTATTTAAAACAGTCATGTTGTTACATAATCATTAGATACCTAATGATTATGACAATAGTGTAGAAATCATATTAGTGCAGCTGATGGTCTTGAGGGTGAGTGACGGCGCTTGACCTCACTCTGACCTTGCGGTCTGGGGATGATCGTGAGAACTGGAAGGCGATAGAAAGCCCCCTTCCGGTTTAAGGTGTAAGCAACTCAGTCAGTTGAGATTTAGAACTTAGAAGCGAAGCTAGCAAGATGTGAGTCTCACTGCGTGATTGTCTGGTCTGGGGTTCTACGAATAAAGTAACATATTCGTAAATCGAAGTCTTGTGGTTATTACTAAAAGCTAACAATGACACAAGGCTTCTGATAACAAGAAATCCCTACCAACAGAGACCAGACCCGGAATCCCCATATAAGAAAGACCAGACCTGTAGAAGAAGCAAAGCCGACCAGAAGACTAGACGAGAGAGTAAGAAGTAAGAGAAGTATATAACATATAGATATGTAGTGCCGGTAAAGAAGGGTATACAACAATGTGAACAGAATTTTTGCATTTTTTAGAACCTATGCCGTTATTGTTTTTTCATATCATTTTATCTACATAAGCCATCGGATTTATTTCCTACTTCTTTACTAATATCCTGTTTTGTTTTTGTTTTGTAACGTAACGTAACATGCACACTCTGGTCGAAAGGAAATCGTATGTGTAATGAATGCACGAATTCCGTATGTTGGATTATTTGTAGTATATAAACCGTGCTGCAATCCACCACTTACATTTGCAGACTAAGCGAGGTTACGTGTTTAAACATCAGCCAATCAAGAGCCCGAATACGTGGTTGGTTAACTACTTAATCGGCTGATATTGGCATATGTACATATGCACTCATTGCCGAACGATCTGCAAGACTGAGGAGCACCAAGGAATAACCAAAGGATCATACCTAATATTAAGGGACACTAAGGAGAAACGCAAGGATTCTTCACTAAGGTTCACGCTCTAAAGGATTGTCACAAAAAGTGTAACATGCACACATGTTGACAGTAATTTAGACTAGACACCAGCTCTTTATTTTATAAGTTCGTTAGCTTTACACACATCTATACAGTAGATATATAGACGTCTAGACAATTCAATTTATTATACATAGTGCACATATTCATACACTAATCTAGACGCCTACATATCAACCCATGATTCAATAAGTTGTTTCATTGTATACATATCATGACAGTAATTTAGACTATACGAGGGGCGTTCAATAAGTAATGCCCCTGACCCATTTGTTTGATCTAGCTGAAATTTTGCATGTGCAATTATTTCTATCCCTATAGACTAAGCGGCAAATTACAGCTCTTAACTAATTGTGGTTTCTTATTTACAGGTGTTTGAACTGAGTGAAGTGTGAAATGGAGCCTATTGTGTCGACAACTCGAGTGTCGCCAGATCAGAAGCACAGGTGGGCGGCTATGAACTACTACCCCATCCCTTTACTCTCCTGACCTTGTACCCTGTGACTTTCACCTCTTCCCAGCCATGAAGTTGTTTTTTGAAAGGAAAGCGTTTCCCAGATGATGCAGCCTTGATTTCTGAAGTCATGTCGTGGTTGGAGAACCAACCTGGTGTGTTCTACAAAAACGGTCTCCGGAACTGCATCAAACGATGGAAGAAATGCATAACTCGGGGTGGTTTCTATATGGAAAAAGACTAATAACTGTACCAAGTTTCGTTGCTCTACTGCTATGGGAAGTGGGTCAGGGGCATTACTTATTGAACGCCCCTCGTACACCAGCTCTTTCTAAATATATGACTAAGTTTTTGGTATGTACGTGTCGATGCATAAGTTTAAAACAGGAGGTTACTCTGATTCGAAATCTCTCATATATATTAATATCCTTCTAACTAAGAAACACGCCAAATTTGGTTATTGATTTTTACTGATTAAGGGATATAATTAATTAATTAAGCCAAAATCACCCAATTTGCGAAACTGTCCGTATACCAACTTCTGCTGATGATAAGATATTGTCTTCTGCCTGACTTTTTGTTAAAGCGATAATCGCAGCAGTGAATTCAATTTTAATGAATAAATTTAGCAGTCTTCAGCCGTTCAGTTCGGAATGTATCGCCTATTTGTAGTCAAATCTTAAAAATATTCATATGGTTGAAAAGAAGAGAAAATAATCTTGCTCAATATATAATTTGTAGGAGTCTTTATCCATTGAATTATTTTTTATAGCGAGTTAGAAAAAATATTTTGCTTTGGACAACAAAAGTATGTTTTAACGAAAAATCAAATCTTATTCATATCGCAATCTTTTTATTCCTGTCTTTAAAATATTAATTTAGTTAGAAATGAAATGAAATAATCTTTCTTACAAACATTTATTTGGTAAGAATTAATGGAACGATTTTCACGAAAATATATTTTTAACTTAATATTTTTACGAGGTCTACCCCCATCCCCTATTTTATTTTATGGGATATTAAAAAAATGAACCGAAATTGGGTATACCTATCTCTTATTTTTTCGCCACTCACTCTTTGGTGTTCCTACTTTTTCTTTAGTCCGGTCATGGACCGGGCACTTCAGCTAGTATTATATAAGTTCCTTAGCTTTACACAAATCTATACAGCAATTTAGACGTCTAGACATCATCTCTTTATTATACAAGTTGCCAGGCTGTGCGTACATATTTTACACTTTAACACTTTGACAGTGCACCTGAAGAAGGTTGTAGAGTGGAATTTCCGATATATTCAGATTATAATATCACAGATAGAAACACCAGAATTGATTTATTAACTGTTATTTGTTTTTCGATTGGTTTGAGTGCAAGAATTATATTATCACGTCTTTTTCGCGGTTACACCGGTACACGGATCATAAGGTTACTTTGAACATTTTAGTTAATAAGAGAAATAACATAGCATAAAATATTTACGCTTCTATGGGGAAAAAGCCAACTTTTGAAGTTAAAACAATGAATTGTTTCGAGCAATTCAATATGACCTGTCTGTACGATAAACACACCACACACACAACACACACACACACACACACACACCACACACATATATATATATACATAACACACACACACACATATATACATACAACACACACACACACATATATATATACATACACACACACACACATATATACATACACACACACACAATATATATACATCACACACACACATATACATACACACACACACACACACACACATATATACATACACACACACAATATATACACACACACACACATATACACACACACATATATACATACACACCACACATACATATATACATACACACACACACACACACACACACACACATATATACATACACACACACACATATATACATACAACACACATATACACACACACACACATATATACATACACACACACACACACACACACACACACATATATATATATAATATATATATATATATATATAGTATTATCGATTGTCTCCTAATAAAAGCAGTTCCCAAGTGAGATGAACCTATCTTATCAGTTGACAGATAATTGAAAATATAGTAGATATTTGATGAGAGTGCGAAAGAAAACTCGATTTCTAGATATTCGCTTAAATCCGTTTAGCAAGGTACAACACCAATTGAGAGGAAATAAAAGCGGGAAAGTAGAATTGTGTTAATCTTGAATGAGTTCGAAGCGGATAGGGACTGACGCCTTGAAAATCTGTATTTATTTATTTATTTTTTTAGTTTTTTTTTACCATGGTACTAGAAATGGCCACTGCTGGGAAATCAACAATTATTGGCGTTACATATTACGAGGGCGAGTCAAAAAGTAATGCGATTTTGTTTTGGACAATTGTAATAGCACCAGATAATCAAGATTTACATTTTTGCATTTCCTCTTGGACGATTTCAGCAGTCTGATTTTTAACTAGAGAGGGTTGCAGATTTAACGATCGTTCAAATAAAGAACACGAGTATTAATATATAGATGTAATATTATGTACGAGGGTGATTAAAAAAGTAATGCCATTTAGTTTAGGACAGGTATAATTACCAACACATGAACATGTATCATACATCAGAATGAAGCTGGTACTTTGTAGATCCCATCCCTACTTCTCCACATAATTACCGTTTCTCTCAACAGCAATGTTCAACCATCAAATGAGGGCATTTATTCCTGTCCTTCAAAATTCTGTTCGCTGTTCTTTGAGCCACTTCTTCACTACAGATTCACTTCCTCGTCTCTGGAATAATGTTTGTCTCTCAAACCCTCTTTCCTGGGGCCGAAGAGAGGCAAACATTATTGCAGTGACGAGGAAGTGAAATCTGTAGAGAAGAAGTGGCTCAAAGAACAGTCAAGATATCCCATCTGGATTTGATGGTTCATGACGACAAAGACCTCGCCGCTCTGCAGCCCTGTTAATCTTGATATTGAACCACTCAGCTGTGCGGCACGTGTCTCGCCAACCCTGCCCGTTGGAGGTCGGATCTTCCATGCTTGAAGGTGTAGTGGGGCATTTCCTCAGCGGACCAACCAATCCACCAACATACTTGTCCTAACATTTTTTATCCTCCTATACAGGTTCCGGGTGTTCCTTTTCATAATACCATTTGCTATGTTTGTTTTCATTTTTATTTCTTTTACTGCATTGATTGTGATACGACAAAGTCATTTGTGATTATTATTTTTCAATTTTATTTTGAAATTTTAAAAATCTTTTACCACACACACACACACACACACACACACACACACACACACACACAATATATATATATATATATATATATATTATATATATATATATATATATATATTATTGCAGGATTTCTTTCCTATTGAAAAGGGGACGCGGAATATAAAATAAACGCATTAAGCTTATAGATTAAAATCAAGAGACAGCTCACGTGAATTAATTGTTACTATGCTCGGTGAGTTGAAGATCAACCTAGGAGAAAAGAAAAAAAGCTCTCACATCTTATCATAATGGAGATTGTGTGTTTTTCTGTCTGTAACCGAAACTATATTCCTACTCAACTCACAATTCTCTTAGTTATTGACATCACATTCTCCATGATTTTATTTTTACCTAAACCTCAATTATTAATAAAATTGTCTTACATTATTAATACTGTTAACTATGTCTACATACTAACAACATGCAATTATATTTATATATACAACAAAATAGCGCTTTACAATGTGAACGGGAAGGCTAATTTGCATATTAATATTAGAAAATCGAATTTAATAAATATGTGCTTAGTATTATTGATTTCTAACTGTTTGGTTTTATCTTAATGAATATAAGCAACAATCTCTTCAATGAATCTTAAATGAAATCCATTAACAATATGAAATAACTGTCATTTTATTCTTTACTTCCTCTTATAACTAAATACTTAAATTAGAAAAAATAACAATGAAAGACGAGAGTGATGGAAGAGTAAGTTTTAGTTGTTCCATTTTTTATTATACTCCCTCTGTTTCAAATCTTTTATTATACTCCCTCTGTTTCAAATCTTTTATTATACTCCCTCTGTTTCAAATCTTTTTATCTATATTCTTATTTAGTTTCATTAGATTTTCTAATTTAATACAATATTTTATTACATTAAAACTTAAATACTTGCACCCGGAGGGTGCATATATTTGCTCGTTTAATATAATTAATACATGATTTCTCTCCCTTCGTCCATAAAAATGTATGTTTCAAATTTCAGCGTTTATGAAGAAATCTAAATAAAATTACCGTCTAGAATAAGTCGAGATAATTTGTGTTTCGAAATCATTGCGCTCTCAATTTTTCTTTTAATGTTTTATATATTTCTAAATTTTGACATTGTAAGATATTTCTGAACTAATTCGATTTCTCTTCGATCTTGGATGTTTCAATTTTCAATGAAGATAATAAGTTTACAAAAATGTTTAAAGATGGAGTTCCAAATAAAGAATTTTCAGTATCCATCAAGAGTGAATAGTAGAAATCCTCTCTGTTGGAGGTCAGATCTTCCATGCTTGAAGGTGTAGTGGGGCATTTCCTCAGCGGACCAACCAATCAACCAACATACTTGTCCTAACATGTTTTATCCATCTATACACGTTCCGGGTGTTCCTGTTAATAATACCATTTCATATGTTTGTTTTTATTTTCATTTCTCTTACTGCATTGATTGTGGGAGTATATGTTAAGGCCCATCCATGGGTTAAATAGAAGAAAATAATTTTACAAATTTTTCATTTATCTTGCATGAGCAGGATGTGACATAAGGTCAAATTTTTGAGCAGAGTTTAACAGGTTTTGATTTATCTTATATGAGCAGGATGTGACACAAGATCAATTTTTGTGCGGAGTTTAAAAGGTTTTGATTTATCTTGGATGAGCAGGATGTGACACAAGATCAATTTTTGAGCGGAGTTTAACAGGTTTGAATTCAGAGTTTTCCTTCTTGCTTAACCAAGGTTAAAGAGCCCAATCTGAAATACTATTTACCCATAGCTAGGAGGGAGAATAATTGAATTCATACCTTTACCAAGAGTATTAGTTCTATGTAATATTCAATAAGCCTCATGTCACTGTGGTCCATTTCCTATGACAACAACCATTACACCATGTAAAATGAATATATGGAATAGCAGGTAAATTTCATTGCTTGACATTATTCATATCTTGGTTTAAGCAAGAACTTTTTTAGTAACCCTTCTATTTTTCATTAAATATGTGTTACTAATAGCCGCATTTCAGAAAAGGTATGACAAAAGAAATGGCCCCCTCCAAAGACTGAATTCAAAATCCAATTATCCCATGAATAAGTTGGGTAAGGGGGGGGGTCAAAGTTGAATTACTGGACATGTATGCTGAAATTTGAATTAAAGATAGAGTTCAAAATAAAGAATTTTCAGTATCCATCAAGAATGAATAGTAGAAAACCTATCCGGCATAAAATAACCCAACACGTGTTGACATGTCGTAAATCGAACAAACCAACCAGCTAACCTATATGTCCTAACAGTTTTTTTTTGTATTCTTCTTTACAGGTTCCGGGTGTTCCGGTTCATAATATCATTTGCTATGTTTGTTTAGTGTTTGTCTTTTCTTTCTCTTACTGTATTAAAAGAAAGGGCACCGAAAATGCCACAAGCAACGCAAGAGAAATGACTGAAAGACGCGCATAATGTTATATATTTTCTGAAAATGAGACAAGCTGATCACGACTTTGTTTAACAGTTTGTCACGTCTGCAATATCAGAGTTGACCTTTTCTATGATACTTTTTTTTTAATATATATATTTTATTTTTTTATTTAGTATTCAATCTTTGTTTCTTTCTTTCCTTCAAATAAATGCAATTTAGAATCTATCAGTGCAACTGATAATTTAAGAGGTGGGCAGAAGTAAATGCAATGTTTGACTGTTAACTTTGATTTCTGAAATATATTTGACTAAACATCACATTATGCGGTATGTAAGCGTACACTTACAAAACGGTATATCATACAGGCTTGTATATTAGAGCAATACAACAAAAGGTTTATAGGGAATAGAGTAATGTCCTGTACGATTTGAAATTAATCATGATTAGGAGAGCAAAATTTTACTACTAATCACCAAAATTATATATATATAATATATATATATATATATATATATATAATATATGAATGAAAGTACGCAAACAGTTTGTTTGATATGGCTATGCTGACAATTTTTGGGAGAATATGTGCTTAATTGAAGTCATACCTAATTTGAAAATTAATTAGTTAATAATTAATGATTTAGGCGAATATGTCTGTTCAAATGTAAAGCGTAAACAAATCGAGAAAAGGTATGTACATTTCGGCCTATTATGCCTCACACAAAGCGGCTTCCAGTCTATAACTCTGCTGCTGAGGCATAATAGGCCGAAATGTACATACAGAGAATGACTTTTTCTCGATTTGTTTACGCTTTACATTTGAACAGACATATTCACCTAATTCATTAATTATCACCTAATTGATTTTCAAATTAAGTATGACTTCAATTAAGTATATATATATATATATATATATATATCAACCCCCTGCACGAGTAGGTCGTGACACAATGTGATTTTTATGCGTAGTTTAACAGATTGGTAATTCCAAGAAAAAAGTAGAATTGTCATCCACCCGCTTCAATTTTTACTAAATTGTTTTTCCGGTGTGGACTAGGTTAACGTTAGACAATCCCTAAAATTTGAGCATCCAATTCCAAAAATTGTTTGTGTTTGGTTTGTTTAAAGGCATATCAAACCTATGGGTTATTTATTGCCAGATCTTTTTTGTATGTCCGATGTAAGTGAATAGATTGAAGGTAAATATTTGTTTGATCTGGGAAGTGTGGAGTACTCCTTCATCCCCATTACTCCCATGTCTTCTATGATCGGGAAAGTACTATCTGTTAGAGTCAAATATATGTGATATATACAAAAAATAAGTTTAAATAAACGTGTTAAAAAAAACTGAGTTTAAAATATGAATATCCATCAAGAATGAATAAAAGAAAACGTATACGACATAAAATAACCAAACAAGGGTATAATAAGTAATTGAGAGTTACCTCACCTATTTTACGATTAACTCCTCTTTGTGGAACTCTCAAGTGAATACTAGACTATATAATATCTCAATAAGTGTACCAATTATTTTAAGTAGGAAAAAGCTTTCTAAAGTCTATCAATGTTATCGCTTGTCATTACAAAGGTTTTAACGCCATAAAATCCAACCAATCAACCTTTCTGGTCGAAATGAAATCGCATGTGGAATGAATGCGCGAGTTCCGTCTGTTGAACTCTCAGGTGAATACTAGACAATTTAATCTCTCAATAAGTGCACCAATTATTTTAAGTAGGAAAAAGCTTTCTAAAGTCTATCAGTGTGATCACTTGTCATTACAAAGGTTTTAACGCCATAAAATCCAACCAATCAACCTTTCTGGTCGAAATGAAATCGTATGTGGAATGAATGCACGAGTTCCGTATGTTGGATTATGTGTAGTATATAAACCGTGCAGCAATCCACCACTTAAATTTATAGACTACGCGAAGTGACGTGGTTTAAACATCAGCTAATCAACAGCCAGAATACGTGGTTGGTTAACTACTTAATTGTCTAGTATTGACAGATGTCCATTTGCACTCATTGCCTAGCGACCTGCAAGACTGGGGAGCACCAAGGATCATACCCAATATCAAGGGACACTAAGGAGGAACGCAAGGATTCTTCACTAAGGGTCACGCTTGGCGTAATACAATGGATCTCCGCTGGACAGTGCTCTTGCTGAAGCCTAGAGGATGGCCACAAAAATCGTAACACCGTACGTATCCAAGTACTTCTTACGTTTACTAATTCATATATGTGTGGATTTGTGCGTATTTGTGCATATTCCCATGAGTTAATATACATCCGATTGAAAATTAATTGAAACAAAACGAACAATTCCGTTTTTAGTATAAGTAAAGTCGTCGGGGCGGCCTAAAGTCGGTATCAGCCAATCAGCGAGGGAGTCTATCCCTCTTCAATAGCGCTAGACCAAGGAGATTGTTTTGGCATCTAAGGTGGAGCGCCACACCTACCATCAGCTCCTTACTTTACCGCACAGATCCCTTTGCTACTGCATACGCTGAATTGGCGAGGACCGGTATCGAACTAGGAACAATGTGGTTTCTAGCCGAACGCTCTACCGACTGAGCTAACCCATAATATCCGCGATTTCTCTGTGAGGCTAATAGTGTGTTCGTGCTTCATACGCTTCCTTGGATCAACGTCATCCGTAAATAATGCCCATAGGGCGACTGATTGACAGTCAAGTCGATAGTGTCTGGGCGTGATAAAAATCTGATCCAATTATGTGAATGAGGGCATCGTCATCTGCGACGGACTCATATAAACAAGTAAAAGCAATGTCAGTTGTTACATTAATTTATACCAGCAAATATATACACCCCCGGGTGGAAGTAATTAATTTTCAAAGTAATATATGCACCCCCGGTGGAAAGAAATTAATTTCAAAGTAATATAATGCACCCCCGGGTGGAAAATACAATACAAGTAATTAATTTTCAAAGTAATACATGCCCCGGGTGGAATAATAATTTTCAAAAGTAATACATGCACCCCCGGGTGGAAGTAATTAATTTTCAAAGTAATACAATGCCACCCCGGGTGGAAGTAATTTTCAAAGTAATATAATGCACCCCGGGTGGGAAGTAATTAATTTTCAAAAGTAATACAATGCACCCCGGGTGGAAGTAATTAATTTTCAAAGTAATACAATGCACCCCCGGGTGGAAGTAATTAATTTTCAAAGTAATACAATGCACCCCCGGGTGGAAGTAATTAATTTTCAAAGTAATCAATGCACCCCCCGGTGGAAAGTAATTAATTTTCAAAAGTAACAATGCACCCCCGGGTGGAAGAAATTAATTTTCAAAGTAATACAATGCACCCCCGGGTGGAAGTAATTAATTCAAAAGTAATACAATGCAACCCCCGGGTGGAAGTAATTAATTTTTTCAAAGTAATACAATGCACCCCCGGGTGGAAGTAATTAATTTTTCAAAGTAATACAATGCACCCCCGGTGGAAGAAATTAATTTTCAAAGTAATACAATGCACCCCCGGGTGGAAGTAATTAATTTTCAAAGTAATACATGCACCCCCGGTGGAAGTAAAAGTTAATTAATTTCAAAGTAATACAATCACCCCCGGGTGGAAGTAATTAATTTTCAAAGTAATACAATGCACCCCCGGGTGAAGTAATTAATTTTCAAAGTAATACAATGCACCCCCGGGTGGAAGTAATTAATTTTCAAAGTAATATAATGCACCCGGGTGGAAGTAATTATTTTCAAAGTAATACAATGCACCCCGGGTGGAGAATTAATTTTCAAAGTAATACAATGCACCCCCCGGGTGGAAGTAATTAATTTTCAAAAGCATATAATGCACCCCCGGGTGGAAGTAATTAATTTCAAAGTATACAATGCACCCCGGGTGGAAGTAATTAATTTTCAAGTAATACAATGCACCCCCGGGTGGAAGTAATTAAATTTTCAAAGTAATACAATGCACCCCGGGTGGAAGTAATTAATTTTCAAAGTAATACAATGCACCCCCGGGTGGAAGTAATTAATTTTCAAAGTAATATAATGCACCCCCGGGTGGAAAGTAATTAATTTTCAAAGTAATATAATGCACCCCGGGTTGGAAGTCATTAATTTTCAAAGTAATACAATGCACCCCCGGGTGGAAGTAATTAATTTTCCAAAGTAATACAATGCACCCCGGGTGGAGTAATTAATTTTCAAAGTAACATGCACCCGCCGGGTGGAAGTAATTAATTTTTCAAAGTAATACAATATGCACCCCCGGGTGGAAGTAATTTAATTTTCAAGTATATAATTGCAAGTAATTTAATTTTCAAAGTAATATAATGCACCCCCGGGTGAAGTAATTAATTTTCAAAGTAATACAATGCACCCCGGGTGGAAGTAATTTCAAAGTAATTTTCAAAGTAATACAATGCACCCCCGGGGTGAAGTAATTAATTTTCAAGTAATATAATGCCACCCCGGGGTTAATTAATTTTCAAAGTAATAAATGCACCCCCGGGTGGAAGAAATTTAATTTTCAAAGTAATACATGCACCCCCGGGTGAAAGTAATTAATTTCAAACAATATAATGCACCCCGGGTGGAAGTAATTAATTTTCAAAGTAATACAATGCACCCCCGGGTGGAAGTAATTATTTTCAAAGTAAAATACCCAAATTGCACCCCCGGGTGGAAGTAATTAATTTTCAAAGTAATACAATGCACCCCCCGGGTGGAAGTAATTAATTTTACAAAGTAATACAATGCACCCCCGGGTGGAAGTAATTAATTTTCAAAGTAATATAATGCACCCCCGGGTGGAAGTAATTAATTTTCAAAGTAATATAATGCCACCCCGGGGTGGAGTAATTAATTTTCAAAGTAATACAATGCAACCCCCGGTGAAGTAATTAATTTTCAAAGTAATACAATGCACCCCGGGTGGAAGTAATTATTTTCAAATTAATACAATGCACCCCCGGTGGAAGTATTATTTTCAACAGTATACAATGCACCCCCGGGTGAAGTAATTAATTTTCAAAGTTAATACAATGCACCCGGTGGAAGTAATTAATTTTCAAAGTAATACAATATTATATTAAATTAAAAAGGTTAAGGAAACTAAATAAGAACACAGATAAAAAGATTGTTTTAAAAGAAGTGGGTATAATCGAAAAATAAAACATCTGAGACTTACTTTTCCATCACTCCCGTCTTTCATTGATAAATTTTCCCAATTTAACTATTTTGTTAAAATATGAAGTAAAGAATATACTTACTGTAATGTCTTCTTGTTAATCGATTTCTTTTCAGATTTATTCCCAAGATTGTTGGTCATATTTATTAAAATTAAACCAAACAATTAGAAATGAGGAAAGCCTGAACACCAGCGCACCAGAAGTTTCAGGCTCTGCCTTCTGGTGTCACGGGTTCGATCTCTAGTGGTGGAGATCGTGGTATACACTGCTTAAGAGGCCTAATAAGTTCGAACAAACTGAGCCCGGCAAATAGTTTGATAGTAAAAATTTACTACTAAACTTGACCTGGTTAAAAAATGAGAAAAAAACCAAAAATGAGAAAAAAAACATGCAGGTTAATAAATCCAGCGAAAACGGAATTAGGGCTAGCAAGCAAGAACATACTAAGGAAATAAACAGGCAATTAGAATCAACACCAATCTATTCCAATGGACAAACGCAACAGCTACAATAGACAGGTTCAACAAATACCAACAAAAAAAGGCTCACAAATTCGCACAATTTGATATAGTAGAACTTCTACCATTCCATAACAAAACAACTCCTATCCAAAGCACTGGATTTTGCAAAAAAGTACACATCAATAAATATAAAGAAACTGAAATAATAATGCATTCCCAGAAGAACACTACTCTTCAGTGAGGGAAAAACCTGGGTAAAAAAAGACAACCCCAATAGTGCATTCGACGTGTCGATGGGGTTCTTATGATAGTGCTGGAATTTGTGACTTAGTCGGGCTATATTTTACTCGATTCAATATCATATAGCTTCCCAGAACACAAATTCGGGATATACAGAGACGATGGCTTGTGCCTGTCCCGTAAATGCGCACACGGACACACCCTAGATAAACTAAGGAAAAATATGATAAAACATATGAACAACATGGGCTTTAAAAATCATAATAGACACAAACCTCACAAACGTAAACTTCCTAGACGTTAATCTAGACCTTGAATGCGGAACAAACAACCATGCCATAAGCCAAACGAAAATAAAATACATAAACACAGGTTCATGTCACCCACTATAGTATCAAACCTAGTCCACAACATTAGCCGCAGAATCTCAAACGCTTTCAGCAACTAAAGACATATTTGGAAAAAGCAGCCCTCGTACTACAATGAAGCCTTAAAGGAAAAGCGGAATTAAGGACCAAATAAAATACATAGATAGCGAAAACTACCTACCAACCACAACAGAAACAGGAAAAGGAAAATAATCTGTTCACACCACCAATATGACTCCACGTAGGACACATATAGGCAGACATTGCTAGAACTAGTAAAACAACATTTCCCCCTAAAATAAGATACCAACAGACATTTTAAACAAAAACACAGTCAAAATAAGCTATTCTTGGTGGACCAACCGATGAGAAATTTTTCAGCCAACATCAAACAGAGACGACCCAACATGCACATGCAGAAGTAAGAGAGACTGTCCCTTTACAAACAAAGATGCAACAACAGAATCCGTAATATACCAGGCAACAATTAAGACCAACAAATACAAACCAATCGGAAACCAGCGAAAAACTACATAGGGATGGTGCAAGGTAGCTTTAAACAACGCTACTATAACCATTTAAATCCTTCAAACACGAAAAATAAGAGGAACGTGACAGCACTATCCAACAAAGTATGGCAGTATAAAACATGAAAAACATTTTAAATTAGAATGGAAAATACTAGACCAATCGAAGCCATACATAAATGGTTAAAAAAATGCTCATTATGCCACAACAACAGAAAAATTCCGTATTTCTCCAAGGAATAAACTCCGGAGAAAATTTCCTAAACAACAAAACAGAAATATTTCGAGCATGCCCACACAGGAAAAATTCTTAATATGGAATTGGACTAACCAAAACATCAGACGCCCCATAATTAGAATTTATATATAAATAAACACACATAACTAAATAAATATAAAAACGAAGAAAATGTAAATCAACCATAAGAACAGATGACGACAAATAATGATGCCGTTGAATGATAACCAAAATGCAGGAGAGATTAAATGATCGCGTGGACACGTTCCGGGAGTTTAAAAACAGTCAAACGCCTCTGAAGACGAATAACACCGAAAAAGTGTATTCAGAAACCCAATGGTAGGATCGACTTCTATAATTAATAAATAAATAAATAATAAATATATCATATATAATATATATATATATGTATATAATATATATAATATATATATATATATATATATATATTGCTAGGATTATCTAAAGCAAATGTATAAAGTGCTCAAAAGCAGAGCAAATAATAAAGTTAAACTAATGAAGATGTCAGATATACCTACTAATAATTTCGCTTAGTAGCTCATCAGGGCAAGTATATTATATATATATATATATATATATATATATATAATCCGAAAATCCTGAGGAAGAAATCTTTCCTTACGACTTAGGAGTTTTTTTTAAACGTGTCGCAAGTTTTCCGAGCTCAATGTGTGCTCTTATTGTTAGAGTCACAGAGCAAATTATAAGTAAAAATATAACAAAGACACCTCCAAATCATCAGAAGCAAATGATGAATTCTTTATTAATTTCAGGCATTTGAAAACAGATTTGTTTTTAATCTTTTAATTTTTATTTGATTGTCCTGTTTCCCTCTGCTGTGGGGTTTATAAAAAAAGATAATTGTGACCATTTGCTGTCGGTAATTTGTTAGGAATTTCTGTTAAATCCAGTTCTCTCTCTCTCTCTCTCTCTCTCTCTCTATATATATATATATATATATATATATATATATATATATATATATATATTATATATATAAATATGTTGTTCTGGTTCAACAACGGGAGAAAATGTAATATTTTATTAAAAAAATGAAGAAGGTCCGCAAAATGTATCGTTCTCAGAAAAATGGTTTATTCTTTTTATTCACATACGCAACACGTGTTTCAGATATTGGTATCTTCTTCAGGCTTTGATCAATACATTATATATATATATATAATATATATATATATAATATAATATATATAGTGAAGAGAGGAAAATAAATCCGACGGTATGTAATATATCAAGAAAATTGAAAAAAACCAGGTTTAAACTCACCACTTTAACCCATTTAAACCTGTGTTTTTTTCAATTTTTTTGATATATTACATAATATATATATATAATAGGTTTGTGCGTGTTCTGTTATTTTTCTGTATATATATATATATATATATATATATATATATTATATATATTTCGAGATAAAAAGGCCTTAAATACCATGGGTATCGTGGTTATGGACCATTTCCACTCGCGAGTATGCTCACGAGCTTCTTCAGACCACTGATATATATTTATTTTGGTGTCTAAATAAAATATATCAGTGGTCTGAAGAAGCTCGTGAGCATACTCGCGAGTGGAAATCGTCCATAACCACGATACCCATGGTATTTAAGGCCTTTTATTCCCAAATAACTTTGCTCTGTTTACAATAATTAAACATCGAGCTCTCATACGGAACCTGAACTCTACAACAAACTACGGGTAGAGAATTAGGACCCACCTAGAATTACCTTGTACCAAGAAACTTGGTACCGCACCAAAGTATATATATATATATATAATATATATATATATATATATATATATATATATATTACAGACGCTGTCAATGTCAATAAGACCAGAGACAAAAGATCCGTTGAACAGGAACTACAGTCATTTGATAAATGGTATCTAACGAACCCGAAAATGTATGATAAAAAATAATAATTTAAAAAAAATAAGTGAATCCAATACTCCCATAACATCGATTTCATTTATTTATTTTTAGATGCTTCGTAATAACGCCCCTACTTTAAAAAGAACATAAATATATATATATATATATATATATATATATTATATATATATATATATATATAAGATATTTATCCAAAACTTGGTAGTAAGGGATGATTCTATATGTGATTTTCTAAGATCCACTGTACAAATATTGATGATCCAGTATGTTATAAATACAGCGAATCTTTAAATCACTGAAGAGAGCTCAATGTAAGATAACCTTTTAGATTATATACAGAGCAACATTTATCAAAAAATGAAGGAAGAACTCAATACAGTGATCCCATAATAAATTTATTTCCCCAAATTTTCGCCTCATCAGATGGGTCTCAATAGAGAGAGAGAGAGAGAGGGAGAGAGAGAGAGAGAGAGAGGGGGGGGCGGGAGAGAGAGAAAGGGAGAGAGAGAGAGAGAGAGAGAGAGAGTGAGTGATAATATAAAGACGTCCAAACTAAAATGAGAACTTGTGTTCATTATTAATAACAAAATGCATGCGTAGAGAATGGTTAGTCCATTTATTAAGAAACAATCAACTATCTTGGCAGATAACAGGCTTGACATTCTTGGGTCTGGCGGGAAAGGCAGTTTTCAGAGCGACGTAACTATAACTTAATGCTGATAAGATGATTACATTAAGTAGACAAAGAAATTAAGGAGAAAAATGCCTAATCCTCGCATGAGTACGACATAAGTAGCGGAGGAATTGTAGGAAGAATATGTATCGAAGAATACTTAAATCGGCTTAAGAAAGGCAACTTTAGACTCTTCTTCTTCTTCTTCTTCTTCTTCTTCTTCTTCTTCTTCTTCTTCTTCTTCTTCTTAATTTCCCCATTTCTTCATCTTCTTATTCATTTCCTTCTTTTCTTCTTCTTCTTCTTCTTCTTCTTCTTCTTCTTCTTCTTCTTCTTCTTCTCTTCTCTAATTTCCCTTCTTCTTCTTCTTCTTCTTCTTCTTCTTCTTCTTCTTCTTCTTCTCTCTAATTTCCCTTCTTCTCTTCTTCTTCTTCTTCTTCCTCTTCTTCTTCTCTTCTTCTTCTTCTTCACTAATTTCCCCATTTCTTCATCTTCTTATTCATTTCCTTCTTCTTCTTCATTTCCTTCTCTCTTCTTCTTTTTTTCTTCATTTACTTCTTCTTCTTCATCTTCTTCATTTCCTTCTTCTTCTTCATCTTCTTCTTCATTTCCTTCTTCTTCTTCATTTCTTCTTCTTCTTCTTCTTCTTCTTCTTCTTCATTTCTTCTTCTTCTTCTTCCTTTCTTCTTCTTCTTCTCATTACCTTCTTCTTCATTTCCTTCTTCTTCATTTCCTTCTTCTTCTTTCTTCTTATTACCTTCTTCTTCATTTCTTCTTCTTCTTCTTCTTCTTCTTCTTCTTCTTCTTCTTCTTCTTCTTCTTCTTCTTCTTCTTCTCTTCTTCTTCATTTCCTTCTTCTTCTTCTTCTTCTTCTTCTTCTTCTTCATCTTCTTCTTCATGTCCTTCTTCTTCTTCTTCTTCTTCTTCTTCTTCTTCTTCTTCTTCTTCTTCTTCATTTCCTTCTTCTTCATTTCCTTCTTCTTCTCCATTACCTTCTTCTTGTCCTCCTCCTCCTTCTTCTCCTTGTTGTTGTTGTTCTTCTTCTTCCCCTTCTTTTTCTTCTTCTTCTTCTTCTTCTTCTTGCTGAGTTATTAATATTGAAGGAGTGGATGAAACTTTTGCGAACCAATGAAGTTTGGGCGGAAAGTTTTCAATTTTCTAATTCTTCTAATGAAACTGATTTACGTTCGGCCAGACGCTTTTAGCATGGACAAGCCCATCCCAATTTAAACTTACATGCATTTACCTATGTGTGTATATACATCACTCACTTTAGAATATTAGTCATTTAACGATTCACAATGATTGCTTGGTGACATTTTTATTTATTCTGGCAAGCCTCGATCAGAAACATACCAAGACAAATATCTCCAGAACTAACTATAAATGGCATGAATTATGATTCCCTCCGCTCTCTCTCTCTCTCTCTCTCTATATATATATATATATATATATATATATATATATATAGATAGATAGATAGATAGGATAAGTTGTAAACAAGGTATGTTTGGAATGGCTTTTTTGCCGAAAATTTTTGGGAGAATATGTGCTTAATTGGAGTCGTACCTAATTTTGAAAATTAATTAATTAATAATGAATTAGGCGGGAATGCCTATTTAAATGTATGGCTAAACAAATCGGGAAAATCAATCTCTGTATGTACATTTCGGCCTATTAGGCCTCATCAGCAGAGCTATAGATAGGAAGGCCGCCCTGTGCGTGATTTGAAACCGGACTGGTATCGGCCTGTCAGCTTGGCAGTCTGGTTTCAAATCACGCACAGGGCGGCCTTCCTATCTATAGCTCTGCTGATGAGGCCTAATAGGCCGAAATGTACATACAGAGATTGATTTTTCTCGATTTGTTTAGCCAAACATTTAAATAGGCATTCCCGCCTAATTCATTATTAATTAATTAATTTTCAAAATTAGGTACGACTCCAATTAAGCACATATTCTCCCAAAAATATATATATATATATATATATATATAGATAGATGCAGGCGCGTGGGCTAGTGATTAGAGTCGTGGAAAATGGACTTGTCGATTCGAGTTCAATTCCTAGACGAAGCTGTTGGTATTTCACATAATGCGCTCAGTCATCAAGGAAACGAATGAGGCAGTAATATATGATTAAAAAAAAACTCTTGGGAAAGGTATGAATCCATATATTCTCCCTCCAGCTATGGGTTAAATAGTAGGGCAGACTGGGTCCTTCAGCCTTGGGTAAGTAACCAGTCTAGGAGTGGGATAACTCTGAATTCAAAAATTCCCTCCAGCTATGGGTTAAATAGTAGGGCAGACTGGTCCCTTCAGCCTTGGGTAGGTAACCAGTCTAGGAGAGGGATAACTCTGAATTCAAAATTCCTGAGGTCAGTCGTTGATTGGGTTTGTGGCAAGCATTGATGCACCAATTCTTTCCTATCAACTGTTCCTAAATGTGTGGATGGTCCAACACAAGCCTTCATCACTATAAACAAATCATTGTGTGGATGTTCATTGTATGAACACTCATACGTCAATCGAGTTTCACTATAAGGATCTACAGGGTGAAACCCACTGAATTCATCAAGATATTGATTAATTACAGCCGATTGCACGCGTGTATTTTGTGGCAATAACGGTTAGTAGAAATTGGTAGTTAGAGGTAGTAGCAATTCCTACTACCTCCCACAACCAATTCCTACGTTATTGCTCATTAGTTTTTTTAAAAACGAGACACCTGAAACATCCCATCAATTTCATACCTGAAGATGTCAGATAGACATGCCGAAAGAGCTCGTAATAAAACCTTTGGTGGATTGCTACACCAATTCCACCCTGACATTAAAAAGATGGCCAGAAAATTAGAAAGGATCGAACAAAAATTCGCCCGACAAGAATCGTCAGTACAGGTTAACGAAACTTATATATATATATATATATATATATATATATAGTTCAATGAAGTAACAAATAAAAGTGTTTGCTTTTATTTATTTATTTCGGAACGGTATTACAACCAGCGGTTTCTTGCTGAAAGCATTCATCAGGTAAAACGAAACGGTTCCTTTGAAAATGACAAATGGTGTAAATGGTCAAATATGTGCGTTTTTTTTAACTGTATTCTCGTGTTTGCGTGTTTGTGTGATTACGTGATGTGGAATGTTTTTTTGCTTGTACGTGTGCGTATTTTTGTTTGTGCGTATGTGTATGATGTCATGCGCGTGCGCGTGGAAATGCGTGAAGGCTGTGATGATATGATTGTGTCCACGCGCGTGTGGGCGTATTTTTGTTTGTGCGTATGTATGTGAT